>PQME02000013.1:0-225546 GCA_003004525.2 Aspergillus sp. MA 6038
CAATAACCCCAATAACCCCAATAACCCCAATAACCCCAATACTGGTCACAGTATCTTGAGCTCCAAGGAAGGGCCTAGACTCCTCAAAGAACTCGCGGATAAGGCCTTGATCCCTGTCACCACCACATTGCAAGGGCTCGGCGCCTTTGACGAGCTCGATGAGAAGTCTATGCATATGTTAGGGATGTATGGTTCGGCTTATGCCAACATGTCAATGTAAGAAGCCGATCTCATCATTGCCCTTGGCGCAAGGTTTGATGACCGTGTGACTTTGAATATCCAGAAGTTCGCGCCTGCTGCGAAGAGGGCTGCGGCTGAAGGCTGTGGTGGTATTGCGCATGTTGAAATTATCTGCGACCCGATCACCAGGTGCCATGGTGGAATACACGGATGTTCACGCGGCAGGCAAAGCTTCGCTAGGACTCGAGGGTCGAGAGATCGCACCCGGACGTCCATTGCGTGTTGGGACGGTGCCTGAGATGTCACCACTACTTGGTTGGTGGGTTTATTAGCGCCAACCTTTTTCACGTCAGCTCCATTCAATCCAGTCCGAGCGCGGCCTCTCATCCAATTATTGGATGGCCATCTAGGATCCTTTAATAAAGATATCAGTACGCAAAGTTGCAGTGCACGAAACGAAATACTTAGTCCTTGGATAAGTGCTGACAAGTAAAGAACTAGAAGGTACATCCAATTCTGTGACTTGTAATAACCGCATAGAACTGATCGCAGGAATATCTATAAAGATTGTCAGTTGCCTAAGTAGATTTCTTTTTCTTCTTTCCAGATTCGATATTCTCGTCGATGGCTAGAATTTTTTAAATGGGAATACCAATTCGTTTTTATCCACCATTCCGAGTCCGTGACAGGTAGTAGGCTTGCTCAGGCTTCAAGCTAGCTGTTCAGGCCTTCAATAAATATATCTCATATTGTAAAGAGAATGGTCTGTTGGGAGTCTAGTTACAAGAACTCTCTTTGATCAAGGACTGTGGATAGTGTAACCACATTTCAAAAAGAAGGCTGACATGTTTAAAGTACATTTCAATGCATGCAGAGAATACTGACACCCAAAATTTTCCACCAAGAGCTGAAGACATTCTGGATCCGGAGGTAGGTGAAATCTGAAGCCCTGGATCTGCTAATAAGACCGTATGCCAATCTTGTCCACAAGACTTTGATCTTAGGCAGCATCCTCCTTAACCTGAAGTTAACATAAGAATGTTAGCATTCATATCCCAGATACATCCAGAAATTTATTTAGCAATATCAATCGAGTCACCACCTGGAAGGTAGCAGAGTAAGGTAACAAGGTTTGAGGAAAGATGCAGCTTACACAAATTTGATGGTACTTTTTGCTCCCTTTCTGTTTCTTCACATAGCCATCACAGCAATCATTGTACATAACACATTTGTCCAACCCATCTGGGGCAAAGCCGCAAATTAACTTGTGATGATCAACGCTGCATCCTCGGAAACAGCCACACTTCCCTTCATCATCACAAGTCTTATCACAAACAGGGGCACAATTAACATTGACATCAGGATCATGACAAATGCGTGATTCTTTGATGTTTGTAGAAACTGGTATATCGTCTCTGACATTGGAGCCGTCCCATTGGCCGGCCGAGGACGCAGATGAGACACTGAGAAGCAGAGGGAGAACAAGAGTCATGAAAGTCTTTGTGGAATGCATTTTGCTTGGTTATTCTGCAAAGAGGTCAGGTAATAAGTCAAAAATAAAACAGGAGCAAAGGCAGAAGAGTAAGAAATTTGAAGAATGAAGAATGAATAACGGGCCAGCCTATCTTTTATAAGTACTTAAGTAGCTCCCCAGTGGCCAATGCTTATTCCCCTTCAGCTGACTTCTTGGCTAGTTGGATAAATGATAAATAATCCTGGTAAAGGCTCTACATAGTACAAGAAGAATGCAGGCATTACCTGTTTACTTGTTGATGTTATCATAGTTTCTAAAACATTCGCGGAAATTTTTATTTTTACTTTCTCTTCAAGCCTGTTTGAAGCACAGGCTAATGCAAGGACTGCTTCAATAACGATTAATAAAGTGGAAAAATCAATCAAGGGTGGAGTAAGTGGACCAAACTATTGGCATGAGAGACATGGTGTTGACTTGGAGCTATTAAGATAGCAAAGTGGTCTCTTGATTAGGAAAAGAACTCTGTGATGTCATTTCCTGATATCTTGTAGTGAAGACGGGGGAACTACTATACGATGAACTACTAGATCAACAGTAGCGGGTCGATATGGAGAGAAAATGGCTCGTCGATGGATCGGACCGAGCAGTTAGCCAAGTAATTGACTGAAGAAAGGGCTCTACAAGGGACTAATCCGCCGATCTCAAGCAGATTAGTTGGCTATCTGAAGACGAAGGGACTGATCGCGAGTACTGGACGCTGGGGCTGGAAAATTGATCTATCTATCTAGCTAGCTAGGGAAAATCAACGAGTATTTATGCACACGATGTTCAATAGACTCGACGCCATACGTAGGCGTTGACGAACGAGACTTCACACCGTATACCCTACTACAATAGTTTATATTATTATGCTTTCTCTGGCTAGGACGAGAGAACAAGACTAACACAATGATCTCTTAAAATAGTCGAGGTTCATAATCATCCCATTTCTGAAAGCTACTTGATTTGAAATCCCTAGACTGGAAGATCTGTATTTATAAGGCATCTGTACTTTATAGTCAATTGAACCCTTTACAGAACTAGTGGAAATGGGATATGCTTGATGCTTGAGGACCAAGATGCTTGAGCGGTCTAGTTAGCGTGCTGATACGTTCGCTTAGCTTGATATCATACATCTATGATCGACGATCTATCGACACATCAAGCATACAGATGAGATTAAAGGAAAGGAGAAGAATCTTACCAGCGATACAGAAAGACTCTTTGTATTACAGGATAAGCAGTATAAAGATTGAAGATTAAAAGCGAATATGTAGCTTTCCAGACTCCAGTAAATATATAAAGGTCCAGGACAGGCTGTTGAGACCGGTTAACTGAGAAACTCGGTGGTGTGAGAAACTTAGTAGTAAGCCATAACGTAATCCACAAGCGAGCTGCGTAGCTCCGCTGAAAAGCGCGCCAATAACCCATAAATTGACAAGAAATGACATCCAGAAGTTCGCGCCTGCTGCGAAGAGGGCTGCGGCTGAAGGCTGCTATAGTACTGTGCATTTTGAAATTATGCCAAAGAATATTAACAAGGTTGTCCAAGCTACGGAGGCTGCGGTTGGCGATATCTCGGAAAATGTTGCCCATCTCCTTCCCCTTGTATAGAAAACGACCATGGCAGATCGCTACGATGGTTCGAGAAAATTAAGGAATGGAAGACACGGTGGCCCCTCAGCCTATATGAGTCTTCTCTGGGGAACGGTCGCAGCCACAATATCTTATTGAAGAACTCAGCAACCTCACCGCTGATCGCAAATAGGAGACTATCATCACCATTGGCGTTGGCCAGCACCAAATGTGGACGGCGCAACACTTCCGGTGGCGCTACCCACAGACTATGATTACATCAGGTGGATTAGGCACTATGGGCTATGGTCTTCCTGCCGCAATTGGAGCTGAGGTGGCTCGGCTGGAGGCCCTGGTCTTTGACATTGACGGAGATGCATCCTTCGGGATGACTCTCACTGAGATGTCCACTGCTGCTCAATTCAACATTGGCATGAAGGTCATTGTTCTGAATTATGAAGAACAAGGTATGGTCACCCAATGGCAGAACCTCTTCTATGAAGGCCGCTATGCACACACCCACCAGCGGAATCCCGATTTTATGGCATTCGCCAAAGCAATGCATGTTCAGCACTGTCGCGTCAGCAAGCCAGAGGAGGTCACCGATGTCCTAACATGGCTCATCGGTACTGATGGACCAAGCCTGCCGGAGGTTATCACCGACGAAAAGGTCCCTGTTTTTCCCATGATGCTTGCTAGGTCGGGTCTTGCGTTTCATGCCGAACAGGACAAGCAGAGGCGAGAACTAGCGTGTCAAAGAACCGCTGGTTCTCAGGGAGTGTAGGTTTTTGAGTAATTTCTTTCTTCTTCATCTTCTTTTTTCTTTTTCTTTTCTTTCTTTCTTTTTTGTTTTTCGAATGTGGAAGGATATTATGCATAAAAGTTATTCATGAAATCCACTGCTTTTAGTCGTACGGATGACAACTCACTGGTAATATTATGTCTTTATAATATTGGCAAATTCACTGTGGCAATGCCACTTGTCAATATTTGGAAGCCCAAAACTAGCTCTCTTGTAGATCTGACCCGCCGGGACAACCGGTCATGAATTGGGGACGCTAACAGTCCCACATGTGGAAGTGAAAATCTAACATCACAATTAAGAGAGCTCCTTAACTGTAGGCAAATCTGCCACCCCCTTACCCCCAATCATCTTGGCTTCGACAACGCTGAACACCGGGACCCCTGCCAATTGGGACACAGTGTGATGTAGGGTGGGAAAGCTCTCCCAATCGAGCCCATTGATATCAACGATAGCATCAGAAGTAGTCATTGACCAAGTTGGTTGATGCATTTCATGCTTTTCCTCATCCGCACAAGAGACGAGCATTGGATACTCAGCTTCAGATGCCTCCTTGTGGTCTGCTCCAACTGGAGACATGTATTGACGAATAAAAATTCCAGACTCCTTGGAGAGACTCTATCTGTCAAGAGTTTCTGCACTGCGCTCTCTTCGAGGGGATTCAGCCCCTTCAGATTGAATCTACCCCAGATGGCCCCTTACCAGCTGGTCGCAACATGGTAGGACTACTCGCGCTGGTGCACATCAATGTCGCCGAAGACCTTTGAGAGGCCCAGTCCCTCATGGCCTGACATAATGGAATCCATGGAATCCTCAAATAGACCAGGTAGATAATTGCCTTTGACAAATGCCCCATTGACCTTTTGATATTGCACACCATGGATATAGAGGCCGAAGTGATTGTAGCCACCATTTGCCAGCCATCTTAGACAATGCCATGTACAGTCATACTATGTACAAAGTACTCTGATAAGCCTGCTCAGCTTCATCAAATATTGCTACTAGTTCTAAGCACCATGTAGAGGCGCAAGCCTCGCTTAGGGGTCGTACACAGGGCCTATACAGCTGGCCAGGGCAGGCGAAGTATAAAAAGTAGAAAGAAAGAAACAGCTGCTCACCTCTAGAAGATGATAGGATTTTCTAAGGCCCCCTCATTTCCCTTCTCTCTATTCGGATTAATAGGATTACCAGAGTCATTCTCCTCTGGGTCCAAATTGATTGGACCAGGGCCCAAACTGCCTGGAAGGCCGGTACAGAGTACAGTGGACAGGTTAGCCCTGTTGCTCTGAGTTCATCAACTTCTCTATATTCCCCATGTCCTGCCAGTGCTTGTCCTGTATGGAGCACTGACTTGCCCAGTCAGCTCATTTGCAGTTGATGCATGCTCTGTTGAATGCGTCTGGTACATGGCAGTATTCAGGAAACGATTTTATAGTGTTATACATTGTACGTCACCACACTTACCGCACTATAATTGAGAATTGGTCTCGCATAATATACATATACGGGGATTGAGGCACAGATAGAATAATCAAGCGATTCATTTTATTCCTCAATATAGCTACTATCGTACTATTTTTTAACCAGTAAAATACCGATTGGACGGCTACTCGCTAGGTACTCGCCAGCTACTCGCCAGCACTGCGCTTGACTAGCCTTACCGGCCTTAAGCGCTAACACTAATATCTTACACTATATGTAAATCACCGTGATATGGCCCATTGGGACCCTTTACTAAACACCCGAAACTAGCTTAGGCCTTCGTGAAACGGAGGTAAGGCTTCAGCTCGCGGACGTTACCGAACTTCTTCTCAGCGTCAGAGGTGGAAATTGAGGGTGGCACAATAACATCGTCTCCCGCCTGCCAATCAATTGGCGTCACCACGCCCTTTTTGTCGCCGGTCTGTAGGGAGTCAATGACACGGAGGACCTCAGCAGAGTTGCGGCCAGTCGATGCGGGATACATCATGGTGAGACGAATCTTCTTGTTGGGGTCAATGACAAAGACGGATCTGATAGTGAACGGAATGCCTTTCTCAGCAATGTTGTCTAGATCGCGCTGGTCGATCATGTCGTAAAGAAAGGCAACCTTGCGCTCAGCGTCGGCGATGATCGGGAACTGAAGGTTGGTGGAAGAGACTTCGTTGATATCCTCAACCCACTTACCGTGGGAGCTGAGATCGTTGGCACTCTGGAATGAACCGGTTATTAGCTCGTGAAAAACGCATAATCTAGGGAGCTTGACTTACAAGACCAATCATCTTCACATTCCGCTTCTCAAATTCATCCTTGAGCTTAGCGAAAGCACCAAGCTCAGTCGTGCAAACCGGAGTGAAATCGGCAGGGTGCGAGAAAAGGATAGCCCAGCTGTCACCGATGAACTGATGGAAGTCAATCTTGCCATGCGTGGTTTCAGCATTGAAGTTGGGAGCTGCAACCAATTAGTACGACCACCGATTGCATCTATGCGCCAGTAAAATCATACCGGTTGCTCCCAAACGCAAGCGCGGCTGTTCCTGAGGGACGCCGGAAACGAAACGGTGAAAGAGGGGCTGGGCCCGCGGTAGCTGTGTCGAGATGCCGGGTCGCACAATAGCCCGAGGAAGGGGCGAAGCAGCCCGAGGGACGGTGCGGAGGACACGGAAGGCACTCTGGGGAAGAATCGATGCCATTGTCTATCGAACGAGTATCTGTTAAGCTGTGGAAAAGTGAGTGTCGAGTGGATGATGTCGGCCTCGAAGACATGAGGATGGATGGCGGCGGAGATGGCGTGATTAGTGATCCATTGCGCACTAACCGGATTAAGACTAGCCCATAAGTGACTGACACATGACATCACGGGACAAAACATCGTGGGACTAGCACCAAACCATGCTGCTGAGGGACTGGCAAAATCTATGCCGTATGCCTCTGGCTCTGGATACGGTTTTAAACGAGTGACACGACAGCGACAGGTACCCTGGCCCGACTCCGCAAACCAATATGGCGTAAATTTGGCGTGTCAATAGCAGGCCAGAGCTTATTGGATCCATAGTACTGTTGGAACACGATTGCGCTGATGGTGATGACAAGTCACAAGGGTCATTGCGAGCCGATATTATTGTAAACAGACTCAGGCCAAATTCGATTAGAGTCGCCTTTGGCAGAGGCTGAAGCCGTGGCCAAATGAGCTTTGCAATTATACCATGCAAGTTGATCGACAAGGATAGCGGTCCGGGAAGCGATTCAAAGCCTCTGTGTGGCTCGGGCTATTCTGTGACATGGTCATCCCAGGGGCATCATATAAGGGCACAGGGACTATGCATGAGTTTAGGCCTAGACGAGCCTAAACCGTTAACGTCCGGAATCACGGTCATTCGTCAAGCTGCCAGACAATATCAATACTTTGGCTCGTCCATATGTCATTATACATGACAATCCTAAGCCATTCCTTGGACGCTGATGCTACTTGTCTCCCATACCAAGTGTTAAATACTGCAATGCGAACCATACGTCTAGGCAAGTACACAATAGGTGGCATAAGCTTTGTCCATCTCACGTTGTTTCGTCCAATGGAGGTCTCTGGACCATACCCAGTGGAGGAGGGCTTGTGTGACTAACCTGGGAAAAGAGAAAGACGGGAGCCTCCCTTAAAGCCATACATGTAAGGCCTGTTGATGTATCAGTCGACCCAGCAAATTTAGTGACAGCCCAGGAGGGACGTCCAACGGATTAACACTTCAAAGGTGCTTTGAAGATACATCCCGCATCCTCGCGGGAAGCAACGTAAGTCATACTTTTGTATGCACTCTATGTTGATTAAAATACCAGCTCTTCTTAGTAGGTTCTTACATGTGAATGGCCACGAATGAAGGCAATATAACTGTGATAACCAATTTCCGACGGATAAACGGAAAATAACGAGGAAAGGCCTTACTGCCCGGGGCGTGTAGATATCTCCAACCCATCTATGCCTGCCAACGGGTCATTACCTCAACAGAAGTAAACGGTCTATGTTGAGCGATCCTCAAGATACCGGCTATATTTTTTCATACTAGCTACTGCACGCTTGGTACTCGGGCTATATTCGCAGAACGAATACACTAGAGGGTTTTTGGCCCACTACTCCATCGATAAGTCGTCCGCAACCCACGTGAAAAAGTTAAACATCGACAGTCAGTGTAGAGTACTTTGACGCATGTGAGATCTAGAAAAGGATTATTTTCGAGTCTCACGATGACCGTTGGAAGGATGTAACATGATTTACGGTCAGTCAGCATAGCATGACACCACGCTCTTGGCTACCTAATTAAGATATTTGGGCACTATACCCATCACGCGGTAGATTACCTTATTGAAACTTCTGGCAAAGGGCTACCAGAATGTTATAGTCTGTGCAACGTGCGAGGTCACACAGCATTTCATCAGTCGTGGCTTAGCTTTCTTAGCGCCAACCGAATGCACCCGTATTAAGGATCGTTTAATTTGAAATGAGGTCTGATGCTCCGAGGTGCCTGTGCCATCACACCGCACACTATGCCACCGGGCGTTCCGACATACCTTGGCTCTTGGAGTGGTAGCATATGATGGCTGCTACCATGGGAAGTTTTACAGCTCGGCTTTCAGCCCATCCCACATTGATGCAACCGACAGCTGGAAACTGGGGCATCGGACCACGTAAGACTTCAAAGCAGACAAGTCTCATGATGGAACTTATTCTTTGTTCCCTGCGTATTCCGACATGAACTTCGAGGTTTTTCAATTCCCTCCGGTCGAGAGTCTAATCGGGTGAACCCGATGAGGAATTCTACGTGATCCCGCAAAGCCGCACTTTTCCCAACTTCCAGCTGGCATGGCTCCAAAAAATGCGCGGGGCATTACGTTTTTAACAGATGACCGCCATGCACGTCAACTGACACTTGGTCTTGATGATGTGCCCGCCTCTATGAATGCCGACAAGAGCCTGATAATGACCCCCCGTTCTTTGAAGAAGAAGGTGAGATTGTCGGCCAGTAGGCCGGGCTCGGCATGACAGAGTACGGAGTAGACGGTGAGGGCCGAGGACGTCAGCTAATCACAGCCTAGTATTAGCCCTTCGGCCGGGACTCATTATGAGGAGGAGCCACGAGGCCCAATTATTTTCCCGTATTTAATGCAGTCGCTATTCCCGATTCAGCAGGAGCTGTCCCGTGATTCTAACTTTGCCTACTCGGGCGGGGAAATTTAAGTGCATGCACGGTACACACTCCCAACTATACAGAGGACTCGTGCATCTCATGCGCACCTGTAGTGATATATACAGAGTACATGACACTGATACTCAGATGGCCAATGGTACTCTTGCCCGCATCATGTGGATCGTTTTTCACCCAACGAAGGAATTCTCCCGGTTATCACGATTAAAAACTCCGGTAACTTTCCAGAACACCGGCGATCCCCCGGACAAAGGATCTGGGGGAGCATACAACGATCTCAATTATGATATACGAGGTCCCGGCGGTCAGCGTCGGGCATTACTTTCATCCGAGGTTCCTGACCTGATCCAATACGAGGCCATCCATGGGTTTGCGGTTTATCCCTTCCTGCATGAACCACCGGCCGCATCTTGACTTTCCAGAGATTGAGCCAACACTAATGCTCTCATACCCTGCGCCAAGGGATGTTTTCTGCGTCTTTTTTATTTTAATTTATTATTTTATTTATTTTTTTTTAAGTCTACTGTCTCTTTCTCTGTGTTTAGTTTTGCTACTTGCCGTTTTTGGTTGCATTTGTCGGTTGCATCCTCCGTCCTCGGGATTCTTCCACGTCGGGCCTTTGTCTTTGCATCACCCTCTTTCTGCTCACGGCCCCGGTCGCGCTTGCGGTGGATCTCACGTTCAAGGAACAGAAACAGATCACACTACCTCTAAGACCGTCGTGCGGGGGAAGGGCTATGAAGTTCAGTAGTCCGTAAGGCGGGCCCAATCGCCCTTGCTTAGTTTCTACTTCGACGGCGCTAGGCCGAAATGCGTCCAAAACATAGGACTCCGATTGTTATAAAAGCCGGAACGGGCCCCAACCCGATGGCGTTCATTTCCGAAGTAGACGTGCATATTCATCTCTCAAGTGTCCCGCGTGCAGCAACATGCGCTTATTGTACGGTTTAAGTCTCCCGTTGCTGGGGCCATTTGTCCTGGCCAGTGCTCTTCCCCCAAATGCATACCACCAGAACTTTGGGCGTAGCACGCCGTATGAAGTGAAGCAGTCTCCCTTGACGACTTCATGGACGGACCAGGTTGGTACCAACCCGTGGCCCGAGTATCCCCGTCCACAGCTGCAGCGGCTGGAGTGGCAGAACCTGAACGGCCTTTGGCAGTATCAGAATGCATCTGGGTTGGACGCAGTACAGAATCCCCCAACCGGACAGAGTCTCGCCAACGAGGTGCTGGTTCCGTCGTGTCTGGAAGGCAGTCTATCTGGTAAGCATGGTGCTAGTCGATTGCTGTGTACCAGTGTCGCGCTAATCATATGAACAGGGATCCAGGGCACATGGATGCTCTATTCATGGTTTTCCACCAATTTTGATTTGCCGTCGTCATGGAACGGCCAGCAGATACTCCTGCATTTTGGAGCAGTTGACTATGAAGCCACCGTCTTTGTCAACGGTAAGCAAGCTGGATTCAATAGGGGCGGGTATTTCCACTTCGAGATCGACATAACGGAGCTCATAATTTTTGGCGCGGTAAATGAACTGTGAGCCAATATTACCATATCATGTTGGTTGATCAATATGTGGCTAATACTTACTTCCCTTCCAGACTGGTCTTTGTGCATGACCCCACGGACATGGATGATTATGTCATCCCAATGGGCAAGCAGACGCTAAATCAGTCTCACATTTTCTATACCCCCTGCAGCGGTATCTGGCAGACTGTGTGGATCGAGCCGGCGCCGTCGAATTGGATCACGCAGCTCGACATCGACGCCAATATGGATGGTGGAGGTAAACACACTCACTCGTCATCGTTATAGACCATGCTAATTGCCGGTAGTCAATGTTACGGCTCACAGTGCTCTTGGAAATGGAGACCCTGTTGAGGTGATAGTGTATGACGGTGACATAAATGTGGCCTCTCACAACGGGTCATCTGACCAACCGCTGGTTTTCACGGTGTCTAACCCCAAACTCTGGTCTCCCGACTCCCCCAACCTGTACAATATCACCGTACGAATGGGTGGCGATGAGGTTCAAAGCTATACTGGCTTCCGGACCATATCGAAAGGTACTGTTGACGGCATCGTACGGCCACTATTGAATGGCGAGTTTATCTTCATGTTCGGAACATTGGATCAAGGCTATTGGCCTGATGGAATTTACACGGCACCCAATCGGGAAGCCATGGTCTATGATCTTGAAGTCCTAAAGGATCTAGGTTTCAACATGGTCCGGAAACATGTGAGTATTGATCCGCTAGAAATGGAGGTGATGTGAGAGTCTGACACCATCAAGATCAAAGTCGAGCCCGCTCTGTTCTACCGCGCATGCGACGAGCTCGGCTTGCTGGTGATCCAGGATATGCCGGCTCTTCGGCCACTGCAGACCAAGACGTTACCCAATTGCACAGAGATCGCCATCATGCCAGATCAGGAGCAGCAGATCGAGTTTTCTCGGCAGCTGGAAGTCTTGGTTAACCAGCTCAGGAGCTATCCATCAATTTCTACTTGGGTAAGTGAGCTACAGCGTTTCGCCAAGTTCACTCTAACAATTCCCAGGTTATTTACAACGAAGGCTGGGGGCAAATCACCGAATACTATCCGGAATTTGAATTGACGGATCTCGTCAAGTCCATGGATCCGAACCGCCTCGTGGACTCGACCTCCGGATGGCACGATCACGGAGCCGGAGATTTCAGCGTAAGTCTAAACGCATTTTCCAACACGTCGATGACCTGTGCACTGACCTGGGCCAGGATAACCATCACTACGCCAATCCGCAGTGCGGAACGCCATTTTATTCCATAGACTCGAGTCCTTTCGATCCAACCCGTATTGGCTTCCAGGGTGAATTTGGAGGGGTTGGTAATAATGCCACCGCCGACCAGTAAGTGTGGCCTTTACTTGGGATTCTAAGTGTTTTTTCTCCTCTGACCTGCGCCACAGTCTATGGAAAGTCGAGCAAGCAGTCAACGAAATTAACCAAACCTACGAGATTGATACTACTATCGATGCTTGGAATTATCGGAGTCATCTCCTCCTTACTGAATTGGAAGACCAAGTCCGCCGGTTCGCGTGTAGCGGAGGAGTCTGGACACAGACGACCGATGTTGAGGGTGAAGTTAATGGATTGATGACTTATGACAGGAAAACGAAGCGTGTCAATGAAGACCAATGGAAAGGTGATATCCAGGCGCTGTACGATGCAGCTGCTGCCCGAGGAGCCGACGGTAAGAAGGCATAATGTGATGTGCTTGATTCGACGCGTTATATATATTGTCTATTGTTATACCCCTTTTTTATATGATGCATGACCCATGATACTACTCGATGTCGAGAATGAACATTCCATTATAGAAACCCACTTTTCAGGATGCAAGGAAGTACTAGTATATACCAATCATGTCACTTGGTAGCAGTGAGGCTCCCTATCGCTTGAGGAAAGATAAGGTAGTCATTATTATCGCTGTTCCAACAGCCAGGCCAAAGGCAACCACCACGTGTTATCACACAGCAGATAGTGACCATATAGTAATAATCTGCTAGCTGTTTCATTGGTTTAATCAGAGAGAAGTTAGGGTTATGATTCAATCCTACAGTGTTTGACAAACAACAGTTGCCATCATAAACCATCCCTGGCGAACACACTGAGCAACTGCCATCGGCACTCGCATTTTGCCAGCCTACGAGACCTATAATTCTTGCCGGTGACCTAGGGTAAAATCCAACCCGGAAAGGAGTAGCGTCATTAAACCGTAACCAGCATGGCGGTAGTGTACAAACGGTCGTCCCTCTTCTCCATGTATCATGGCTACTTGCATATTCATGTCGATATCGCAGATTTGAGCCGTAGCCCAGGTTATTGTGGTCCTGTGAGCGGCTAATATGCTGAAGATGGAGTAAGATTCAGATATGTGATTGGAAGTGAGTACTGCTGTTGTGCACTACTGCCAAAGCTCAGGTTCCCGCAATTATTTTATTATATATTTTTTTAGAAAGTAAGCCTACGAGCTAGGCGCTTTCTGGATAATGATCATGTTATAAATTCTCCGTCCAGCATAAGTACACGCGTTTTTCGACAGGCAACGTAGACTAATGTCGAGAGGCAACCATGATATTTGCTCGAGACTTGTTTCCACGTTAGTATGACGGCTGTCAGTAAGTCAGAGAAACACGGAATAGAGAACCATGGGTGACAATCCATTCAAGTAGAAATCGTCTATTCCACAAGTGGCAACTCACGCAACAATGATGTAGTCTCGCCATAGCTTTCCCTGGCCAATATATAGGAAACAAAAGTACCGGCCACCACTGCTCTGGAATAGCACCACAAAAATACCTCTTTACTAGGTCGCATCAAACTTCAATTGAGGAAAAATGGATAACGTGGATACCCTTCAATTCCGGGAGCGGATTAACCAGAGACGCAATGAGGGACGACCGCTCACAGACGATGAGATCCAATGCATTACCAACGAGAGCACAGATCTGGCTGGTGCAGCAGCTTGTAGGGTCCTTTTTCTAACTCCATTTCGAAACGCTGACTGGTTCTCATAGCCGTGAACCATCCAGAGCAGGTCCGATGGGCGGCTAAGGCAGAGCAGGTACTCAGCAAACCCGCCAATAAAATAACGCAGGATGATGCAAAGAACGTAACATCGAAAGAGGTAGATTTCAACTTTCTCTCGGTGTATGCGATGCTAAAGTTTCCAGACTCGTGCCTTTGAGAACCTGCCGGCCACAGGGTCGGTGGCGTCGCATGTGCAGTCGATGGCGGAAAAGAATACGGGAAAACATGACATATGATTCCCAGGCAATCACAATGTTGGGTTGGGAAACGGATTCCATTGCCGTCTCTATAGCTCATAATGCTTTGCGATGAGTCTTGGCCAGACTAGTCAAATAATCACAAGTTATTCGTTGTACCCAAAAATCGTATATCACTGTTATTGCATGGCGCTTGCCCCAATGTTCTTCTTTAGGACCATGCAGCATGCAGTATCTAATATGGGACTTAGCCTTCTCTCTCACTTTCGGATAGATTTGTGTCTGTTATAATCGATGTAACTGCTCACCGCATCATCGACAGGAAATTCCGTGACCGTAGATTCATTAACGTTTCGTGAGCCCGTCACATTTAAGGGCCCTCGGTGGCAGGATAATTGATGGCTGTCAGGTACCGAAATGAACCAGGAAAAGTGGCCTGCTGGCTGTTAGAGAGCTGAGGTCTCATCACCGCTGCTGTTGCACCTAGCCTGTTCCATGGCATGTACTGCTCCATTTCTAGCGCCCCATATGAGGTATTTCTAGTCAAACCTATCAAAGAATGCTGTCAAAATCCAGTAGGAATTATCCGCCATGGGTTATTGGGTTAAGCCGGTCAATGTGTCTAGAACCGGTATCAAAGGGACATGTTGAGATCTGTTATCGAGGCTTGCCCGCAGACCGGAGACCAAGCGGGTGCACACGCAGAGTGAAGTCTGCAGCATGAGTTGGCCCAACTTGGCTCAATCTTGGTAACAGTAACCGTCTCATTGCTGTATTCTGTACCAGTCTCCCGTAGGTTGTCCGTCTCGGAGTCACCTGACCTCCAGAAGCTATGACGCTATCGTAGATCGGCCCAGCCACGCGTGCGAGTCCACGAGAAGCCAATCAGCAGTCGGCAAATCCCCTGAACCACTACACCAGCCCCATTTATCTGTGGGTTAGTCCGGTTAGCAGCGCCCAGTGGTGGCCGCTGATTGGTGCCAAGAATCGATAAGCCTTCATCAGCCAATAGTATACCGTCCCTGTGAGCCGCTGCGCTAGTCCCGAACAAGACCACGCTAAGCTTGGCGCTTTTCCTGTTTGGGTGCCTGAGGATCTTTTCGTTCTTCCGACTTCGACTTCAACTTCAACTTCTCTCCTTCATTCCACCCCGTCCTGTCGTTCGTTCGTGTCTACCTGGGCGTCATGGTCCGTTGCTCTCGTCGTTGTCTTTCGAACCCCTCCTTTTCCCTTATTACGATTGAATTTGCGCACAGAAATGACCGCCCCCTTCTGCAATCCTGTCCATCTTCCCCGCTGACCTGCTCGCGCTCTGAATAAGGTCATGCCAGCCGGTTGGTCTTTTTGTCGTCTCCGCTGTACTCCCGGAGGGCATGCTGTCTAAGCATGTCTGGGAATTGGGCGAAGAAGTTGCTTGGTCCGCTGCAATGGCCTAGTAAGTTAATTATCTGCCCATGAGTCGGATCTTGAACCGACAAGTACTGACGGATGCTCTCCTTTCCCGCCAGACCAGCATCAGCCTCCATCCCAGGGACCATGCACACGCGACCATGGTTATCACCGCTCTCGAGGATGGCGTCCTGTCGCCCTTCGTCCGTCATACCTGCTCTTCCTCGCCGCTCTCAAGTTCTTGATAATGTTGACCCTCGAGGGACTTCGACGTTATAGTGAGCTGAACGGGGGTTTGGTTTACTTCCAAGACACCGCCAGCGTTTCGCATCTGCAGTCATTTGCCTACAATTATGTACCAATTATCGTCGCTCTCATCCTAGTCACTCTGTGGTGTTTCGTCGAATTCGATGTTCTGCGTCTCGAGCCGTATTTCCAACTGTCTCGACCCGAAGGAGTGCCGGCTTCCGTCTTGTTCATCAACTACAATTTTGGCCAGTCGATTATCACGCCCATCACTTCTGCCCGGAGACACCATTGGGTCGTGCTGTTTGTTTCCGTGTTTACCATGCTGATGCGTATGTCGCTGCCGGCCCTGCAAAGTACGCTGTTTGAGTTGAGGGAAGTGACCGTCCTCGCCGACGAGACCATGCGCGGATGGCCGGACTTGGTCGATTTGCAGACTCAAGGGACTTGGATGATTTCCCAGGAAACTAATAGTTTCGATTCCGCGCTTTCGTCCCAGGATACGTCCCAACGCTCCCGGTCCCCCACGTATGCTATCGCCCCTGTCGACATTCCCCGCGGCGACCAGCGAGAGAGCACAGTGTGGTCGCTGAACCAGACAGTCTATTGGGCTGAATCCTCTTGCCAGAATGTGATGGTGAATGAAACTCTATCAGTCACGGTGGATGCCTCTTCTGGTGAACACACCACGATGGCATGGAACGTATCTGGAGTGCCGATGGAGAAATTCGATGGGACGACGCAGCATTGCGAGTTGGACTTCAATTATAATACTTTCCTTTTTCCAGACACCAATCAGCTTCAGGTCCGATACTGGGAACCCGTATCAAGCAACACTACACTGTTGCCAGCGGACATGAGAACAAAAGCCTTCACTGCTCGTGGCTGCGACCCCTTCGATATCTATGGCGTTCTCATCAATGTCAATTCCTCTTCCCCAGCCACTTCAGTCCAAACGGCCTCCCAGTACACGTCCCACGCGAATATTTTTGCCTGTAATGTCGCATACCACAAGGCCGAGGCGGAAGTTTCCATGCACGCCAATAGCTCCATCACCAACATCAGCGTCCACAACGGTACAACGAGCGAGTTGACTCCAGAGCAGTTTAATATCCCTGAGTTTCAAGAATTATTGTCTCAGCGGGCTCCGTATACTAGTGACCTGCTCTATATCCAAGTCAACGAAACGTCAGGTGACACCACTGTTACCGAGCTCCCCGTCATTAGCCAAAAGCTGGATGATCTAGAACCTCTCCTTGTTCTGGATACATCCACTATTATGACGGACGACGAACTTCAGTCCAAAGTTGAGGAGGGAGTGAAACAGGCCTTTGTTTTGACCATGGGCCGTCTATTTAATCCAGATGGGAGGCCCTCGATTATCCATGCCAAACGGCTCAGCGATCAGGTTTCGATTGCCGCGGTGAGCTTCGCAGCTTTTTGGTCTGAGGTTGTTTTAGCTGCCGGCGCTTTACTCAGTCTTGGATTGGTCTTTGTATATCACCGGCGGCCTAACATCCTGCAAAGCGATCCTGGTTCAATTGGCGCCATGTGCAGCATGCTGGCCGATGTGTTCAGTCCATCCAATATTCTCAGCAATCCGCATTTCGATCTACATCAATTCTCCACGCGCCAGTTACGACGTATTCTCCGCAAGTCCCGTGTCCACTGGCAAGAGGGGCCGAATGGGAATCGACTTGAAATTGTTCCCTCGGATAATGGTAAGTGAGACGCAACGATATGAAACAGCCTGGGTTGGCTGCTAACAGCACGCAGAGACACCTACGGAAAGCGTGGGAGATAATATTCGCGCTCACGTAGACCCAATGCCCCATTTCCTTCTGATCCCGGTTTTCATCCTTGAATTTCTTCTATTGACTGCCGTGATTGTTGCCATGGCGTTAATTATAGGGTCACTCGCACGGAACGGACGATTCCGCCACTTGACACAGTCCGACTCGAGTTTCTTGCAAGTAATTCTTTCTGTCTTGCCTTCCATGGTCGCATCCGCTGTCGGCTCTCTCTGCACCTCCATTCACCGCAACCTCAGTATCCTCGAGCCCTGGGTCCATCTCCAAAGAGGGATGGCCTCTATCCAGTCATCCTTGACAATGAATTATTCCGCACAGACTCCATGGGCAGTGCTCTACAAGACTATCAGGGATCGTCATCTCCTCCTGGGACTAGTGTCCTTCGCGTGTGTTGTTAATACCGTGCTCACGGTGGTTGCCGGTGGCCTGTTTACGCAACAATTGAGGACTTCTCACTTACCGACATCTTCACTACTTGCGAATTACAGCCAGTCCACTTTCCTGAAAACTGATTTTGCGGCCGACTTCACTGAATATGACCTTATTCAATCCAGCATCACCAGTGGTGTCCCGATGTTGCCTTGGACCAGCGCAAACCATTCCTTCGTTCCGATTAAAGTCAAAGATCCGGATCCAAGTGCCATGTACAATGCTGATACACTCGGTATTGGCGCTGATCTGGATTGCGAGCAGTTGCGTATTCCAGACAGCCTGGTGGATGACGAAACTGCAGGTCGTGT
The DNA here is from genome assembly GCA_003004525.2 of Aspergillus sp. MA 6038. Taxonomy (NCBI): domain Eukaryota; kingdom Fungi; phylum Ascomycota; class Eurotiomycetes; order Eurotiales; family Aspergillaceae; genus Aspergillus; species Aspergillus sp. MA 6038. Next base: position 18,196 of record PQME02000013.1, read on the forward strand.
GTTCTGGGAATATCGGCCTTTCTTCGACCCAAACCGAGTCTGCAAAGTAGACATGACCTCGTTGAAGAATACTACCTCGGGCATCGCGCTGTCAATCCACTTCCTCTCACCGCAGGCCAGGAATGAGACGGATGAATGTCAGACGTCGACCGTGGTGGTGCTTGGACGGTGGAATTACGAGCCGCGGGCACCTGTTACGGACGGCAACACCGTCGCGTTGCATTGCGAGCCTCGGATGACAATGGGGAACTACTCGATCATCTTCGATCAAAAGGGCCAGATAAAAAGATATCATCAGGTCCCGCACACTTCCATCGAAGACGGCCCCATGTATGAGAATGCGACAGCCAGCGTTGGTCAGTTCAACAAGGTGTTCGCAGCCATTCCTCAAAGCTATACGGGCAAACAGACCGCCCAAAACGGATCCTATATCTCTTCTTATGACTGGGCTGGCTTTCTAGTAGCTCGTCTTTACCAGCGACGAGAAAACAACATCACTTCTCTCAATGGACAGGACCTCATGGAGGTCTCCCAAATTGTATACCAGTGGGTATACAGTACCTATTTCTCCATTTGGCGCGAAATCTACCTCGAGCCGTTACAGGACCCGTACACCGCTCACAACCCAACTGTAATTTACAGCATGTGGTGCATGGATCCATCCGTCCCGTCACTTGCCATAGCCTTGATGATCATCGCGTTCGACACGCTGGTCGTGCTCCTTGTATTTGGCACGCGTCGGGGCCGGTTCAAGGGACCGCGCATTCCACGATCTATAGGCGCCGTGATCCCGTGGCTGGCCCACAGCCGGATGCTAAACGATTTCCCGGGCACCTACCACTGGAAAAGCACGGATCGCCGACAACATCTGGCACGTCTAAATAAGCGCTACGCGTTCCGAATGTTTTTGAGCCCGGATGGCCGCTGGCGATTTGCAGTGGACGAGGAGCCGATGGATCGTCCTCAAGAACAGTCTCCCAGTGACTGGGATCCGGCGAAGATGGGGGATATCCAGCTCCGTGAGCTGGGTCCACCACCGGCGCCTCGGGAATAATCAACCTTATGATTAATGTGTGATGACCATCTATTCTTTGTATTATATTATCTTCTTGGTAATTTTCGGTGGTGTTCAATCGGTGTTCAATCGGTGATTGTTAGATGATACCAGGTACATTAACATCGGACGGCAAATTGTAGTTTTAGATCAATCAACATTGATATATTCAACGCTCAGTTCATTATTGTCATCATCTAACATTCCTGGCTAGCAACCTTACTGACCTCCTGCCAGGGCTCGCTGCCAGATCAAGACTCAGTACAAACTACCTCCCCATCCATCCCCCATCGACTGTGACAATCTGGCCAGAGATATACCTACTGGCTCGACCGGCTAAAAACACGGTCACTCCCTTAAAGTCCTCAGGCACCCCCCACCTGCCCGCGGGAATTCGCGTCAGAATGCTTTCAGCACGATGCGGATCTCTCAACAACGCCGTATTCATCTCCGTCGCCACATACCCGGGTGCAATAGCATTGACATTGATCCCCTTGGCTGCCCACTCATTCGAGAGAGCTTTGGTCAACTGTGAGATGCCGCCCTTTGCGGCTGCGTACGCGGGGACGGTGAGGCCTCCCTGGAAGGAGACGAGAGACGCGACGTTGATGATTGTTCCACGATGGATGCCATCCGTACCCTCGTGCTTGTTGTCAGGGGGATTACGGGTGAGCATGTAAGCTCCCACATCCCGACACAGGGTGAAGACTGAGGATAGATTCACTTGAAGGACCTACGCTCATTAGTGCAGATTCATAACACCATGCAGGGGAGGAAAGAAACCTCATCCCAATCCTCATCCGGAAACAAATGGCTCGGATGTCTTCGCTGGATTCCCGCGCAGTTTATTAGGATATCAATATCATGGCCATCATCTAATATTCTTTTCACAAGTGATGAGACATCTGCCCGGGATGACAAGTCTGCTGGGTAAATGGAAACTTTCCGGTCAAGACCTAGTGCTTCGATACTATTTTTTGTTTCTTGGTTCGTGTTATCTCTCTGTTCATGTTAGCGCATTATACTATTATGCGTTTCCGGATCAAGTGTGTGTACCTGGACTAATACAATATCAGCACCAGCTTCGGCCAGGGCAACAGCCATCTGTTGTCCGATTCCACGGGTGCCGCCGGTAATTAGGGCTGTTCTGTTATCGAGAGTGAACAGGTCCATATTAACGTGCTTTTCGATAACGGTATGACCTGTGTTTGCTTTGCTGTATGTTTGGACGTAGTGATGGACACGGTGATATATATATATCTGTATCGGATGAAAAGGCGACTGTTTTATTCCCCGCATTATTTTCCGCGTTATTCCCGGCGTTTTCCATTCCGGGGTAGAGGGATTAATTTATCAGCTTACATATTGGCGCATGGACTCTACTGTATTTTACGGATAAAGATATTCCTATTCTGTGGAGTATGCACTCAATTCGGTTGGTGCATATGCCATATACGCTATGTATTAAGTTCGCATTGTGACACCCAAACTGCCTAATACACATATCGGAAGTTCAAGTTCTCCTTATCCGTCAAATCGCTAAACGCCGTATCATTCAAGTCCAACTCTTGACCCTCAGCCTGTACACGGTCCCGTCGCCGATTCTCCATTGCCAGCGCCGTCCGCAATCCCAACATCAACGCAATCTCGATGAAATGCGACACGATCATTGACCAAATCCCTAACGGATACCTTGGTGCCTGGTCATCCTTGTAGAAAAATGGCCCAGCAAGGTTTCCGGCACAAACACCCAGGAAGATCATGGCATTGGTGACCACCTTCTTCGTGTGCCCAGCGATATTCGCCGTGAGGATGGAGAGGATGATCACGAAAGAAGCGTTGTATGAACCGGTCATGTAGTAGCAGATTAGACGACCGACTTTGTTGCTTTGGGGAAGAAAGCAGAGACCAAAGGATCCGGCCACGTTAGGGAGGACGAAGAGTACTGTCACATAGCAGCGGTTGTTGCGCGGGAGGCGGTCATTGATCCAGACGCTGAGCAGAATGAGAAGGGCGATGATAACTCCATAAGGGACTTGCATAAGGGTCGTTTGCACTATGTTTGTCAGTTTAGCGACTGCTTTTCCCGGTGGAAAGTAACTTGCATGTGGAAAAGCCAAAGCCCTGGATAATCAACGTCCCAAAGTTCGAGATCCCACCGTTGGGGATGTTCGCCGACAGCCCTAAGAGAAAGAAGGTCCACACTTTCCAATCCACCAACGCCTCCCAGACTTGGTTCCATTTGAGATGCTTATTTTCGATACCCGTCTGGTTATCCCGCAATCGCTCAATCGCGACCCATTTCTCGCGAGTAGACAGATATCGCACTGTGACAGGGGAGTCAGGTAGGAAGATGGTGATCAGGATACCCCAGAATGCGCAGAGAGCACCGATTAAAAGAAACTCATATTTCCAAGAGTCCAACGCTCCTTTGGTCTGTCCGATTCCGTATCCCAGGAGTCCACCGACCGCAATGCCGATGCCGTTCGCGGTATACCAAAGGCCGATTCGGATGGGTTGTTGGCGACGGGTATACCACATACTGGTAATAAGCATAAAGGCAGGGTCGCTAATCATTGTTACCGCATGTTAAGTGCATTAGAACTACTATCTCACCTGCATGCTTCTGCGGCGCCGGAGATTACTCGCAGGACGGTTAGCTGGACGAAGTTCTTCGCCGCAGCTGGAGAATCATATAAGATATCCGTACTAATGCTCAGCAGGCAGATAGGGTTTACATACCCTGGAGCATCAGAAACACTCCCCAGAGGACGATGTTTATGCCCAAGTATTTCCCCACGGGGAACCACTGAAGTAGGAAATTTGTCGGCACACTCCACACTAGGAATCCAAAATAGAACACACTCGATAACCAGGAATATTGTTCTCCGGAGAGCCCCAAGTCTCCCTTGATACCGAAGATAGCTGCATAGGAGAGTGTCGTTTTATCGATCTGTGCTATAATTAGCTTTTGTAGTAAATAGGAGACATAAGGCACGACCGTACATAATAGAAAGCATAGCAAACGGAGAGAAGTGGCAGAATCATCATGTCAATCTTGCGCACCAGCTTCTTGTTTTCTGCTGGATCAATGGCCTCATATTGAGCGTTTCCTTGGGCAAAGAGAGCGAGGGCCGTGTCGCCATGGTGTCCCAGCTTTTCGGGTTCCGCAGGTCGCTGCTCGGTATCTTCGACATGTGCTGGTGATGATTCCTTGTCACCTTCCGGTGCAATGCCAGTAGCATCAGCTTGGGCTCCAGTCATCCTCTCTTGAGTAGATTGGCTCCATCCTACCATGGCAGAAGCGGGCCGGCTTTGTTATATAGCTCTTGGTCTGGGCTGACCTCACCTGGTGGTCACCCTTGTCTCTCATAATTGAAGGGTTTCTTATTGCGGCCTGACAGCAGGGATGGTCCCCGCATCATCTGGGATATATTTCTCTACTTGCTTATAGAAATGTTATTGCAATGCGCGCTTGTTGAAATGGAGGCGGGGATAACCCGACCTTTTTCCAGAACGCCGATCTGTGGATGGCAGACGTGAAGTTGTCTTAGAGCTCAGATTATCCGAATGCCAAGTAGCGGCCTCGTTGAATGTGTTATATCCAAATGCCGGTCTTCAGTGTTCCTTGTATTCCCGTGTGCCCCTATCCTAGCAGGCATATTTTGCACTCTACTGAGACGTGCACGGCAGACAGTATAGGGCTATCTCGAAACGAATTATCCCATTCTATGGGCCTGTCTTTATAGCCGAATATCTCGTTATAATCGGGAAAGCCGGGTCTACATGTCAATCGCACCAACTCCGGTACCGTGGGAATGCACGGATATTTCTCCGCTGTCCTCCGTGGGGATATTGCAGGAAATCCGGGGATCATACAATAATGGAGAGGACCATGGGCCACATTTATGAGAGCTCATGATTCAAGAATGGTGTTTAGAATCAGGAGGCTGCGCCGATAACCATGTTGACCGGCGAAGAAATCGAAAAGCACAACAACCGGCAATCTTGCTGGATCGTGATCCATAGCTCTGTTTACGACATTACTGGTAATCTCGCTAAATTATGGACCTGAATTTCAGACTAATATGCATGAGCAGACTTTCTGGATACACATCCCGGGGGCGCACAAGTTCTTTTACGGTGTGCCGGTGGCGATGCCACAGATGCCTTTGACGCCGTTCACGATGTGCAAATCCTGGCGCAGTCACTATCACCTACTGCATATAAAGGCAATGTAGAGCCAGGAGCCTTGTCTCAATTGCCAGATCAGACGGATCCCAAGCCCCCAACAGAGAGCCACATACCGCCATTAGACAGTATCATCAATCTTTACGACTTCGAGGAAATCGCCAAACGGCATCTAGCACCCAATGCATGGGCGTACTACTCCTCTGGGGCAGATGACGAGACGAGCAAACGACAGAACGCGAAGGCATATCGGAAAGTCTCTCTACGACCTCGTATCCTGCGTAAGATCCTCAGCGTCGATACTTCGACAAAAATCCTGGGACATCCAACCTCGCTGCCTATCTACATCTCTCCCGTGGGAATTGCCAAGCTCGCGCATCCGGCCGGGGAACGCGCCCTCGCCACGGCAGCTGGACAAGAAGGGCTGGTTCAAGTTCTGGCCAACGGGTCCAGCATTCCAGTTGAAAAGGTCATGCAAGCTCGTGTAAATGAAGAGCAGCCGATATTTTGCCAGTTATACGTGAATCGGGAAATCCGCAAGTCAGAAGAAACGGTTCGGCGGGCTGAAAAGGTGGGCGTTCGAGCGATTTGGCTAACGGTAGATTCTCCGGTCGTCGGGAAGAGGGAGTTGGACGAGCGGATGAATTTAACTATTCAAGTAGGCATTGCTAATCCTCTGTTTCTACGCTTTTCTAATCCGTCAGGCCCGAGATGCAGCTATCAAACCTGGCCAGGGTGTAGCGAAAACTAACGCCAGCACCATCTCTCCGTTCATTGATTGGGACATTCTATCCTGGCTACGAAGCCTCACCCAGCTCCCGATAGTGATCAAGGGCATTCAATGTGTCGAAGATGCCGTGCAAGCGTACACGTGCGGCGTTCAGGGAATTGTCCTCTCCAACCACGGAGGAAGATCCCAGGACACTGCGCAGGCGCCTCTCCTCACGCTACTCGAAATCCGGCGATATGCACCGTTTCTCCTTCAAAGCCCGATGCAGATATTTGTTGACGGAGGCATCCGACGCGGAACAGACGTATTGAAGGCCATCGCACTGGGTGCAACGGCTGTTGGACTGGGACGGCCATTTCTGTACAGCATGACAGCGGGATATGGTGAGGAAGGAGCCCGGCGAGCGATTACCATTATGCGGGAGGAGATCGAGGCCAATATGGTATTCTTAGGGGTCAGAAGCTTGTCGGAATTAGGAGAGCATTTGGTTAACACCTCACGGCTGGATAGAGATGTCGCGGGATCTGTCAAGCTATAGTCTATATCAGTATTTACGCATTAGAGCGTCAATTTCAACAATAGTCCGACTAGTTTGGATTTGTACTATTGAGATAGATAGAGAACTGAAATATTGGTTATGGCCGCGGTGCTTTTTGTAGTCTACTGGTATCTTCAGGTCCACTCTATTTAACAGTTATGAGCCTGGTTGTGCTATACTACACCCTTGAGTTTACTCTCCAACCTCGGGCTTTTTTATCACATTGCAAAAGTCCCAGCCAAGGTCTCTCACCACGCTGGCTTATCATGTTAGGTCCACTCTATTTCACCTATAAGAAACGAGACCCCCTCATCGGCCTTGCACCGATGTCTCCTGGCATGTCGCTATACAAAAGACACCGTCTCTCGGATATGCTACATGTAGCGTTGCTGTTGGAGCAAACATGGCAGACCCAATCGATGTTCTGGTCTACGGCCTGGGAGCGTAAGTACTGCTTCACTGACACTTACAAATGCTGAATGATGCAGCATCGGCTCTTTTTACGCGTTCATCTTGCAACGCTGCGATCGAGTCCGGCTGACTGTGGTGGCTCGATCGAATTATGAAGCCGTCAACAAGGATGTATGTCTTTATGAATACTCCCCTTGGTACGGGTCAACGCTGACGGTAAGATAGGGTATTGTCATCGACAGCGCCAATCACGGCCAGCATCACTTTCGGCCTCATGCAGGTATGCACGCTATCCGGGTTGCATGAAGGGGAAATCCAAAACTGACCTAAAAGTGGTGCGCTCGCCGTCCGAACTAACACACGCCTTCGACTATGTCGTCGTTACCAGTAAGGCCGTCGACCAGGACACTGTGGCCTCGCAGCTGCAATCGGCTACAGATGCAAGGACGACAATCGTGATCATTCAGAATGGAGTCGGAAATGAAGAGCCGTTTCGTCGACTCTATCCTGACACTTCTATAATAACCTGCGTGGTACGTAGATCATATTCCCTGGTTATCATTTCGAGCTGATATACTTACGGCACAGACCTGGGTTGGCGCGACGCAAACCCAGCCCGGCATCGTAAAACACACAAAATCCGAGGACCTACAAATTGGTCTGCATATCAATCGCTCACAGGACGCTACCCTCGAGGAAACGAAGTTATCGACATTTAGCTCTTTGCTCAAAAGTGGAAAGACCTGCTTCCAAGTACTCGATAAAACAGACATCCAACGCCAGCGTTGGGAGAAGGTCGTCTGGAACGCTGCCTGGAACTCGATCACAGCCCTGACGATGGTCGACACGCAGACCTGGCTGCATTCCTCACCGTCCGCGATGGCAACGACACGCCGACTTATGCACGAGGTTATCGATGTAGGTCGAGCATGCGGGGTACCGCTAGAGCATACGTTGGCAGACACATTGGTAGACAAGACGTTAGCCATGCCTGGGTTTGGGAGTAGCATGCAGACGGACTGTCGCAATGGCCGGCCGCTAGAGGTTGATGTTATTCTGGGGGTGCCCGCACAGAAAGCCAAGGAGCTAGGCATCGAGGCTCCTGTGCTGGAGATGGTTTATGCATTGATACGGGCCGTTGATCTTCGTTTGCGTGCTTCTTGACGTACACCTACTGTTCATTCAAGGACGATGTTTGGGTGAGATTTGATTGGTTCGTGATGTGTGTTAGAGGCATGTCCCTACACATGGTGAACCAGACTTTTACTGTCATGTCTGTCTATTACCATTTTTACTAGAGTGATAGATCAAGCGATGCCAGGGGTGCAGCCTTAGCTGCTGCAGTCCAATTGGTGCATGCCTACCAAGCAAGTTGGCCCTATCTAACACCTTGGAGCCTAGAAATTGCTACTCCTGATACATCCTTAATGACCCAGCCACGGGGCAGCGGATGAGCGCCACTCTCCTAAGTACATATAGGGGATAGCAGGCCCTTTTTGAGGCACAAATGCCTGCTCAATAGCCCTATTGGTAAAGGCAATTAAATAGACCCAGTTGAACTCTTGTGATCAGCAGCATGGAGGGCTCGTATCAATCTTTTCTCCAGACATGAATACGGGAATAGTGCAAGCCTGGGAGATCATAGTTAATATTTACCCCTACTGCCAACTCCGATTCGGGTCTGCTCTGTAGCTCGGGCAGCCGGAAGAGCGTGCGAGTCTACGGAGTACAGCTTGTGTCAGAGGTAAGGGCCAAAAGGAGATACTTGCGTTAATGCGGTGGTCGTGTCTGCATCGTATTCCTACCTGGTAAATCATCAGCCAGACAACAACCAGCAATGTACTCCGTACTCCGTATGCAGTGTGTAGTGTCATTACTCGGTTGGGAAAAGTCCGTAACTAACGGCCATCTCGGAGTTTTGAGGTTTAGGATGTACCCCGTACTCCGTATACGACATGCTGGACAATGCAGCCCGGACTCGCTTCTGCGAAGGAGGGGTGAGTATTAAAGTTTGCAAAAGTGGGTTCGATCACCAGAGACCGAAGGAGAAATTGTGAATTTCCATATGAAGACTTTGGATGATGGAGCCTCCGGAAAGCAGCGTATATGCAAAAGCACTGATCCGTGATTATTAATACTCGATAACTAAGCGGAATTTCACCACGTATTCCGTGTCCAGGGAACCAGGGTCTATTGCCTCAAATGAAATCATCTCCGGTCATGAGAGATCCACGGTAGCTTTAGGGCGATCAACCGAGGCTTCTACGAAGAAATACTCCGTATTCTGTAGAACGAGGACCTGTCCCGATTCAATGTTGCGGTTTTGCTTTTCCCGGCTTAGTGCCTCAATATGCCGTCAGTAACCTTCCCTCGATTGTCCCGACATGGAAGACCTGGCCTCTCCTATTGCCGAGCGATACAGTGCAGTCGATCCCTTCACAGAGGGCTCACGCCATGCGGTCCACTCGTTCCACAACTGGCTGGATTCTCCTCTGTCTACCCAGTTCTCTCGGTGATCAGTTCCATGATTCGCTGTCTCATCTGTGCCTTTCCTGGTGCCTCGTCTGTGAGAGCGCTTCCTTGGGTTTACCCTGGTCGTCATCTCTGCTACTTCTGGTCCCCATCTGAGGTTATCGAACTGCGTCTATTGTGAGCCAGTGGGCAACAGATTCGAGCTATACTGGCAGAACGGGTTCATGATGTGTAGTACCAATAGTAGGAAAATTAAGCACGTTTCCAGACATAGATGGTAGAAGTAGATGATAAAGATGAAGCAACGAATGCTTGAATTGATTAATGGCAGATTGAATGAAGATAATCAGATGATCTTCTCCTTGCCGAATCGGGATTTCAGTTACGAAGTAAGGAAAGCGTCTCACATTTCCCGAGGTTGCAAAGGAGGAAGTGAATCTGGGTTGATTCATTGGCCTTCTCCCCTTAGAAAGCTTGTCAAGAGCTGTAGTCAACTTAGCGAGGTAGTCCTGGGTTAACTTGCTTTTTATGGCAAGTATTGACTGCATTTGCAGGCCCTCAAAGGATTGAATGTCAGTCATGATGTTGAGAGACCTCGTCCCAGGCCCCCTTGAAAGGATCTAGGTCGATGACTTCATCTCAAATAGCAGAAGAAAGTGTAGAGCAAATGGTGCTGTGAGCCTGATGATCAGACCCTGCCTACTCATGGATCGTCTTTCACGGTTTCTCCGAAAACGTTTCAGTCTAACTCAGTCTCCAGGCAAAGGCGTCCAGGTTGAGCTGGGGGGCGTGAGAGGAGGGGCTATCAAGATAACCCAATCCGAAGATTCAAGTGGTCAGGGCTGTGGAAACCATGCAGAGATTGACTTCAGGGTTGAGAAAAGGCGTATTAAGGAAACGAGAGGATCACTAAGGGAAGTGGGGGGAAGGTGACATCCCGACCACGTAGAAAGGGAGGAGAGCTTTTGGTCGTGTGAATCCGTCCAGGACGGGGAAAACGCTGGGACTGACATTCACCATAAAGTTATGCCTTTATCCCAGATATGCTCCGGACAAGGTCGATCCATCGAGGGTCTTTCTAGATTCTTCGCGTATCGCGTATTCTGTCAAATGTGGGTCTGCCGATACCCGAATACGGCGGGCACGGAGTATACGGAGTACGGTTTATACACGAAATACGTCGGTCCTTCACGGCTACTCCGGTGGTTGCATGGGATATATAGAGGTTGACGGCAACTGCCACACTGGGCTGTTATTCTCAAGAGCAAGAAGAGAAGAACAAACAGATACAACAATGCCGACGCTGGCCTCCGCCTCCCTCGCCGCCACCCTGACGGTGGCCGGCTATCTCAGTGCCCTCTGTGGCACGCCTCCCAACCCCAATCCGGATGCTTCCAAACGCTACAAGTCCGATCGTGCTGCCTTTCTCGCCGGCTCATTCACCTTTGGCATCAAGCGTGTCCAGCTCGTCGTCTTCGCCTACCATGCCCTTGTCACTCTGTTCTATCCTCCCGGGGACAACCCGCAGACATCCGCCATTTGTCCACACACGGAAAACCTCTCGGATGCCCTCTTTACCTGGAACCCAAACGTGTTGAAATTCCTCGCAATGATTTTCGTTGGTGCGGCCGTCCGGCTGTCGGCCTACGGAGGCCTGGGCCGCAACTTCACCTTCGTTCTCTCGAACCCGGACCGGTTGGTCACGGACGGGATATACCGATACCTGCAGCATCCAAGCTACACCGGTGCGGTATTGGTGGCGATTGGAATGGGCGGGATCTTGACGCGGTGGGACACAGCTGCGGGAGCATGCTGGATGCAGCCGTCGACGCTGCAGTCGCTGCACGGATACGGATGGTTCTTCGGGTTGGCATGGGGCATGTTCTTGTTTGTCGTGCTTGGTGCTCGAGTGCGTGATGAGGAGGCGATGCTCAAGGAACAGTTCGGGAAGGAGTGGGAGGAATGGCATCGGACGACAAAAAGGTTTATCCCAGGGATTGTTTGATCTGGACGTCTTCACTGTTCCGCGTGTCTTGTTGCTCTCTATGATTAACGCTATCACGATGTATGAAAGTCATGGTCTGTGGGCCGGTGAAATTTTTCCGGCCATGTATCATCCAATGCAATAGGGAGATCATCACGATAATTGCAAATGCGGCGATGCAGTAATCTGGACGGGTTATTGCGGCTGTCTGGCCAGGGAGGGTGCACAACACTCACTCATATTGCTTCCCGTCACTAGACGGTTAGGAGGGAAGAGAAACAGCACAGTAGTCAACGCGATGTAGGATAGGGCAATCTGCATATCAGTCAATAAGCCGCACTCCGGGATGAACAGGAACGAGGACTGTATACGATATCAACCACCCATCCCACACCACGAGGTAGCCGCCATGCTCGCTCTGGCAGGCAATTACGGCCTCGAAGGCAATTCACAGCGATGGGCATTGCATATGACAAGTCTAGGGCGACAACCGATGAGGACACGATGGCATTAAACACACTGCATTGTCAGCGACCATACACACTGGGCCAAGGAATGACACTGCTATACCTCGACGATCCTAGAAAGATCAGGCCAAATACGATAACCGTAACTGTGGTCAAGAGAAGCGCATTGAACGGCAGTCGAAGCCTAGGATGGACGGCTGCGAGCCAATGGGATGCCGGTAAACCTCCATCTCTATACTCTGTCAGCATTGAGAATTTCACCAAACCAGCTGAAGAGCAGACCTGGCAAATGCAAATATCATGCGACTACTGGTCGTCATGACACTCATTGTGGCAAAAACCAAGCAAACGAGTGGTAACCTGATATTATCAGCCCTAATCTTTCTCAAAATGGCCCCCGAAAAAAACGTACATCAACAAACAGATCCCCCCAGCACGGTTTTGAGTCGAATGGATCAGAATCTGTAGAATTGGCCCAGCCGATGAATTGATCACTTTATCAATGTCACCCGCCACGAAGAGCAGCACCATGAGGAAGATGGCGCCCGTGATGGTGCCGATGCCAACGCAGGACACCATGACCTTGGGTCCCTCTGTATGCGGGTTGGGAATTTCTATTTCGTTCAGCAAGACAGCATATCTGTGTTGGGGATCGTCTTTACCTTCGATCATATGAGCCACCGAGTCCTATGTTCATCAGCGAAAGCCGCAATCATCGAGGTCGACATACAAATGCAGTGACTCCAAGTCCCCCTTGCAACAACTGCTAATGTTAGCCGTGGCCAATGGCATCTGGTTCAATACATACTCCCAGTAACCAGGCGATTCCATCCGGCCCTGTTAACCTTAGCAATGTTCGTCAACCATGGATTTAAACCTACACCCTGTTTGGTTCACGAAATCGCAAAACACGAAGCTTCTATGGTCAGAACGTCCAGCAAGAGGATTGCATACATACTAGGCCGAGTTATAATCCGGAGAAGCGCAAGCCAGAACCGTGATGGAAACGATGATGAAGCCACCAATCGACCAGATAACTGGACGGTCAATATCGGACAAAACCATCAAGGAAAGACATACAAGCACCGCGATAAACAATCGGTAAAGCCGAGTTCAGAAAGGCGTTAATAGCGAAAGTCCCTAGAGTGAACCCAATGTACACAAGGAATTGCTGCCAACGCTGACTCTCAAAGGACTTCAACAATCAGCATTGACCATAAGAGGCGCATACGAGGACGATTACCGGATGCATGGCAGATATAATTCCCATCACCAGCTCACTCGACAAGAGCGAATTTGTCGCAACAAGTGCCACCTGCTCATTTTAGCTCGATCTAAAACCACCCGGACCGAGGCACACCACGTACCCAACCAGCGACATTGATCCAACCCGTAATCCATGATAAGATCGGGATCCATTGGGGCCACGAGACTGGGTTGGTTAACCATGCGTCCGGTTGTTAGGGTTCCAATACTCCTACCAGCTTGTCTTGTCAGTTGTGATTGTCACATCCGCCGTGGACGGTAGGGATGAATGTGTCCTACCTGCAACCCAATGGTACTGCCCACCAGCCCTGAGGAATTTCAATAAGCTAGCTCACGGGGACAAAATTTTTCCATTGGTTCGTCCACCTACGTGGGATATGCTGAAAGAAACTCAGCCAGCGAGACGGCGATGCACAGGTTACATATGCCCGCAGTGACAAGTCCTGAACCCGATCAAAAAAGTTATAAGCCCGATGGAACCAACAGAAAAATCCTTAGCATATCTGTCACACACCCCATATGACACTTGTGCTGCCTCCGGAAGTCAAGCTGATGGACAGGCTGGCCGACAGCGCAGTCCAGGACTGTGATAATTAGCCGGCATACAGGGTCGACACAGAGTCGGACAGCACAAAAAAAAAAAAAAAAAACACACGTTCAGTACGGCAAAAGCCAAGCCCAACATGGACCTGGGCAGTCAGCATTGAATGGCATAATTCCGAGGCTGTCCCATTGAACTGTTCTCACATGGTGGAAAAGTTACGCGGCAGCTGCGGTTGGTGACCCCCGGCAGCAGGATGAACGTCGTTTTCCATTTTCATGTCGATCTGATAAGGAACGAAGCGGGAGGGAAAAATAGACTCTCGATTTAAGCGTTTGTTGGTATCAACAAAAGCATATCTCCATCGTCCAATAGATAATGCGTCAGGTAGAGTACCTTTATATCCCGATAATAACTGCGGAGATTATATAGAACTCTAAGCCAAAAAAAGAAGGTACTGCCTTGTCTCCTAGCCATCGGCTTATTCTCATCCCCTCCAGAGAGCTAGATCCCTTTCGGTCTCACAATACGACGCTGTACCGCCCGTCGCCTCCTCCTTTGGACGTTTTCAGTCACGGCTCGCAGCGGAGTGCTGGCTTTTATCAGTCTGGTGGGGTGGTGCCGGATGTAGTATTTATTTATCGGAAGGTAGATCCGCTGCTTGCTGTTCGCTTTTCGTGTATGTATTCCGTCTGTGTTCCGATGTCTTCTCGGGCAACTAGAATGCGTTTCTTGTCGATATCAACACTTCTGGCCGGTTGGGCTGTGCAGGCCTGTTCGGGGCATATCCCACGTCCCCGGCCAGAAGAATCAACATGTACCAAGACCACGGTGGCTATATTGTAAGAACATTGTCTTATTTTCTGTCTGCTCCCCGTTGCATTGTTTCAGTTCCGACTGACGGTCTTTGTAGGGGAGGAGGTATGGCTGGTATCACGGCGGCGGTATGATGTTGGAGCAGACAAATCAAGAGATAGCAAAAGAAAAATCCACATACTTATAGCTCTCCCAGCAAGCCTTAAATAATGCCTCCGTCGACGACTTCCAGATTATCGAGTATCGCGATCGAATTGGGGGCCGGGTCTGGAAGACGGATTTCGGCCAGGATCAAAAGGGGGACCCGTATACTATTGAACTCGGTGCCAACTGGGTATGCCCAACGCCGTCTTGGATTGATACGGATCAGCAGTTTTGACTTGATTTCTAGATTCAAGGGCTGGGCTCAGAGACAGCTGGTAAGGTGGATAACCTGTCATTACTACTGTACCGTGCGCATAGCTAACGACAATAGAAAACCCCGTGTGGGCTCTGGTGAGTATCCCTGACCAGACATAGTTCAAGGCTCTGTCCTAATTGATAGGCTCAAAAATATAAACTCGCCAATACCTACTCCAACTACAGCTCCATAAAGACTTACAATGAGACCGGTTACACCGACTACAGCCACTTGCTGGATGTATACGAGGAGGCATACAACAGAGCCAGCGAACAGGCAGGTCGCATATTGAAGGAGAACCTGCAGGACCAGAATGGTCGCACCGGGCTGGCTGTGGCCGGTTGGAGACCGCGCAAAGATGACATGGCAGCGCAGGCCGTTGAATGGTGGAACTGGGGTATGCAGCTATGCTAGAGATATACACACAGCAGTCCGACTAATGTACTCACAGACTGGGAGGACGCCTTTTCCCCCGAAACCAGCTCGTTTGTCTTTGGTGCGGCCGGGGAGAACCTCACATTCAACCAGTTCGGTGACGCCAATAACCTCGTCATCGATCCCCGGGGCTATCGGGCCATCATCACTGGCGAGGCGTCGACATTCCTGCAGCGCGATGATCCCCGACTGCGTCTCAACACGCAGGTGACAGATATCGAGTATGGGCCGCACGGGGTCACCGTTCACAACCACGATGGCAGCTGTGTGACGGCCGCATATGCAATCTGCACGTTTTCTCTGGGCGTGCTCCAGAACCAGGCAGTCGACTTTAGTCCCGAGCTGCCGGAGTGGAAGCAGACGGCCATTCAAAAATTCAACATGGGCACCTACACCAAGATCTTCATGCAGTTCAACGAGACCTTCTGGCCGGACGACACGCAGTACTTTCTATATGCCTCTCCCACCACGAGAGGAGAATACCCCGTTTTCCAGTCTCTGTCGACGGAGAGGTTCCTTCCGGGGTCGAATATCCTGTTCGTCACTGTCGTCGCAGAGCAAGCCTACCGTATAGAACGCCAAACCGACAGTCAAACAAAAGAAGAAGTCCTTTCCATCCTACGGCAGATGTTCCCGGACAAAAGCATCCCGGAGCCCACGGCCTTCCTCTACCCACGCTTCACGACAGAGCCCTGGGCCTTTGGGAGCTACTCAAACTGGCCGGCAGGCACGACGCTTGAAATGCACCAGAACCTGCGCGCCAACACGCACCGGCTGTGGTTTGCAGGCGAGGCCACCAGCGCGCCGTACTTTGGATTCCTGCACGGGGCGTGGTATGAGGGCCAAGAAGCCGGGGAACAGGTGGCAGCGCTGTTACAGGGACGGTGTGCAGAAGTCGAGGGGACAGAGGAGTGTGGTAGCCGCATGCACTATGAGCCGTTACATGGGACAACGCCGGACGGGGCGTATACGAATAGGAATGGATGGCCAGTGGACAGTGTGACCGTGGGGGATAGTAATTAAATAATATATAGCAGCTGTCCTATCTTTGTAGGACATTATCTGATAAATAATTTCATCACCGTATCTATAAATTCATATAAACGCCAACAGATAACTTTAGTGGACTTCATAAATCTCCAATGCTCGCTCGATATCTTCCAGGTTGTCCTTGCCTCCGTATGCTTCAGTCAAGCGCCGATTGCGCCCTAGACGTTCTTCCTCGTCCAGCTGAGCCTTTATCTGCGCTGGCCTGGTGCACTGGTAGTAGTTCGAGAGACCAAATCCTGGTCAGGGGATTAGAATCCCGTCTCGTTCTGCTATAGCTGGTGGAAGGATCACGAACCGAGACCAATGAGTGCCATCATGGGAAGATACCTGCAGCATATACTTCCAGTCAGCCAAGGTCCAGATACATGCGTCATTCAATGTATACAAAGTGGCCTAGAGGGGGGAAAGCGTACCATCGCCCAATTGGGCCTGGTTTGGGTCGTGGAGAGTATACGGAAGGACGGTTTGGAGTGTCGGAGAGGTGCATACTCGACTCACTTGATATATTCTATAGCTATTGGAAGGGATAAGCCTAATATATGAGGTCGAGAGCGGGATCTTGCCATGATGGCATGATTGGGGATACGGCCGTGGTGGTATGATGCATCGTATGATTGTGCAGCGCTGAGTTTAATGCCATTTGTATGGTATGATACGGAATATTGGCCTGTTCTATGTATCGGACGGTGCTGGTCTGTCATGTACAGTTTAGCAATCCCTTTCACCTTGTTGGGTAGTCAAGGGCCGCATCGAGGTCTTCTTTCTAGGTAGGGCTTTGACGGATAGTTCCAAGGGATAGGAGTGTTTGCATGCATTAGTCTCCTGAATACTGCAGGCTTCCGTCAAGAGTGTATGTTGCGAACCTCTCCATTTGCCTTACTTTTCCTTTTCCTTCATTTCTTCCATGGCAGAATATAATAAAACAGGCAATCTTCCTCCCAGAGGGAGAAACAAGGCAGGAGAGGAACAAACTGCATCACGCAAGGATATGGGCTGGATCGAAGCACCCAAGTAGCTCCCTGTGGTGCACACAGAGGGTGTCTCCTGCCACCTCGTCTCGTAACGGAAACGAGCCTGTTGGCTGTTCTATATCTGCCATACCTTAATACCCTTCGAGCTGTTATGCCAGTATCGATTCCACTCTACACACATCATACCGTGACAAACAAAGGCAACACCATCGGAAAGCAAGACCAAGCGTATCAAGTTCTGTCGTCTGTGTCATTGTCTACACAATTATCGATTGGTCGTAGTTTCGCTCCGTGGATGCTAAGGAAGCCGGAGCTAAAGCCATGTAAAGAGAGTTGAGATTCCCTCTCCAGTCGACGACTATAGCATGATTAAAATGTGTTCTTACAGCATATTCAGGTACCATTTGCATGGTAGTACGTACGGACAAGATGATTATATCGGATATCATTTCTAGTTGTAAACAGTCATGGCATAAGCGGTAGATATATATATCACCTCATCTAGTGTCCCAAGTTCTGCGGGGCAGGCAAGGGCGGTCCCTCGGGAGTAACGTATGCCTAGCATTGTCAGCTATAGTATATTAAGAATGATGAGCCCGCGGCATACCTTGGTCATTCCACCGTCCACGACAAAGTCAGTGCCGTTGACGAAGCTACTCTCGTCGCTGGCCAGAAAGACCACAGCGTGGGCTTGCTCGATGGCCTCGCCGAAACGGCCCGTGGGAAAGTGCACCTCACGACGGAAACGCTTGGGCTGGTCATCGCCAAGCCAGTCTTGGAGAAGGGGGGTGCTGTCGTTGTCAGTATAGGGGTACGAAAATAGTGAAACAGGGACATACTTCAGCGGAGCAGGGCACAAGGCATTAAACCGGAATCCCTCACGAGCGTGCACGATAGCCAACTCCCGAGTCATGGCCAGCACGGCACCCTTGCTAGCCGTGTAAGCCAACTGCGGCGTCGCCGCACCCACCAGAGCAACCACACTCGCTGTGTTAATGATGCTACCCCGGGCCTTCTTGTTCCGGCGCAAACTTTGGACTGCGTGCTTGGACCCGAACCAAACACCCTTGACATTAATGTTATGTGTCAGATCCCAGATCTTCTCAGGGGTATCCACAGCATCGGCGTCGTCGGCGTGCATAATCCCCGCATTGTTAAAGATCACGTCCAGTCCACCCCAGCTATCCTGCGAGTCAATCATACGCTGAACATCAGATTCCTTGGAGACATCGCATTTAATTGTCTCAACACGGGGGGCTTGTGGCACGACTTCCTTCACTTTGGCCAGAGCTTTTTCGAGGGCTGGCTCGGAGATGTCGGCCATGAGGACGTTGGCGCCTTCACGGGCGAAGAGGATGGTAGTTTCAAGACCGATGCCCCTGCAATGATTAGCCTGGCTGCATACTACCGTGTCGATTGGGCGTGTACTTACCCTGCAGCACCGGTGATGACGGCGTTCTTGCCTTGGAGACGTCCTCGAGCGGCCATCTATAACAAAGTCAGTACTGGCACGGCGGGGGGAACACCGACGGGGTCAATGCGACTTACTTTGGAATTGCAAGTAAGATGCTAGAGACAACGATCAATCCTGAACCCAAGAAAGTAAGAGAGTGTGAGGATGAGTGTGAGGGTGCGTGTGTGTGTTGAGGACAATTGGAGATAGAACGCGGGGCACGTGGACTAGATTAGATAAGCACCGAAGGGAGATAACTGACTGACAGGGGAGGGACAGCGAATTTCCCACATTCGCCAGAGATAGAAGGCAATTGAGGAATGCTGGGGCCATTGGGGAATGTTCCACCTGGCGTGAGTCTGTCCCACCCCCTGTCTCCCGCACAATGCCACTATCTCGCGTCGAGGACGTCCTCAGGCATCAGCGGGAGTCGAAATTGACCGCCGATAAGCTGCGATGATCCTCATTCCCGGCGTTCTCACTTCGCACTGTCCAGTTATTTGACAACTTCTTGTGAGTGACCGATCTCTCTTCTTTGCAAGACACCAAATCAGTGGTCCCATAACTGACGGCAGCATACAGTCACCATGTCCGAGGTCACAGTTACTCCCGAGAACGTCGAGCAGATTCTTCAAAATGATGCCATGGTCAAGGTCGCCGGCGTCGACGTCGACGGCCAATTGCGGGGCAAACTGATGGCTAAACGGAAATTCCTCTCGGTGGTGTCGGAAGGCTTTGGGTTCTGTTCGGTGGTGTTTGGCTGGGACATGCACGACCAGACGTATTTCAAGGAATTGAGCATCAGTAACAAGGAAAATGGGTATCGGGATATCGTGGCTGTGCCGGATCTGAGCAGTTTTCGGCGGATCCCGTGGGAGGGAGACGTGCCCTTTTTCCTGGTGAGCTTCTTCGATCCCGATACGAAAGAGCCGGTGTGTGCGTGTCCGCGGGGGCTGCTGAGGACCGTGCTTGGGAAGGCCGAGGCTGCCGGATATCGTGCCATGGCGGGTGGTGAGTGTTCCAACGCCCTCCTACTACTGAGCATGGGTGATATCTGACAAGGGCAGCGGAATATGAGTTCCATCAGTATCGGGCACCAGGAAACTATGCTACTCCCGAACGCAACGCTTCAGCAACAGCTACCTTTCTTAAAGAGAACCCAGTAGAGGCCCTGCCGCCGTTGACAGAGGGCATGTTTGGATACAGCTTGACACGGCCGATCCATAATCAAGATTACTATTACGGGATCTTTGATGCATGTGAGCGCTTCCACTGCGAGCTCGAGGGTTGGCATACCGAAAGCGGGCCCGGTGTCTATGAGGCTGTAAGTGTCGTCTTGATAAGGAGATGTTCCGTTGCTTATACGAGTGGCAGGCATTGCAATTTGGCGAGGTCAAGGAGATGGCCGACAAGGCTGGTCTTTTCAAGTACGCTCTTGTCCCGCATAACTTTCAGACCAGGTACTGACGGTCCAGATACGTTGTGAAATCCATAGGGACCAAACACGGCATCACGCCGGCGTTCATGGCCAAGCCGCGACAGGGATTGCCGGGGAATAGCGGCCACATGCATATCTCGCTCGTGGGCAAGGACGGAAAGAATGCCTTTATCCGTGACACTCCCGACCCGTCGCCACCGTATCCCGATGTCGCGTACCTGTCTGACCTGGGCCGCCATTTCCTGGCGGGTGTCCTGACCGGTTTACCGGACATCATGCCGTTGTTCGCACCGACAGTCAACTCCTACAAGCGTCTGGTCGAGAATTTCTGGGCTCCTGTGACGGTCTCGTGGGGGTTAGAGCACCGCGCAGCGTCTGTGCGCGTGATCACGCCGCCCACCGCCAGCCCCAAGGCTACACGGTTAGAAGTGCGGGTGCCCGGCGCGGATTGCAACCCGCACTTGGCATTGGCGGCCATTGTCGCATTGGGATGGCAGGGAGTGAAACAGAAGCTGGAAATTCCGGTCCCGCCGCTATCGAAGGGTGATGACATGGGTGGTGACAGCGACCAGGGGGCACGGCTGGCCAAATCACTCAAGGAGGCTACGGCGATGTTCACCCGTCCGGAGAGCATGGCGCGGGTGGTGTTTGGGGATGCATTTGTCGACCATTTCGGCGGGACCCGGGAACATGAAGTGCGCCTGTGGGAGGAAGCCGTGACGGACTGGTGAGTTTTGCTTGGTTTTTGTGTGTTTTGGATGTGTAGATGCTAACCAGACCCAGGGAGGTGAGACGGTACATCGAGACAGTCTAGGGGGTGCTGTCATGAGTCAACGAGATAGGACCGGGGGAGGGGGCGGGATTGAATTTATGAGGACTGTCTAGACTCGCCGGCACATTTTAGACTACCTCGTTCTATTAGAGTCTATCCTAAGCTAAGCTCCAGCTTCACATGAGTTCACCGCCCGTACTCCGGAGTACTTGTACAGAGTACAGACTCGGAGTAGTACTAGTATATCGGAAAGAGTCGGACCGAGCAAAGCACGGACAAGCTTTCCGTAGCCGAAAAAGCCCGAGCAAAGTCCATTCTGGGTCTGGGGAGTCATGGCAACGTCATCGCGGGGATTCGGCTAGTACTCCGTAGATATACAGCGTAAACGAAGTATAGCAGGGAAGGACCAGAGTATAGGGAGGTACTGGAGTGCTCGTAATGCATCCCTACCGGCGTGGTCCTGTGCATAGCAGTACTGGACGGATACTCTCTACCCTGCACTCTGTTATCTACTGTCCTCCCGAATGTTTACCCCAGATCGGAGCAGAGGATGTTTATCGGCCGATTCGGGTAGAGCGACCAATCACAAGCCCCAGGCCCAGGCGGTGAGGCACGCTGCCTGCCTTTCCCGCGGAAAAGTCACGTGCCCACCGCGCCGCCCGCCCAATGCGTCAACTTCCGCTCATCCTTGGACTCAATTGTGGTTCACTGGCGTAGTCTATTTGCAGAAGTCCATGATAGCATGATAGCTGCTGGGCGTTCCGGAACGATTGTCATGGGCCGCGGCTGTGACTGGGTCTGACGTAGTCGCTGTCTCGGTTATCCGGTAGTTCTTATATAGGTCCTCCTTCCCCATCTATTATACCGCTCTTTTTACTGCTTTCTTCTTAACTTCTTATACAGTCTTTACCTACCATACACACCCACACCCACACACATATATATACACTACAAAATGGCGAACGTCGAGGCTCAGCTCAAGGACGTCTCCGTCCTGGGCGCCGTCAGCAATGAAGCCCGCAAGATCCTCACCAAGGATGCGTGTGCCTTCCTGGCCATCCTGCACCGGACCTTTAACCCGACTCGCAAGGCCCTCCTCCAGCGTCGGATGGACCGTCAGGCCGAGATTGACAAGGGCAACTTGCTCGACTTCCTGCCCGAGACCCAGCACATCCGTGAGAACGACGCGTGGAAGGGTGCGCCTCCGGCTCCCGGGTTGGTCGACCGTCGCGTTGAGATCACCGGTCCGACCGACCGCAAGATGGTCGTCAACGCCCTGAACTCGGATGTCTGGACCTACATGGCCGACTTTGAAGGTATGTTCACCCACCATGACCCGGAATCTGCAGAGAGGAGGTTGCTAAACGCCGGGAATAGACTCGAGCGCTCCCACCTGGGACAACATGATCAACGGCCAGGTCAACCTGTATGACGCCATCCGTCGCCAGGTCGACTTCAAGCAGGGCAACAAGGAATACAAGCTGCGGAC
This sequence comes from Aspergillus sp. MA 6038, assembly GCA_003004525.2. Classification (NCBI taxonomy): domain Eukaryota; kingdom Fungi; phylum Ascomycota; class Eurotiomycetes; order Eurotiales; family Aspergillaceae; genus Aspergillus; species Aspergillus sp. MA 6038. Next base: position 40,674 of record PQME02000013.1, read on the forward strand.
GGACCGGACTCTGCCCACCGTAATTGCCCGTGCGCGTGGCTGGCACCTAGATGAGAAGCATTTCGTGGTCGACGGCGAGCCCATCTCGGGTAGTTTGTTCGACTTCGGTCTGTACTTCTACCACAACGCCAAGGAGCTGGTGGCTCGCGGCTTCGGTCCGTACTTCTACCTGCCCAAGATGGAGTCGCACTTGGAGGCGCGTCTGTGGAACGACGCCTTCAACCTGGCGCAGGACTACATCGGCATTCCCCGGGGTACCATTCGGGGTACTGTCTTGATTGAGACTATCACCGCTGCTTTCGAGATGGATGAGGTAGGTCTACTCCACCTTTCTTTTCCTGGTGTAATGCTGACGAGACTTAATAGATCATCTATGAACTCCGTGACCACAGCTCCGGTCTCAACTGCGGCCGTTGGGACTACATCTTCTCGTTCATCAAGCGCTTCCGCAAGAACCCCAACTTCGTCCTGCCTGACCGCTCGGCCGTCACCATGACGGTTCCGTTCATGGACGCCTACGTGCGTCTGCTCATCAAGACCTGCCACCGTCGTGGCGTTCACGCTATGGTACTTCCTACTTCTCAATTTACGCTTTCAGGGCCTAAGCTAACTCTGGACAGGGTGGTATGGCCGCTCAAATCCCCATCAAGGACAACCCGGCCGCCAACGACAAGGCCATGGACGGTGTCCGTGCCGACAAGCTCCGTGAGGTGCGTGCCGGTCACGACGGTACCTGGGTTGCCCACCCGGCACTCGCCGCGATCGCATCGGATGTGTTTAACAAGCACATGCCTACTCCCAACCAGCTGTTTGTGCGTCGCGAGGACGTGCACGTCACCGCCAACGACCTTCTCAACACCAACGTCCCCGGTAGCATCACTGAGGATGGTATCCGGAAGAACTTGAACATTGGTTTGTGCTACATGGAGGGCTGGCTCCGTGGTATCGGCTGCGTTCCGATCAACTATCTCATGGTGCGTTATGTTCCCCATCCTGCTCGTACATCTGTATGCAGGCTAACAACAAGCAGGAGGATGCCGCTACCGCTGAAGTCTCCCGCAGCCAGCTCTGGCAGTGGTCCCGCCACAACGCAACGACTGCGGAAGGCAAGAAGATCGACAAGGCTTACGCCCTGCGTTTGCTGCAGGAACAGGCCGAACACTTGGCGTCGTCGGGCCCGCGCGGCAACAAGTTCCAGCTGGCGGGACGATACTTCTCTAGCCAGGTCACGGGTGAGGATTACGCCGAGTTCCTGACCAGTCTGTTGTACAATGAGATCTCGTCGGCTGGCAGCGCGGCGAAGCTGTAGCGGTGTGTAGGATAGATTACGATTATGATTCCCCTGTATTTATTTATGTTCCATGCATCTATGCGCTTTTGCCTCGGCTGTTGATCAATTAATGCAAATCGTTAAAATGATGTGGACCTGAAAAATACCGCTAGACTATATAAGGGCCATGGCCGCTGCTTTAGGCGGTTATAAACGAGCATCTAATATAAAATAACTTAAGTTTTATATATATAACAGTGCTATAGATCTAGCATGCAACAATGTACAATGGCATTAGACATACATAATATACATTCCACCACTAGTATAATCCCATTATGCAACAACCATCATTCATAGGGATACTTTTTAAATGTACTCCCAGGCAGCAGTACCATTCAGGTTAGACTTGGCAGCCAACGCAGAGAACCCAAGACACTGGTTAACATCACCACCGGGAACAGTGGCATTTTGCAAAGCGGCAAACACCTGCCACTTGTTATCGGTAGGACAGGCCATGAAGCCCGAGGCGCCCTGGCCAGTGTAGGTCCACTGGCCGAGGCCGTTCCCGTTGGGCTCCGGCGCGGTGTACACGAAGGGACCCCTGGAGGCGTCAGGGCCCAGGTAGGCCGAGTGAGCCTGGCTGAAGCGCAGAGCGCCCTTGTTGTCGACGTAGACCTCTTGGCCGCCGGGGACCATGACATCCTGATTGACCCCGTTAGCATCTTATCTTTACGCACACACACACCCCGTTATCCCTGGGGATAAACATACCAAACCAGAACCATCGCCAACCAAAACAGTGACATCACCCTTGGGGCACGCCGACCCAACGCTCGAGGGACAGTAGCTGCTGGTCTCTCCGCCGAGCCAGAACGACGTACCGGCCGCGTTCAATTGGAGGAAGTGGATGGGAGAGCCAGAGCGCGCGGCCATGACGCCGAACTTGTTGCCGGCGCGTTTGGCATGGTGGTTGTTGTTGTTGGAGGCGGTAGGGAGGGCGAGGGCGAGGGGGATGAGAGCGAGGATCGAGGCGAGCTTCATTTTGGAGTGTATAATCGATTGAACGAGTGTAATAGTACTGTAGACTGAGACTGAATGCAGATGTAGATGTAGATGTAGATGTATCCGGACAGGGTCGACAGAGGGTTCTATATATACCAGTCTTCCACACCAGACACTCTTGAAGGAACCACAACCTCTGCTTTGATCTATTTTGATCTGCTTGGTGTCTTAGCGTGTCTCACTGAACCCTGGACTAAAGCAAGCTAAACCCTGGGCTTGGTCGGTCTGTGGCGCATTCCCGATCCGGGTATTTCTCCGTGCCCTAATTCATGGCCGGCCAATGCACTATGCCAGGGCTGCTCATTCTGCAGTTCGCTCGCATCTGCCCGATTCGGTCGGTTCCAATCACCACAATAATAATAATAAATTGTGCACTGGTCCGGCTCGTGTCTGCAGAGTTCGCGGTGGATCAGCGGCGAATCGGATCCAGCCGTCGTCTATTCAAGTCTTAGTCCGTATTCTTAGCATCATTAATGTAGGCTCGAAGCGATGTTTCTTCGAGATTGTTCTTCCAGACTCAGCCACGTTAGTCGTATACAGTATTCGCTGCTGTCTAGTCCTGGGCACCAACGTAGGCGATATTGTACTTCCAATAATGGCAGAAATCCTACCGGCATTTCCGATCGATCCCCCTAGTCTATAGACCCGATGCTCGACCGATGCTAACGCTGAGACATGCAGTGTATATACTTAATTATGAATGCGAATTGATCAATGGATGCGAGATATCGGCTCACGCCGTCTGTTTAAGGGCTGCGATCTATTAATATACGAGACATGATATCACTCTATATACAATCGGCTCTAGCTTGCTCCAGGGTCTCATGTCGGTTAATACTCGCCCGCCCATATCAGATCCCTGGAACTCTTCCCAACCCAGATGCCAAACTGTCCTTCCTCCGGCATCACCCAGTTCTGCCAGCGCACGCTCCAGTAACTCAGATCCTTGCGGCTGAGGGTCATTTCCACGGTCTCGCGGCCGCCCGGCGCCAGTTCGATCTTGGTGAAGTTCCGGAGGACGCGATCGGGGAATTCGATCTGCTCCAAAAACGGTTTCAGCGGTCTGGGTTTCCCCTTGTCATGTTCTCTGTTATTCGGGGCTTTGTCGGGATCGCTGTCATTGCCCGGCTGCGGCCCATCCTCCACTGGCAGCTGGGCCACTTCCTCGGTCACGCCGGATGGGAATGAAACATAAAGCTGCACGACTTCTTGTCCGGCGCGCGCGCCCGTGTTGGCCACTTGCACCTGCACGCGGACCATCTCCTCGTAGAGCGACGGGTTCCCGCCCAGTCCACCACCCGCCGCAGAGGCAGGCGCTGGGTCGGAGAGGTCGTAGCCCTTGGGGTAGCTATACGCCGCGGGTTCGGTGCCGTCCAGTGTCTCGAGGTACGGATACACGTACTTCCACACACGCTGACGCTCGATATCCTCCGGATACAGCGCCGACGCGGGGTCAGGCAGCTGGAGATCGTATTCGGGAGGCAACACCGCGTCCGGCGGGCGCGAGTCGGGGAATCGCGATTTCCATTGCAGTGAACTGACATGCGGGTGGGAGATTTCGAACGTAGTGTACGACAGGCCGAATCCGAACTCGTAGCGCGGCGTGATATTGTGCCGGTCGAAGTGGCGATAATCCATGTACAGCCCGTCCGTGAAGTTCACCTGCGGCACCGGCGCGTTGGGCTCGTACAGCACCTGCGCACCCTCGCCGTAGTCCTCTAGACTCTTGCCCACCGTGTACGGCAGACGGCCGCTGGCGTCGACGTCGCCGAAGAGCACGTCCGCCAGAGCATTTCCGCTCTCTTGGCCGGGTAGGTTGGCGAAGAGCACGGCGTGCACGCCCGGTAGGTCAATCCACGGCTCCACCACGACGGGACCGATGGAATGGATCACGACAACCGTTCGTCCATTTCCACCACCGCAGTTCGTAGCCACCGTGCGGATGAGCGAATCCCCGCCTTTCTGTATGAACAGGTCGTTGCGGTCGCCGTGGATGCCACCGGCGGTAATGTATCCCTCTCCGCCATCTGCGTTGGTAAAGACCAGGCACAGATCCTTGTCCGCTGCGTCATCGGGCATGACTGCGTTTCGCAGGTACTCGACCGTCTCGGCCTCCGCCTCCGCCTCCCAGGCAGCCTGCAGTGCTTCCAGCGGAGTCACCAGATACGGGTAGTCGACGGTCCCACTGCCCCAGCCTGAGCCCAGGGTTCCTTGATTGCAGCCCCGGTCGACACAGAAGTTGGCCCCCCCACCCGGCCCGGCATCCTCACCATAAATACCCACGCGATACGGACCCTGCGGGGTGCGCGACAACGGCAACGTCTCACGTTCGTTCTTCACCAGAACTATGCCCTCCGCAGCGATGCGACGGGCCACCTCGTCATGGCCGGGCGACGCATCGACAAACTGGTTCACAATGCTGTACGCATTGTCATTACTGCCCTGATGCAGGTAGCCTACCTGGTCATTCGTCCACGACGAAAAGTTCGGTCCCTGCTCCTCCCACGTATCCTGTCCCACGTGGTACCAGGCAGCGACAATCCGAGTGACCATGTCGTTCAAGCGATCGATGGGAACAGAGGTGTTGAGCACCGCGCGGGTAAGTTCACTCCCCCAGAGCGGCTGGCCAGTGGCCCAGTACAATCCATCGCCAGGCATACTCATATCAAGCCCGCCAATGGCGCTGTTCACGCCCGATCGCTGAGCCAGCCAGTCCGATTGCACGAACCCCTGGAACCCCAGTTCATCTTTAAGCACGCCGTTGAGCAGCTTGCTGTTCTCGCAGGCGTGGCTGTTGTTCACCATTTGGTACGAGCACATAACACTGGCCACGTCAGCACGGATACTTTCCGCAAACGGCCAAACGAAGACCTCGTGCAGGGCGCGGTCGTTGACGTTGGAAGATAGCGCTGTGTCAATGCCCCATTCGAAAGGTTTCCGGAAGTGCTCCTGCTCGTTCATTACGTAGTGTTTCGCTGTCGCCATGACCCCGTTGCTCTGAATCCCGCGGATGGTCTCCGCTGAGGCGACACCTTGAAGCACCGGGTCGGAGCCAAAGCCTTCCCAGTTGCGGCCACCAGCAGGCATCATTCCCATTGCGCCCATAGAGGGACCCAGCAGCACGTTGACGTTCTTGCGACGGGCCTCGAGGCCCAGAGCAACTCCACGATCGCGGATCAGTGTCCGGTTCCAGGTCGCGCCGGTGGTAAGACCCGGCGGGAAGGCGCTGACATGGTCGGCGTATCGGAGACCCATGGGGCCATCTTGTAGACAGAGCGAGGGGAATTTGACGTTCTCCGCGGAGCCTGCATGGTCGATCGTGTGTCAGTCAGTATATGTATACAATGTCGCGTCACTCTGTAAGTAGAAGTAAAGGGCGCACCGGTATTCCCAACACAAAGACCCATCTGCCACCCGGTTCCGGTGGTAATATTGACCTTTTCAGTCAAGGTCATGTTCCGCACGAGATCCCACGCCTTGGTGTAACTGTCCTCCCATGATTTGATTGTTCCTCCTCGCGGGGTGGGGTATCGATGGTCGGACGGGAGCATCGGCTGCCTTGTCAGCACTTTATATAAGGATAGGATAGGACAGGATAGAATAGGAACTCACATAATACGCCGGCCTAGCCTTCCTATATCTCGCAATACTCAAAAACCCCAGCACTAACAGCATCAAGGCCACGATAACGGAGATCAGCACCCGGCACCACGACCGCGAATACCAAAATACACGCCACCCATGCGGCCCACCACCCTTCCGGAGCATCTTCCGCCTCTTCATGTCGCCGGTAAGATGCTCATCGTCGCCGTCGGACAGATCCGAGCCCGCAAGACCATACCGCTGCTCGTAGTCCTCGGCGTCAACATCGTAGCGCTCCCCATAGTCATCGTCGTGTCTGTAGCCACGATCCGCAGATAACAGCCCCTGCTCCGCCTCCGTGATACTATCCAGGTATGTCTCAATATCGCCCGAATTGCGCACGACGGGGACGTAGGAGGCCGGGGCACCACCATCGGAGGCGGGCGCTTTACTCTTCGCTTTGGCCTTGGACTTGGATTTAACGGGATCGCGACGACGGAGCTTGACGGCGTTTGCGTCTTCTTCGCCTTGATCTGAATCGGAGGATGCGAGGAGACTGGCCGTGTCGTCCTTATCGTCGTCATACCGCGGAGGGTCTTCCTCCGGGATGGCCTCGTGGACGGGCATGTATGGCTGGTTTTTGGAGGAGGATGCGGTCCTGCTGCGGAAACCCGAGCGGGCGGAGGCCATTCTATGAAGCCATGAATCAATCCAGAAGAATAAGCAGAGAGAGAACAGGGCGTGGAAGCAGCTGGTTGTCAGAAGTGTCGTGGAGTGAAGTTGAAAATTGACCCTCAGGAGGAAACGGACTCGGAAACGGACACGGAGCCGGGTCTTGGCCAATCAGCGGGCAGATGTGGATGCGGTGCGATCGACGGGACGCGCGGAGTTTGAGACTGAGTAAAACATTAATTATAAGCAGGAATTCATAGAGGTCGGTTTGAGAGTAGTTTTGAGTTGGTGGTAGCGGTGGTGGTAGCGGTGGTGGTGGTGGTGAGGCGCTGGGTGGTGGTGGCTTAGGGCTACAAAGTATACCACGAGGGAGTACGGAGTACAGCACGGTCTATTCCTCTATGCAGCAAACACTCTATATACCAAATAATACCGATCCCCAGTCATTGCTCATAAACAGTTGACAGCATCATTAAAGAAAGTATGGATCCTGAACTTTTTTACTCTTCATCGTCCGTGTCCGGCGGGTGTGGCGTCCCCTTCGGACTGCTCAACCACGCCAGATGGCGCAGTCGTCGTCGCGTGTCCCGCTCCTTCAGCTGAGCTCGCGTCAGCTTCTTCTTCTTCTTCGCCTTGAACTTCAGCTCGCCCTGGTCTTCAGCGCCCGAGTTGGCCGCTGAGGCTGCGTCGACGCAGCGGCACTGGTCACGGCGGAGTTGGCAGCGGTGTTGGCTGCTGTGCTGCCCGGTTGCGGCGAGCTGGCTGCGCTGTCTTCGAACCGGTCCAGCGCGATGGCGTTGTTCGTCCGTCGTGCCACCCGACCCTCGGCCACGTGGAGCTGCTCGGGGCATAGAGCGCCCACGAACTCTTCGTTGTGAGAAATCATCACCACACCACCCTTGAAGTCGCGGATGGCCACGGCCAATCCACCAAGCGAGTCACGGTCCAAGAAGTTAGTCGGCTCATCCAGCACCAGCAAGTGCGGGTTGTTCCACATGGCACCCGCCAGGACGACCTTGACCTTCTGGCCTCCGGACAGACCGGAGATCTGGTTGTGGTTGGCGATCTCGGGATCCAGACCGATGTCTTCAAAGTGCTTGGAGATGACCGGGGGCTCCAAAACACGGTATCCCAGACCCTCACGGGACGATTCGTGGTCATCGAATTCTTGGACCATCTTGAAGAAGCCCAGTTGGGTCAAGGTTTCACGGGAGATCATCGTGTTGTACTTGGGAAGAAGGCCAACCCATTTCCTATTCATTATCTTGTCAGCATACCTGCGGTTCCCTGAAAGCCCACACGGATAACAACTTACACTTCATATTGGAAGGACTTCTTGTACTTCTGGCGACCCATGAGCGCCTCGATGCGACGAGGACCACTCCCGTCACCCAGATCAACCGGCTTCTCCAGCTGCGCCTTATCCTCCTCGGTGAGGACACGGGTTTGCTTCAGGAACACCTCCCGGTCGTCTCCGTTGGCGTACCGCCACTGCAGATACTGACTGGGGGTCTTCTCCAGATGCAGTTCCACGTGCTCCAGAGCGTGCTGCTTGATGTATCCAATACGCAGGTTGGGGTGCTTCTCCACTTTGCCGGTCTGCGGAATGGTCTCACCGGTCAACATCTTAATGAACGTAGACTTTCCGGCACCGTTGCCACCAATGATAGCCACACGGGACGACAGTGTGAGAGACAGAGACGCATCGCTCAGGGACGGCTTTTTGGCTCCGGGGTATGTGTAGGTGCAGTTGGTCATGCGCAGAATTGCACGGGTGTTGGACTTGATACCGGCCAAGATACCCGGTGGGGGGAACTTGAACTGGACAGTGGTTGCGGACAGAGTGTAGTAACTCTTGGCTTCGGGCTTGACCTTGACGAAACTGCGTCCATTAGCATGCACTCCCAAAAATTTATAGAGAGAAGGAACTTACTCGGCCAGGTTTCCTCGGTAGCAGACCAGCTTCTTCTGCTCATAGTGGTAGATGTCGGTGCAGACTTCATCCAAGAAGCCCGAGTCGTGACTGACGATCAAACTGGTAATGTCGGTGTGCTTCTTCAGGTAGTCCTGCAACCATTTGACGTTGGCAACATCCAAGTGGTTGGTCGGTTCATCCAGGAGAAGCACATCCGCCTTCAGCAACATAGCACGGGCCAAGGCCAGCTTCATCTTCCATCCACCGGACAACGACCCGACGGGCTGGGACTGACGGCCCTCGGGGCCATCAGTGAAACCGAACTCGAGCAGAACACTAGAGATGTGCTCAGCGCCGGCGGCGGCAATCAACGGGTCCTTGGAGACATATTCGGCAATACTCAGGTCCGCATCCTCACCCTGGTTGTGCTCGACGAAACAGGTACGGACCTGATCCGGTGGCGGGAATCCTTCCAGCTTGTCGTTTGCAATGCTGCGCATCAGAGTCGACTTGCCCGATCCGTTGCGACCAACCAGACCGTATCGGTGTCCCTTCAGAAGACGCAGGTTGGTGTGCGACAAGAGCAGCATACCACCGTATGCAAGAGAGAAGTTGGCGTTGACAATCTCCACCTCGTTCGGGTCGTCCTCGACGGGCTTTCCGAATTTTCGGTGGTCCTCCGCCACAAAATGTGCCTGGAGTTCTGAGGCGACAGCGTCGTGCTGGTCGTCCTTGAGCAGGCCGCGCAGATAGGGACCGGTGCACGCGGGGATACGGTCATACATGCGGCAGTTGACATCCTCCCGCACCATCTCGGCGATGTAGTTCTTGCCCAGCTGGAAAAGAGTGTTATCCTGAGGGTCTGCCGGACCACCGCCGTGGGCCTGGATCTTGGCATCCAGCACCGCAAGTACCTCCTCGGGGATGACCTTGGCGACGGAACCGGCCGCCACGTTGCTATCACCCATGGCCTGTTCCATAACAGAAAGCGCGCTGGTGGCAAGCTCACGGACTTCAGGGAGGGACGCGCGGTCCTTGACACGCTGGACACCGGGCTGCAGCTTGGGCAAGAAAGTTCGCGCTTCGGCGGGGTCGTGGACCAGTTTGGTCAAGTTCTCGACGACCACAACAGACTGGCGCAGAGTTTCCTGAGGGGTAGTCGGGGTGTTCAACGACCGTTCAAGCAGCGGAGTGAGGAGCGCAAGCACGGGCGAGGTGACGATGGCAACGAAGGTGGTCTGTGACAGGGCGTGGATGGCCTTTTGCAGGGTCTGTTCGGACGGCTGCTCCATGGTCTTCATGAGCAGAGGAATCCGGGGGGCGACATCGTCGTTGGACAGCAGAGTGGTGAGAGCGTTCATTGCCTTCGTGGCTTGCTTGGCCACCTCACCCTTGAGGTCGTGCATGCCCTGTTCGACCAGAGGAATGAGGTCCTTCAGAGTCTTGCCCATGGCCTCACGCAACACATCCTTCTGGTGCTCCTCCTCCGTGGTCCCGATACCCATCTGCGACTTGACGGCCATCTTCTCGATAAGGGAGAAGGCACCAACGAAACCTTGCCATTTCCCGCTTCCCTTGCTGATATAGCTAGAGACGGCAGGCAGCAGCGCGTTGACCATGGATTCAGGCTTCAGGCAGGAGAACAGAGCGTCAATGGCGTACTGCGCAGCATCGCGCACCACGGCACCCTTATCCGCCAGGGCGTCCAAGGCCAACCCAAGCACACCGCCGTCTTCAAGCAGCAGCACGACTTCACTCAGGGGATGTTCGCGGGGGAAACGCTCGAGCAGGGCCCCGAGGATCAGCATGGCACTCTCACGACGGGCACCATTCTTCTTATCGGTGGCGGCCTTTTTGATATCGGCAAGAAGGTTACACTGCTGGAGGCCACGGCAGCCCACGCCCTGGATCAACAGGTTGGTCAAGGCGTAGGAGGCATCGAGGGACTGCTGAGAGGTTTGGGAGGAAAAGATGGTATTGATGAGCGAGGTGATCTCCTCCTGGGAGGGAGGGACCGATGAGGGAGTTTTGGAGACGGCGGTAGGCATGGCAGGAGATTCAATATGGGGCATATCTGCGTAAGATCTTTTCTATCTTTCCTTTTCTGAATATGTGGTTTGATTATGAGGCGAGGTCAGACAAGGCGTCCAGCCGGAGCAGGACCTGGATATACACAACCGTGAAGACAAGGGTATATGGAACAGAGAACTGGGAATGAGAAAACCAGTAATAGACAAACACAGGTCCTGCCGAGGACGTCCCCGAACACACACAAAAGAAAGAAAAAGATGAAGGGAGGTGAAGAGAGAAGGAAGTTGAGCAGGACAAGGGAAAGAAATGAAGAAAATTATTATTTCTTTGGGCACGATTTTTCTGCCACATCGTAAGCAGGCCTTGATTGGCCAGGAGGGCTCACCGCCAGAAAAATCTTGCCTGAGGCAAAAGCTTGATAAGCGAGCAACCAATCAGAGCAAGGTATAGACCCATGGGGCTGGCCCTTTCTGGCTTATCAGATGCTAACCATATTAGGCAACTAAGCCCCGATTAGGTAATTAATTAGACACCTGAGGCAAAAGTCCCCAGCATCACATGACACCACCTGACATCACATGACACTACCTGATATCACATGATCGACCATATCCTGCCTCAGGCTTCAATCCCAGCGTCGACGACAGCAACAGCAGCAACGATACGCCAACGGTTAGAATACGGAACAGACAACCGCTGGCTCTCAATCGCTGCTGGCATTACCCCAATCCCTCCGCCAATTCCGCCCGCTGTCCCCAATAACGCCTGCCTCCACCATCCCGACCCGCTGTGCCTCGGTTCTACTGCAACACTAACCGACTTCGCATCGTCCTTTTGTCTTCCCCTCTCTCTCTCGCCTTTCTTCTTTCTCTCTTCCTTTTCTCCTTTCTCCTCGGTCTCAGGCTGGTTCCATTAGATCTTGACTTCTCTTTTATTTGCAATTGCTGTGTCCTCTCTTCAGCACTCTACTTCTCTCTCTCTAATTTACTCCCCGCTTTCCCCACACCCCGCATTTCAACGATGGCCTTCTCTATGAGAACCTCCCGCCACGCTTCCAAGCTGGCCCAGGTATGAGGTCTTATGTTCTCGTGAATACTTCTTATTGGGAATGCTAACTGAATAATAGGCCCCTCGAAATTTCTTCTCTCGTCGCTATGCCTCCTCTGAACCCGACCTCAAATCCGCCCTGAAGGAGGTCATCCCCGCCAAACGCGAACTGCTCAAGCAGGTCAAGGACCAGAGTGAGAATGTCATTGGCGACGTCAAGGTGGGCAGTGTTCTTGGTGGCATGCGTGGACTCAAGTCCATGTTGTGGGAGGGCTCCGTGCTCGACCCCGACGAGGGTATCCGGTTCCATGGCCGCACCATCAAGGACTGCCAGAAGGAGCTCCCCAAGGGCACCACGGGCACTGAGATGCTGCCTGAGTCCATGTTCTGGCTGCTCCTGACCGGCCAGGTGCCATCCACCAGCCAGGTCCGCGCCTTTTCCAAGGAATTGGCCGAAAAATCGCACCTTCCCCAGTACATCCTGGATCTGATCAAGTCGTTCCCCCCGGAGATGCACCCCATGACCCAGCTGTCCGTGGCCGTGGCCGCTCTCAACACTGACTCCAAGTTTGCCAAGGCCTACGAGCAGGGTCTCAACAAGGCAGAGTACTGGGAGCCTACCTTCGACGACAGCATCTCGCTGTTGGCTAAGATCCCCCGTGTTGCGGCGCTGGTCTTCCGGCCCAACGAGGTCGACACCGTCGGCACTCAGGCCCTCGACGGCAGCCAGGACTGGTCGCACAACTTTGCTGAGCTGCTGGGAAAGGGCGGCAAGGAGAACAGCGACTTCCATGACCTGCTACGTCTGTACTTGGCTCTGCACGGTGATCACGAAGGTGGCAACGTCTCTGCCCACGCAACTCACCTGGTGGGCAGTGCCCTCAGCGATCCCTTCCTCTCTTACAGTGCTGGTCTCCTCGGTCTGGCCGGTCCTTTGCACGGTCTGGCCGCCCAGGAAGTCCTCCGCTGGATCCTGGCCATGCAGGACAAGATCGGCACCAAGTTCAGCGACGACGATGTTCGCACATATCTGTGGGACACTCTAAAATCGGGCCGTGTCGTGCCCGGCTACGGGCACGGCGTCCTCCGCAAGCCCGACCCCCGTTTCCAGGCCCTCATGGACTTCGCCGACACCCGCGCGGACGTGCTCGCCAACCCGGTCTTCCAACTGGTCAAGAAGAACTCGGAGATTGCCCCTGCTGTCCTGACGGAGCACGGCAAGACCAAGAACCCCCACCCCAACGTCGACGCGGCCTCGGGCGTACTTTTCTATCACTACGGCTTCCAGCAGCCACTGTACTACACGGTGACGTTCGGTGTAAGCCGGGCATTGGGTCCGTTGGCGCAGTTGGTTTGGGACCGTGCGCTGGGCGTGCCGATTGAGCGACCCAAGAGCATCAACCTGCTGGGATTGAAGAAATAGATGAGATGCTATTATGATATAACATAGGCAATCAATGATAACGTTAACCATGTCCTAATTTAAGATCTACACAACCTCCCATCCCGTCGCTGCTCCCACTCCTCCGACCCCACTGCTGTAAACGCATAAAACACCCCATCCGGGTCATAAATCCCCTTCACCAGCTTTAACCTATCATAGTTCTGTCCATAATACACCCACTGGAAATCCTTCTGTCTGAAATCCGCCTCATTCAGATACGCCCCCGACTGCGGGGCGAGTTTTCGCAACCGAGGGATAAACTCGTCGGTCATTTTGCGCTGGTTGGCGAGCATCGCCGGCATGGCAGCCGGTGCGGTATCCCAGGGGGTGATTACGACACAGTGAAAGAGCGCTTCTCGCCAGGCTGGCAGCACCGCATTAACGCCATCAGGAGGACCGCTCGTCGCCCGCGAAACGTTCAATCCCACGTTTGTCACCGCCCCGCCATGGTTGACGATGTATCGATATGCGTCTGTTAGGGCTTCGTTTCCGCCGGGGGTATCCGTGACCAAGGATCGCGGGATGAGATAGCTCCCGTACTGTTCGGTGCCCACAGGGATGGGGTTTTGCATGGCGCGGAATTCGTCGTGGTAAGTGGCGAATTGCTCTGAGTGGATGTCGTAGTGGATACCCAGTTTCCCCAGGGCGTCCGTGAAGGGCTTCATCAAGTCCACCAGCTGGGATACGGGGATGTCAGGGCCTGTCAGGGGTTTGATGGCGAAGGTATCCTGGCTGAGGTACGAGATGGCCATAGCGCCGGCATCGACGAGGCTCGGGGCAGTGCGGTGGTATGCTTGCACGGCCTTGTAGAGAACGTCCGGCGATACGCCCTGATTCCGACTATCTGTCATGGTAAACGTCAAGTTCAGGCCCGAAACAGGGACACCCGGATGCGCCTTCGCAGTCATCGACCAGACGACCCCGTAGGTTCCCCCGCCCCCACCGGACAACGCCCAATACAAATCAGAATGCTCATTGTCCGGTCTGGCGATGAGGAATCGTCCCTGTCCATCGATAACTTCCCATTCCAGCGCTTGGTCCGCCCCGAGGCCATACCGCGATGACAGTGCCGAATGGCCCCCGCCCTGGGTGTATCCGCCCGCCAGTCCCACAGACGGACACTCACCACCGACGATCTGCAGACCGTGCTGGTACGCGACGGTGTACGCCTGGGTGCCCTGCACGCCGGCAGCCATTTTCATCGCGGGCCCGGTATACGCCACACCCGGAGCGGAGAACTGGTCAAGCACCTCGATGCGCCTGAGGTTGTGCATCCAGAGGGCCAGGCCGCCCGCGCCGGTGGATTTGGCGTTATAGTCGTGGCCGGTGTTGCGGATGACGAGGCGGATGTTGTGCTGTTTCACGAAGTGAATGGCCTGCGTGATGTGTTCTGGTTTGCTGACGTTCACGGAGTAGCTAACAAAGTTGCCGAGCGTGCAGGGCTGGGCGATGGGATGGTAGGGGTCGCAAGTGCCATTGGTGAAGAAGGGCGCCATAATTGACGACGAGGAGGTGTAGCTAACGATTTACATTGATACACTGGTTCTTGACATCTACCCTAAGCGCGGGAGGGGGAGTATACGTACTGCACCTCTGGTTCCTCCCATTCATCACGCAGATCGTTGCAAACCGCCGCATTGTAGTTCGGGGCGTGGCACGGCGTGGCTAGAGGGACTGTTGCGATCAGTTGGCCGTCAATGGTTCGGTTAAATTGGTCCCAGGTCTCTGTCGACGGCCAGCATGCATCGCCAGGGAAACAGCGGCAGCTCAAGTTCTGCGCTGCGGTGGTGATGGTGATCGAACTTATGGCCAGGAGGACCCGAACCAAGCGTGTACCAAACATCATCTACTGTCGGAAGGTTGATGAGCAGTGTTGGTCAAAGAGCCGGAAATACAAAAAGAATAAAGAAAATAAAAGGGGAAGCTTCTGCGCGAATCAATGGCATGTTCTGAGTCTGACTCTAAAATACCCTAATTATCGGGATGCATCTTTTAGTTCGTTGCCCAAGGATATCCATGCGTCAGTAGTATGCGGAACCGCCATTCCGGACCTATAACAACATCGCAAGCCCTTACCCAGTCTCGTATCTTCTATCCAGACCGGCCAATTAGCTCGAAATCATCTGCACGAGTCCCGCCGGCGCCTCACATCCCTGCACTGCTCCTCCGCACCGCCAATGGTGGGCAGGTGGAAGTCCTGCCACATGGCTGTGATGACGGCCATGCGTTCTTCATTCGGCACTGCGCTGTAAGGTACGCCGTGGTTGAGCATCTGCTCTGCTCTGGTGCTCGCTCTTGTCCATTATTCCCTGGTCTGGTCGGGACATACCATTGAGCTAAGAATCTATGCTCTTCCGCGTCGTGTCAAAGGCTTAATGGTGGGTGCTCGACATGTGGACTCTGTATTCATCCTGGTCGCTTCTGTGACAATTATCCTCTCAGTTGCGTGTGCTGTTTCAGCACCAGGCGACGAAGTGCCAGTCTCAAGACGGCGCACAGTACGTTCCATCTGAGCTTGGGTACCATAGCGTGAGCTTGATATCGTATCCCTATGGAGGTCGTTGCAGGTACCAGCAAGATTAACAGCAATTGGCTCGAAGAGTTTATGAAAAAGCGCCTCGTTGGTCATTCCCGGTGGTTATATGAAGTAGAAGGAAGGACGTTGGCCGTCGACCAGATAGCACGTGAGGCTCTCACTGTCAAGCATAGAGTCCTATATGTAATTCAAGTGTCTCCCAGCAGAACTCAGTCATACGCAACCATTGTAACAGTATATTTGACAGGATTAAATCATCCACTAGTTAGGGTTATGTCTGGGACAATGCAGATACGAAAATTATAGTATGTCCAGAATCTACACGTCCGATGAGCTTGGACGGGCTTGCTTTTCGTTGTATGCTATCCGCATAGGTAGGAGAGGTGATTCTCTAGGAAGCTATCGAAGCTAGCGATGAGCTATCTGCTGTGCAGGCGGTGGCCTAGGTGGCGTGCCCCTATTTAAGAAAAGGCAGTGCCTGCCCTGCAAGATATATAGTAATAATACATGATTTTAGTGAGATATGAGATAATATTTTAGGGGCCAATACCTATTACATTTATTGATACTCATGTAGAGTATACCACACCACATTGTTTAGGGTGGCACTAGGTATAGGAGTCCTAGGTAAGCTCTAGTATCTCATGGCCCGTTAACTAGTCTAGCAGACTACAGTATGAGAGAGTATAGGTTGTGACAGTTCTTGTTATCATCAATGTAATATCTGTGACTTGGCCATTTCCCTACAGAGCCAGTTGCGAATAAGCGGGGAACCTGGAAGCCGTAGCACACTTTTTACAGAAATCAGGTCTGCTACACGAGGACATGTTGGTTGATTAAGCTATAAAGCCGAGGACGGTGCTTAGGTGTTTTCTGTCCCAGTGTTAATTGAAGCTTGACTATGAACGACATGTCTAAAGCTGAACAAACCAGTCGTACCAGCTTCCCTGATGCAACTTGTCCACAATGGTCACCATCTAGGAGTTCAGCCGGTGTCGCCGATATCTTGACAGTTCGTAGTATTCTGGGCCCGGGCCGAAGTGCCCGTCCACCCCATTGCGGGCTATCACTCGATGCTGCGGGTACGGAAATCTCGGAGCATGAACAGAACACGCTAATGACGGATCGTGGGGCTTGCGGTTCGAACCGGCCAACTTTCGCCCAACGTAACTCCGTGATTCAGCATTTATCACTCCCTCAATCGACCCCCTTGGAGTGTCGGGCTGGTATTCCCAGAGTAGGAAAATACCTTTTGCGGGATCAGAAAGCCCCGCAGGCCAGTATCCATCCCACTCACACTGGTTTGAATCTGGTTGTGTCCTTGTGACACGCGTCAATTTAGGAGCTTCCTTTCGGGTCGTCTCAACAAATTCAACCTTGTATCATATCAAAACCACTCCCTCGCTCCCGGTGCTTGGATGTTTTACTCTCCCCATCATTGTGCTACTGCATCCGAATCATTTATCCTTGCCAAAGACGAGTGCCTACTCGAGTGCCTGCTCTTGGCGCCAACATTCCGTGACAATGGATGCAGAGCTTCGCGCACCAACTTCACCTGTCTGTCTTACTGAGGGCAATATGACCGAGCAGGAGAGTGTCTTCTGGGTTCGCTGTCACGACCGCCATCTTCAGCACACCACGATAGCCGCGAATGATGGTGAGAAGCTCTTCTATGTTGAAGGCAAAGGAGGTTACCGGTCGTGGACTTTCCGGCGACCTTTGAAGGATGCCTTGGGGCGTCCTGTCTTCGACTTGCGCCGCTATGCAACGGATCCCAAGATGCGGTGGTTTGTGGACGACCCAAATGGCAACAAGATCGCAGAGCTTAGCCACAAGAAATTTTTCACATCGGCCCATACCGCTATTGACGCCAACATTTTCAGTTCCGGAGCGCTAGTCGAGATGCGACCGCGGGATGCAATGGCTGCCACAACCTACATCAACATAGGCGGCGTTACGATCGCTGAGATCTCGCTCCATATGAATAACACGACCAAACGTTTTGGACGGGTTCAGGATGTGTCCGTCTTTCGAGTTCGAGTGGCAGAAGCGGTGGACCTAAGCTTGGTATGTCGAACATTAAATGCCTTTGAGAATGGTAGCTGACAGTCAGTGCTAACAGGTCGTCTTGATGGCACTTGTTCGAGCTGAGATGGCGCACATTTGGCGGAGATAGGCTCTCGCAATTGCCGCCCGACACAACATGTTGATGACTCTGGACGCTTAACATCAAAAGTCATTTGCATAGAATTCTCAGAAAGGTTCAACTCTCTAACAACACTCTGTGAAACAAAACATACTACCGATATGATTGTAAAGCTGCCTGTTAGTTTCGCGCAGCAAGGCGTTCATCCGAAAAGTTTCTACGAGCTTCAAACAGCAGGGCCCATGCCCCTGCTTGCCAACATGCTGCCAAGTATTTGTGGGAATACATGAGTCTGACACTTAGCCTTTACTGTAACTTCAAACGTCCTAGGGTTACCCCTTCTGAATAGGCCTGCCAGTTTCGCTTGAGTCTTTCTCCGGCCCAACGCTCGCAGGGTGAAGTCTTGTCACTGCGGAGCAACCAGGCTGCGAACTAGGTCTGACCCCTTTTGCCCGGTAGCCTAGTTAGCTTCAGATCGGCAGAGGCGGCTCATTAGGGTCCAAAATACAAACTTCCGCAGGTTGGTGCGACACTAAGTTCTACCACCGACACATGAGGATATTGTCATATTCGCCGCGACCGGGCACGGGCCCGCGGATCCACTTGAGGATGGACGCGCACGTGACATGCATTTCGCAGCCGCATAGCGAGGATCGTTTTCGCGCCCTAATGGCGTTTTCGCTAGCACTCGCGGGGTACGTGGCTCCTGCGCCAGACGGTTCAGGCCGCTTAAGGCCCGTCCGTGGGCTGTGTAACACGGGAAATCTTTTCCATTTAGGCCAAATGAATAAAGATCCCTTAAGGCGCGGAACCGTGTGATGTTGAAATTAAGCGCGGTCTGTCCATCTGATTAGGTTGCTGGATCTTACGCAACAGTGCATCTTAACGACCGACGCGTGGATCCGGTGAACTATTACGCTCTCTCAACAGAATTATACAACCCAGGCCCAACAGGTACCGATCGTCCGTTACATGAGCCACTGGCCTATGCCGTACATTGTCCTTGAAGTATGAGGCTTAATATGGGACCTGGATTAAAACTGGTGCACGTCATCGGCGACGCGCACAACAGGTCGTTACATCGGGCGAGGCCCACGGCAGGAATTGCGTGGTCTGGGGGCCAGAAAGCGGATCTGTATGCTTGCCGTATATGCGATAACGATGGGGTTCGGAAAGAGACAGTACAGTGGTGTTGCATAAGTATTTGACCTCGAGTACTCAAATAATAAAGCTCCGCACTGCGGTCATCACTGGAAGAACCAGTGATTAGTTCACTACGACACACACTGCGTCTTCTTCACGCTTTCCATACTACATAACAGGCTTGTCCTCACATACGACCGCCAATACACCCGACACTCTGAATGGATATAATCCTTTAATCCTATTTCCATATATTGGCCT
This sequence comes from Aspergillus sp. MA 6038, assembly GCA_003004525.2. NCBI lineage: Eukaryota > Fungi > Ascomycota > Eurotiomycetes > Eurotiales > Aspergillaceae > Aspergillus > Aspergillus sp. MA 6038. The sequence goes on from PQME02000013.1 coordinate 59,786, forward strand.
GACTAGGCTGTGTTATAGACTCCTGATATTCCCCTTGGCGCACTATCCACTTCAATACTATTTGCAGATTTGTGGATTTGGATGCTGTAGCCTATGTAGTGTTAATAATAATCATGTCTTAGGATGAGTTAGATGTTGGAGTTGCCATTAACATAACTGTGCAAATTAATTGTTGGGCTTCAAGTCTTGCCGTCTCCTAGCCAAACTGATCCAAGTCTTGCATGGAGATTGCGGCGCAGTTGGCCTGCATAGGCACAGCGCTTAGGGCAGTCCATTGATTTGCTGAACCACTCTGTCGGGATCAATGTTCGGTGATCTGCCCGGACCATCGGAAGGTGGATACTCCGTTGGGGCTACCTTGTTCCCCACATTAATGAATGGGGATTCCCGGATCCACTTCGTGATCGCAAATTTAATTTACATCCTACTATACGTGGTATAAGGCAGGAACCGCCTCTGGCCGCCCGTAAATGCGGCGAGGTCAAAATCTCTAGCGGGGCTACTACCAACAGGCGCTAGGTGTTATTGGCCTAGCTGTGGTGGTAAAGGGCTTTGGTCTTTTGCCAGTGAGGCTACACTTGTAGAAGTCATGTCTAAAAGTGCGTTGAACGACCTTTTAGTTAAGTCACCTCTGAGTGTACATTTGCATGGGAACGGAACAAGAATGGTACGAAATGGTAACATCGAACTTCCTCTTACGCGATATGTATGTGGGCTTGCTAAGAATGACCATAAGTAGCATGGAATTACTCGAAGATTGTGGAGCCGTGTCTTCGCCGATTCAATAGCTGATCAACAAATGAAGACCCCTATGTAGCCAAAACAACAATGGATGCGCTCAGGGCTTCCGAGATTTGCCGCCCCCTTTGCATTTCCGCTGCAGCTTGAGGCTATGGCCACGAGCATGAGCGTTTCTGTCGTCGGCATTTTTTTTCAGTCCTGCATAACAAATAAGGCCCGCAACGCCGCTTTTGCGTATTTCAAAATTTTTGGGACAAGGAGACAAGGAGACAAGGAGAAAAGGAGTATCTGGATGCAGGAAAATGGTGGCATTTGAACAAGCACTCCCAGTCTTACCAGTGCTCTACCTTGGTCTGTCAGGATTTGCATTCGCTATCTCTTTACATGCGCCAAAACAAAGACAACGACTGGCGTTGCTGCCGTTGATTCTGATATCAGCCTACCTCTCTTTGTCCGCAGTCAGATACGTGCGGTTTGCCCCCGGCATCGCGCTCGTCTGGGGCCAAGCATTAACAGGATATGCCCTGCATACCATATCGATCTTACATATTAAGAGGATCCCACCGCCAAACCCAGCGATCCCAGGATCGGCAGCGCTCAGGTCAAATACCGGCTTCGATTTTGTTTACTTCCGCCAACTTTGGCTGAATCCACGCTTGATAAATACGCATTTATCCAACACGGCATCGCCAGAAAACCCGAAGAAGCAGTCTCGTCTGGTATTCTTTGTCTTGCAAAGCTCGAAGCTGCTCATCTACTATGTTGTGCAAACAAAGATTTCCCCCGCACTTTTTGACGAGGTACTGATCGACATCCTGCCATCTGAAGTTGCGCTGTATCAACAATCCCTCTGGCGACCTTTAGACGGGTTCACGGCGCGAGAGTGGTCGAACGTGACATTCGTCACTTTGTCATCTTTCTGGACGACATTCGTATACCTCGACGGGACCAATGCCCTTATGGCGGTCGTTTTTGTTATGGTCGGCCTAGATGATCCAGAGGACTGGCCGCCACTATTCGGAAACCTCTCCCAAGCAGTCGGGCTCCGGAATTTCTGGTCAAAGTTCTGGCATAAACTTCCCACGAAGCCGTATAGGTGCATTGGGGATTTCGTCAGCTTTGGGGTATTTGGGTGGCCGCCTCGGTCGTTCGTCTATAAATCGACCATCGCTTTGGTTGCGTTCGGCCTTTCAGGCGCCACTCACGCTTTCGTGGACTGGCAGCGCGGCAATCCGGATTGGCATTCGAATATCCATTGGTTTCTGCTAAACTTTCTTGGCTGCATGGGCGAGACTTTTTTTGTCAAGACAATTCGCTACTTTGCGCAGAGAGCTCGTCTAGAGCGCGATTTGCGGGCTCTCGAAGAAAGCTGGCTAGGCAGTTTCGCTGGCTACGTCTGGGTTTACATCTTCTTCTGCTGGACTGTACCAATGTGGCGCTTTCCCGAGATGTATCGGCAGTCCTTGGCGTTGGAAAGAATGAGACGACTCTTTTCGAACATGAGAATAGTTCAGCAGTAGGGGCGGTCGTGTAAATTTAGCAGCGCCCACATAGAGGATGTGGATGGGCAGTCAATTTTACTAGTAAATTACTAAGGAAATGGAACATCTATACTCTGTATAACATCAACTCACTACATAGTACTCTTTATTTGTTTTAATCTTCCGCTCCTTCCCTTCAGCTCCCTCAATTTAGAAGCTATCACACTGCTCCTTCATGATACCTTTTGATTTCTACCCTATATGGTGTTTTAAACCTGTTCTGCCTGCTTTTGAGACCTCTCGAGCCACCAAGGTCCCTACACAGCTTCAAGAGTCGCCAGCAAGCAAAGGATTCGAGGTATTGGAAGGGCAAGCGGGTGAAAGGACAGTCGTCAACTTGCCAAGTCCTCTCTACCTTTCTAGAAGGGGAATCTATATAGCTTCATTCTTTTGTATAGAGTAAATAAGCCATATGTATCTTAGTTACTGCTCCCATACAAATTTAGTAGTGAAATTGAACTAGCGTTACATTCCGTACACTAGCGTCGTGCAGGAAGTTTTGGTGCACTCCTCCGTACTCCGTACGGAGTATGCTTGATTAATTGAGCGGTCGGTCGGACGGCCGAACTTTCGGGTATCTACTATCTGGCCTAGGCGAGTGCGCCAAGCCGGCACGTGACCGACCCCGTACTAACACATTATCCATCCATCTGTTTGAAACAAAGCCACCGAAACCGATTTCAAGATTGAGGGTTAGATATCACTATATCAATGTTTTCTATCATGCTATCCTGGTGCTTAGACTGCTTGTATATTGTGACCCGTAGGTAAGTGAAGAGGGCACCAGGAGTCAATGTATGTCAACCCTACAAAGGCTGTACTTGAAAGGACTGAGTAGAAAGACACCGTTTGTTCTTTCTCTGCTATATATTTCTTTTTTCATGGGAGGTTCGGAGGTTTCTGTAATAATGTAGGAGCGAGGTCCTACTCGACGAACGAACGAACGGGGAACATGAGAAAGATTTGATATATATACCTAGCATTATCTACCCCCGCTGCATATGTGCGACCTCACACAGCTCCATGTCTACGCGAAACTGGACTCATGGTAAGGAATATACCTCGCCGTCTGGTGGTCGTACTGCGAGGTAACATTATAGTTCCACCAGAAGTCAAGATACTGCGGCACCGTGCTATTGACCTTGCATTCCGATACAAAATCAGGGAGCATCTTACTGACCATCTCCGTGTAGTTGGCCAGGGAGCAGGAGAAGCCCGGTCCCTCCTGGCAAGACGTGAAGGGGACGACGGCCTCGTTGAGCACGACGCGCACATAGGTGTCCTGTTCGGTGGCGGCTGTCGCATTGCAGCTCATTCTTTCGAGGGTCAGATGTCCGCCCATGGGCATGATGTTGCCTATCTCGTATGTCGAAGGGAAAGGAACCTTATCCAACGGCAGATCCTCACTAGGTGATGCGATGCCCAGTGCAGCTAGGATGGGGGTGATGTTGGTGTCGTGGGCGCTTTCGTACACCATTAATATCATACATCCAAGAGAGAATGTGGTGATACTCACAAGTTGAAGTACATGGTGCCCGCCTTCTCTGGGCCCTGGTTCAGCAAGGCCAACGAGGCATTGGCGTAGACAGACCCGACAGCCTTAAAGTAGGGGTCTCCGGGACTGTATCAATCATTAAGTATCCGGCCAGTCGAGACATCAGATGGGCAAGCTTACCCGGCGCAGTAGTAGTAACCCAGGTCCTGCGAATATCCAAACCATTTCCACTCATCGAGCGTGAAGGCATCAATCCAATCCGAATAGCCGCGGACGTTGAGCTCAAAGGCCGACATGACTATAAAATTGTCAGTGCCTGATTAGCAAACCCTGGATCTTGACTTACACATCAGCTCGTAGATATCTGTTGAGTTAAGCTTGAGTCCTGGGTTCTGCTTATTGAATCGCTCAGCGGCCACGCGGAATGCCGGCATGTCCATGCTGAGATTGTCGCAGGTCTGCGTGTTTGTATCCCCCGGACAACTGGGCGTGAGACTGTTGGCACCCATGGCCTCGCTCTCTGAGATGACATTCAAGGCCACTGTGTTGGTATAGTTCCACCCAAAGAAGCCCTCGCCTGTGTGAACATGAGAATGGAAGGATTGAGGTTAGGAAGAGAGCCAACACCTACCAAACTTGCGAGCCGTCTGCACAACCCTCTCGTATCCACTCGTCCACATGGGAATAGCCTTGTCAGACGTTTGATCCCACAGGTGACCATATCGCACTCTATACTCGGCACCGTGTTTGTAGCTCGTCAACAACCCGTTATAGGGCCCAGTCTCGGTCTCGAGGTCGTAGTAACCTGGGTCGGTCACAAAGTACGTCCACCAGTTCAGGAACGTCAGGTCACCCTTCCAGTATGTCACATTAAAGCTGTACAGCTTCTCCAGGGCGGCTTCAATCCCCTTAGCATCGCTGGCTTGCGGGTACCGCTCGCCGTGACGCCGGATCATGATAACTTGGTCAACGGCACACGACTCGGGAGGGTCGCGGCCAACACCGAAGGACATGCGGTTGCTATATGGCCCCATCCCGCCAACGTGCTTCAGGATTGAGTAGCCTTCCAGGAACGACTGGTCGTACGGCGCTGCGAAGGTGTATCGCCCGACATAGTCCGGTCTGTTGCTGTATGAGGCCGTAGCGATAGCGGCCACACCGAGGAGCGTCCCAATTTCGAGTCTCATTTTCAAGATGGAATGGATGGAATGGATGGAATGGATGGAATGGGAGATGGAAGCCAGAAACTATTGGTCCTTGATGCAGTAGAATGAATAAAAGGACAGGATATTATTCAGAATCACATACTCTTCGAGGTACACAGTATCGTGCACAATTCGCGCATAATGGATAGCGATGTCGGATAACTCCGGCCAAGTCATACAAAGTCCACTAGACGAGAGCTTAGCATTCGGGATATTTGAACAACGCTTAGTGGTGGAGTAGTCTCGCTTCTCCGCACTTGGCCATAGTTAAGCATTGAACAAGGTTAATTCTCGGCAGATAGACCAGTAGTATGGCGTAGATTCCTTTAATGAAGGAATATGAAACAGGAGTATGGAGTGGGATGCAGTGAGGAACACGTAGTGAGATGATGTTGCATTGGATTCTGTAAAAGGACTCAAAGCCATAGTTATTCTCACAGTAGCATTCACAATGACTGATTGCCCTGTTCATTTCCCATTTACAAGCACATCAGCAATCTTCTCTGCCAACATGTCTGATTTACAGTACTGTTAGCACACTTTCATAGAAAAAGTCACATCATGATCACTTACAAACGGTGCTTTGTGGATGGCCAGGCGGCAGCAAGGGGAATGAACTTGCGTCAACGACTCTGAGTCTGTCAACGCCAAAGACTCTCGCCTGACTGTCAAGCACAGCCATGGGGTCATTACGAGTGCCCATTTTGCAAGTACATGAAGCATGCCAGACGGTCATCAGCGATTCTCTTATCACATTGAGGATATCTTGGTCCGTGTGGACATGCTCTCCAGGGTAGTATTCAGGCCCGATAATTGCCGTGTGAAGGGGTCCCTGGTTCCACATTTCCCGCATGCGCTTATACAGGGCCACGGCAACCTCGACGTCGGTCTCCGTTGTCAACCAGTTTGGATTCACAATGGGAAGGTCTGAGGTCGAGCTGGAAGCAATGGTCACGTTGCCCCGAGAGGTGGGTGCCACCATCGTCCCCAAGATCGTTGCATACTGGTACCCATCCCAAGGTTGGTCTAGCGCGATGCTACTAAAGTTCCCCACGAACGCATCGGCAGGGATATACTGCCATTCGATCTGAGTTAGTTGACCGCAATGACTGTCGCAGGAATGAAGATCAGGAGACATACCTCTAGTTCGGGCCAGTCATCAGCAAAGTTCGAGAGATCCCGGAGAGTGCTGTTTGTGAAGTCAGAACGCAAGGACTCTGGTATTTTCTCCCATCCGAGCATCTCGGGGGCATTTGCGAGAGGGCCCGTCTGCTCAGTGGCATATTGGAGCGTCGCCTCGACCAGGAACACCGGGTCACGAAGGAGCCTCGTGGCAGTATCGAAATTAACTCGATATGACGGACCAAAGAAGATGTGGTCCCACATATTCTGACCGACGCCTGGCAGCTCTGAGAGCACGGGTATGTTGAACGTATCAAGTGTCTCGGCTGGCCCGATCCCTGATACCATAAGGAGTTGCGGCGACTGGAAAGCTCCCGCGGACACTATTACTTCTCTGGATGCGTGGATCTTGTAGGTTATACCTGCCGAGTCGACCTCAACCCCGGTGGCTTCTTTGTTAGCGTTAAAGAGGATCCTTTTGGCAAGCGTCTCTGTGTACACCTGCAACGTCTTCACGCCTTTGCTGAGGCGGATAAACCGGTCAGAGGAGCTTCGAGATTGACCCTTTGGAGATATAGTCGAAGGGCTGTATTGAGCACCCAACAGGTGGCCACTGCTGAAGTCGCGGGTCGTTTTGATCCCTACGGCTTCCATGCTGGCCTTCATCCACGTGGCGAACGGAGTGACAAAGTTCGTGTAGGAAACATCAATCGCACCGTGGTCTCTATCGTTGAAGACCTCCGGATTATAGTCTGTGGTAGCGTTCTGCAAGCGCTTCGAGGTGTTTGGCGGCGTGAAGTTGACCGGCTTTTCCAGGTATGGAAGGAGACTGGCCCACTGATAGCTATCATCTTGCACCGCGTCGGCCCATTGAGCATACGATCCTTCTGTGCCTCTGTTGTCTGGCTGTCAGCGTCGAACTATCAGGAGGAGAGGTTGTTTTGACCTTTGGTAGATCATGGCATTCAGGGCGGACCTTCCCCAAGATGTCAGCTAACTGAATTCCGCATGCTACCAGTCCCTCTTCAGGAGACGCTCAGGGAGACCTTACGAGCCACCGAGACACTTCCCTCGCGCATAGTGGACCCGTCGATTCTTTGCGCCTGCCTGCGGCGCCGTGACCATGTCCCAGTCGATGAGAGGGTTCGTATCCGTCGGATCAGCCCCGATGGGGAGGATATATCCCGTTGGCGCGGTGGACAACACCGGCTGCTCAACCTCATAGTACGCTCCCGCTTCGACAATGGCGACCCGGAAGCCGGCTCCTGCCAAGCGGCTCCCGATCGTATTCCCAGCCGTTCCACCGCCGATGACCACATAGTCAAAGGTGGCCTCGATCCCGACGGCACCCGCCAGCGTTCCCAGATCTCCTTTGATGGTAGGAGGGGCGCCGTTCAGGACGTCCAAATGCGCTTCCGCCAGACCGTAGACCCGAATCCACGAGACGGGTGTTAGAGAAACCAGCAGCACTGCCAGGGACACCGGGGCGAAAAGGTCCAAGAGGGTCATCTTGACCAGCAAACAGGGACAATTCAGCTTCCAACGCAACAACAACAATGTCTACACGGTGTTCAGCTACGGTAGCGCTCCTTTTAAACCCATTACAACCAGTTCTCTGATACTACGTCGTATACGAGAGGTTTCCTTTCGACCTTTTGGAGGCCTCGGCTGGTTGGGTCGCTGCCGATCCTCACTTGACGAAACCTAAACCCATGTTGCGTGCTGTAGAGTGAACACGGCGTAAGATCCATGCGTAGAAGCAGCGACTCTTGCCAAACTGCACGATTACCAGGAAAAGAGCGTCATGGTCAGCCAGTCGCAGCCTGCGGGAAGAAAGCACTCGTCCTATAGGTTCCGGCTCGAGTCTTCCACCGACAGTATCACCAATCGACTACCGTGTATGAGCAATGCGAATTCGTGCACATGGCTGAGTGGACCCGGCGATGTCCAACCATGGCATTGTGCCGGGAATACTCGATCATGTATGGTGTAATGTGTGCCTTTCCCGTCCGTCCCGGCGCATGGTGTTCAAGCCCTGTTACATCTGTCGGGGAAGCTTTGGCTAGTCAGGCCCAAGAAGTCAGTTTCCTTGATCATCCGCGATCTGAGCACAGTCGACCTCGTAATGGCATACCAGCAAAGCGATCAAGCTTTTACGCTTGACAGTTCCTGCTAGCCGGCAAAGGGATAGTGTGATGCTTGACTGGCGCTTAGACCTAGCGCTAAGACCTAGCGCTGAGACCTAGCGCTGTTGATCTCCAGCCAGATGGCTCTGACTGGTGGTTGTCCGGATGGTCAAAGTCCAGGACCCTTTGGGGACCGCGATCCTAGGTACGTGCTCCAGAGAGACGACGATCTGGTTCGCCAACCGAGGGCTTCATGCGTGATATGCGACTATTTGAATGGGCATCCGACATGCAACCCCGTTCTGTCACCTACCGAATGGGATACTATCACATCCCTCCATGCGCACTGATTCACCATGAGAGCAGGGCTGTTCGTGACGGGCCTGGCGTATGTCTTGATCGCGACGCCGCTGACCCTCGGTCTTCCTCGTCGCGCAACCGCCTTCAACGCGGAGACGAGTCTCATTGACGAGCTGTCCACTGCTGCCAGCGACGTATCTGGTCTTGGACAGGACATAGCGGCAGCAGTTTTGGCCATTGCGTCGCAGCTCGAACAGATCAATCGGACGAGCATCGCCCCGCCGGCTTCGGCAAAGGCAGCCCTGTCAACGATCCACCAGCTCTTTGGCGATGGACAACCCAACATCGTGGATGCGGCCCACGCCATAGCATTTTCTGGTCTCGACCCAGGCGATATCTTATCTTTCTTGGACGGATACCTCGATGACGACCTAAATTCACGCCACAATCAAAACCCCGCTCCCAGGCAGAATATCTACCCTTCCAAGGCCACCGGTGATGCGCCTTACTCGACCCCGGAGGACACGCTCAGGGCTGCCATCCACATCCCGGACTCGTTCTCTTATGGCCAAAATGGAAGGACACCCGTGATCCTCGTCCCCGGAACGGCCATCCCCGCCGGCACGACTTACCACTACACCTTCAGTAAACTGGGCAACACCAGCCCTATCGACGTGGTGTGGGTGAACCTGCCGCGCGCGTCTCTGTCGGACGCGCAAGTGAGTGCTGAATATGTGACCTATGCGATCAACTATATCTCAGCGCTCTGTGCTGGTCCGAACGTGGCGGTGATCTCGTGGTCACAGGGGGGTCTGAACACCCAGTGGGCGTTGAAGTACTGGCCGTCGACACGCACGGTAGTCAAAGACCTTGTGGCCATAAGCCCGGACTTCCACGGCACAGTGGTCGAAGAAGCGATTTGTCCGGCAGCGACTTTCGTGATATGCACACCGTCGATCTGGCAGCAAAGCTGGGAAGCGGAATTCATCCAGACCCTGCGCGATGATGGCGGCGACTCGGCTTATATCCCGACCACGACGGTCTACTCATCGTTCGACGAGCTCGTGGAGCCCATGTCTGGCGCCAATGCGTCGGCCATTCTCGCTGACGAGCGCGGCGTTGGCGTCACCAACGCTCACCTCCAGACAGTATGCGCCGGGCAGCTGGCAGGGGGCGTTTACACTCATGAGGGTGTCTTATACAACCCGCTTACGTGGGCCCTGGCCATCGACGCTATCACGCACGAAGGGCCTGCAGATCTGTCTCGTCTGGACCTCGCTCAGGTGTGCCAGCGGGAGTTACCTCCAGCTCTCAATTTGGAAGATTTACTAGGTACGGAGGGAATCTTGCTTGTTGCGGTTGCGGAGCTCCTCGCCTACCGGGCGCAGCCCACGAGCGAGCCGCCTATCAAGGCGTATGCGACCCATGGAAACGGAACCAGGAATCCATAGGATAGTTTTTACTGAGTGCAGGTTTGGCTTCCGGGAGACTCCAGCTTTGACAGTCTTGTAATCATTTACTGTGCTATTCAGGTGCGCACTAGTAGAGGTGCCGGTACTTTCAATGACCTACAGTAGCTTAGGGCCCGTAGCTTAGGGCCCGTTGCTTAAGGGCCCCCTGTTGCAGCTATATTTTCTCCAGTTTCCTTCATGACCCGGTCTGGATCTCTGCGGTCAGGTTTAAGCTTCCGGTGCCAATCTTCACCACTACCGATGTAGCCGGGGGAGCGTAACCTCGGGCATACATGTACTGTAGAAAACCTACATGGCTAAAGGAGGCCTGCACATCGGAAGAACAGACTCAAGCGCCCTCGCGATCAACACAATCCACTCGAAACCATTTTAGCCAAGAAGCTAGGATGCATGAGCACAACATTAGTAGGAGTGATATTGTTATGGCTGGGCCGGTGTGATGGCTGTATACACTAGAAAGTATTGCAATGTGTTTGTCTGACTTGATTGCAAGTATACACAGCCTTTGAAATCCCCATGCGCATAAATTACGACAGGCAAGAGAGACATCCTAGGAATGGGGAGTTCACTGTCTGGAAAGCGCCACACGTCTTTTGGGTTAGACACATGGTACAAAGCAAAAGGAGCATGAGGGCTTCGATGAAGGTCAAGTGTCCTGAAACGATCCGAGACTCGCGCACCCAAGGTGAATGGGAGTTTCAAATCATACAATAACAATGGAGATTTATTCTGCACGGCCAACCAAATACTAGACATTTTTCTGAAGCTGTGCCTTCCTTCTCATTTCAATATCACCCTGCACAAGCGACTTACTGGCCTCTACCAACTGAACAATATTCACATACTGCTTGAAAAGCATAAACAGCATTGATGCAACAAGTAGAGTCCAGGGGACGGTACTATCTATCTTATTGGCACTGGAGGGTCTGTGAGCACAATGTTTGGGAGAGTTTGCCGCAGCTGAAACTTACCGAGCCATCTCCATCGCCCCAGCATTCCAAGGTGAATTCCAGGTTTGCGAAGTTGACTTCAACACCTTTGACTTTTCACTCTCCAACAGTGATGGCATTATTGTTGGCGATGAGAAGGACAGTAGATATAATGCAATGAAGAAAAGCTCATTCAGTGCACACACAAGGAAGAGAACATACTGCAGAAAAATTAGCTATGCACGAAAATGGTTGGGATGTCATACAGTATTCGAGTAATAGAGTCGCATCACCCAAGGCCGACCCTCGCCTATCACCTTATGACTCTGTTGGCTGCCACCCATTGCCAAGGTCGCATACATGTGCATGTAGTGGCTGGAATAGTCCAGGCTTATCAACCCTTGGAATATGATACTCCATCTGGGAAACGCGCTTGCTAGGAAAACCAGTAGACAAGTGGTCGTACAGCGATCTGTAATCATATCCAGGACCGCACCAAATCGGGTGGATTGCCCTAGACGACGAGCAGCAGCTCCATCCAAAGCATCAAGCATACAGGATATGCTGTATAGGAGGGAGCAGGTTCGAGGGTGTAAGGGCATGTAGTAAAGGGAGGCAACAGCGAAAACGATACGGGTGTATCCTAGAGATGGTTAGGATAGTCAGAGCGGTATATCAAACAGTGACATACCAATAAGGTTGGGAACAAACAGGAACACATTTTCTTCCCTATACCGCGCATCAGTTCCGTGTGTCGGACGAGGCGCCTCCATGATGGATGAGTGTGGTGAAATCAGCAAGTTTGTTGGCTATCAAGTTATCATCAGCTGAATGAGTTCGTATTGGTATTTGGATTTACTAAAACCCGCATCCCAGTCAGTTGACGATGCGTCAGCCTTATGCTTGTAACCAATTGCAGTTTTGATGGTTTTGTTTTCTTGATTACCAATAAATTGCAAAGCGTAATATAAAAAAGCACGCTTCCAAAATATAAAAGAGAAAAAGAAAACGATGGCCGATATGGGGATCGAACCCATGATCTCTCGTGTGTAAGACGAGCGCCTTAACCACTGGGCCAATCGACCGAGACACGGAGTAAGTTTTCTCCATTATACCTTGATGAGGCTGCTTTACATTAGTGACATTAGAGAATTGAGCAGCTCGCGTATTGCCTGCAAATCTTCTATCAATAACGTCAGGGATATCAGTTCTGAAAATTTAGAATAAGCCTGCATAAGCGTCGATCGGGATTAATACTTTTTAATACGTCCTAGATAAGGTCACGCATATCAGGCGCATATAGAGCGATAATGCATTCATCTCATTAGTGCTTACCTTCTCCTCATTAACACCGGGCATAGAACCTGATCGAGGACCTACATAAATATCCCACCCCTGGGTTCGACAGTAGCAAACTAGCATATACCACGCCCCCTCCCGGCAAGATGAGATATCGCGTCGGCGTAGACGTGGGTGGTACCAACACCGATGCCGCTATTATCGACACCACCGCAACAACAAATACCTCACGCGGCGTCTGCACGTCTGGCAAAACGCCCACCACGCCAGATGTAACGACGGGTATTTACAGAATCATTGAGCAAGTGTTAGCCGAGACAAAGATCGATCGCAGGGATGTGCTCAGTGTGGCGATCGGGACGACGCACTTCGTTAATGCGGTTGTGCAGGCTGACCAGAGGAGGTTGAGTCGCGTGGCTGTTGTCAGGTTGTGTGGGCCGTTTACGAGGCAGGTATGCCATCTTGCCAATAGCTTTACTCGGGATTATTGAAGGGGCCGGGCACTGACTGATTAGGTCCCTCCTTGGGCGGATTTCCCGCCTACCCTAAGAAGAATTATAGAAGGGCCCGTGTTCTATCTCGATGGGGGTATGTTCTGACAACCGCTGAAAGTCCACATGCTGATAAACCAGGGCTCGAAATCGACGGACGAGAGATATCATCTCTCAACCCAGAGCAAATCAAAGACACAGTCCGCGCCATCCAAGCAGCGGGTGTCCACCGGGTGGCCATAGTTGGAGTATTCTCACCCCTGGACCATCGCGGTATGCACGAGGAAGCCTGCAAGAAACTAATGCTGGGCTTGGAACCAACGCTATCAGTCGTATGCTCGCATTCAATCGGTGGTCTTGGGTTCCTGGAGCGCGAAAACGCCACTATCCTCAATGCATCCATCCTAACACTCGCCCGACGGACCGTGAATGCGTTTTGTCAGGCGATGGCCAAGCTACAGTTGAGCTGTCCCCTCTACCTCACACAGAACGATGGCACCCTGACAGATGCTGTCACGGCTGCAGAGCTGCCTATCAAGACATTCGCCAGCGGGCCTACGAATAGTATGACGGGCGCGGCATATTTGGCGGGTTTGGATCATGGCACAGGCCCATCACACGCAGATACTCAGGTGCTTGTTGTCGATGTGGGCGGTACAACTAGCGATATCTGTGCCCTACTTCCTTCCGGATTTCCTCGACAGGCGGCGAATTTTGTCGAGGTTGGGGGCGTGCGCACGGCGTTTTCCATGCCGGAAGTACTGTCCATTGGGCTAGGGGGAGGTAGTCGCGTGGCGCTGAGTGAGACCAGCGATGCCGTGAGCGTGGGGCCAGAGTCCGTCGGCCATGGCCTCACCAGCCAGGCTCTGGTCTTTGGAGGAGAGGTGATCACAGCGACTGATATTGTCGTGGCATCCGGGGCAGCAGAGATCGGTGACCCAAGTAAAGTCCAGCATCTCTCGTCGTCATTGGTCTCTGCTGCGCGTGCACAGATTAAGAAGCTGCTTGAGCGAGCCGTAGATAATATGAAAGTCTCCGATCTCCCAGCGACCTTGCTGTTGGTTGGCGGTGGCTCGGTGGTGCGGATGGATCCGTTGGAAGGCGTTGCTGCGTGTATCATCCCACCGCATCATGACTCGGCCAACGCGGTTGGTGCGGCTATTGCAAAGGTCGCGGGGGAGATTGATATCATTGAGATTTTAGCTGATCGCGATGAAAGGATGGTTCTTGAAGGGGCCAAGCGCATGGCTGTGGAAGTTGCAGTGGCGCGAGGCGCGGACAGAGAGGATGTCAAGATTGTCGAAGTTGACCAAATTCCGCTACAGTATGTGACTAACAAGGCTACCAGACTGGTCATTAAAGCCGTTGGAAAGCTAGCGCCGCCCGATCTTGCTGCCATTCCAACTGAAGCAGCCAATGGACGGGATGAGGAGCCAGAGCTAGAGGATCAAGCAGAAGACGAGAGAGAACATGAGGAACCGACAAAGACCGTCGCTTCCGTTCAACACGCCGCAAATATCGATATCGATGTCTACCGTCCAGACGTCCGACATGGTGTCTGGTATGTATCCTCTGTGGACCTAGAATTCATCGCTACAGGAACCGGTGTCCTGGGCACAGGAGGAGGCGGGCCATCTCGACTTCAATACCTTCACAGCCTGGAATGGCTTCATAATCCACAATACCGAGGCAGGATGCGAATCATCGCACCGGAACGCTTGGCAGATTCGGATGTATGCGTGTTCGGCTGTTGGTATGGCGCGCCGAGTGTCTCTAGTGAGAGGATTCCGGCTGGTGATGAGTTGATGACTACCATTGATTTCTCTACCAAGCTGTCTGGGCACTCACATTTTGATGCCATTGTGACGGACGAGATCGGTGGTGGGAATGGTCTTTCTGCGTTCCCAACGAGTGCTTATTATGACATTCCCGTAGTCGATGGGGACCTGATGGGTCGTGCTTTTCCGACGTTGGCGCACTGTATGTCGCCCGTTCTGACAACTGGTCACAGCTGACAACCCAGGCACGCCGTATGTCTACGGCCACCCGGTCGTACCCTGTGTGATGGCAGATGGAAAGGGGAATACCGGGGTTGTCATGGTGGGTTCGATTCCGTCGCCGTGGGGAACCAGCTGACGGTACCAGCAAGCGGAATCGCACCGCAGAGTCGAGACGATGCTACGCTCTCAATGCGTAGATTTGGGACTGAAAGTGGCGGTCTCTAGTACGCCGCTGACCGGTGATGTGATCAAGCAATATGCCATTCCCAATACAGTCTCCCAGGCTTGGTATATCGGACGGGCTATCCATCAAGCCAGAAAGGCAAAGCGAAATATCATAGAGGCCACAGTAAGTCACAGCATATGCCTCATAAGCAGTGCGGAACTAAGAAGGCAGTTCGAAACAACTCCGGGCAAGCTCCTCTACACCGGCAAAGTCATCCACGTCCAACGCGACGTCAGTCGAGGCTATACCACGGGACAGTGCACCCTCGCGCCGCTCCACAACGACGAGAAAGACTCAGTGCCATGGCAACATGCCGAGCCTCCCGAGTTTGTCGAGGAAGCCAGACATCTCGTGGTACCGTTCCAGAACGAGTTCCTTTACGCGGGATATTCGGACCCAAATAATCCAGAAGGGGAGTTAGATGTTATCTGCACGGTACCCGATCTCATCTCCATTCTGGGAACAGATGGTGAGGCCATCGGATCTCCTGAACTGCGGTATGGAATGAATGTCAGTGTGATCGCCATGGCGGCGCATCCGCTGTGGACGGGGGAGAAGGGCTTACGGGTGGGAGGACCGGAGGGATTTGGGATGAAGATGGCGTGGAAGAGCCTGGGACAGTACCAGAAGCCGCGAAGTGTAGTTGACGAGTTTGGCTCGAGAGAGGACGTGTGATGAGAGGGAGAGAATGGATACAGGTAGATGAAGAAGTCTGATGACATGACAGCCCTATATGTCAGCCCTATATGTCAGCCCTATATCACAGCCCTGTCAATCAGCCCTAAGCCCTAAGCCCCACTCCTCAACGCCAGCCAAAAGCAACAATGCGAGGATCCTCAGAGGCACATACGGAGTAATTGTACTTACAACTGGCAGGACGATGGCATGGTCCACGGATATCCTGAGCTGGTGAAGCCCTTAATCTTGGGCCATCGGCAAATCCAACAATCGTTTCATAACTAATCAGGAAGGGGTCCTTACTGTCTTAATAATCGTGATAGCAATGGCGCTTTATCGTCGGCCCTCCCCGACCTGACTTGACACTGACAGACACCAGACAGACACCAGATAGGAAGCTTAGAGGCTGATATGCGGAGAGAGATGTCTCAAACCAAAGTCGTGACTGTCAACGCAGAGGAATCCTCTGGCCGTTCCTCGCCCTCCATCGATGCCAACACCACACCGGCGACGCCTGCCACTGGTGCACAAACCCCCGATCCATTACTGGGCCAGAAACCCACGGTCAACAATGATGCCTTGAATACTCTGGCGCATACGGTGTCGCGTATACAGCAGCCTGGCGATGAGGCCTACGAGTTGGAGCACCGTCGACGCAGACCGTCGCACGTCCCGGAACCAAATCAAGACGGAAGCCAGAATGAAGCGGCGATACCAGCGCCCTCTCGAGGAGGCGTGCCCCCCGAACTGCCCAATTTTGCGGCCGAAATTATCTTGATCATGGTCTGTTCGGCCGGACTCATGTTCTTTTCGTTCTTGCTGGGAGATATGTTGGTTGTGCAGGACTACATCCGCGAGGCACTGGGAATTGCGAACAGCGAGCTGTCGTGGCTGGTGGGTTCATTCAACGTTGCCAATGGTCTATCGGTGGTGGTGTCCGGGTCGATGACGGACCTGACGCCGCCCAAGATACCCATGGTCGGGGCCTTTTTGTGGCTCATGGCGTGGAACATCGTCGGGGCCTTCTCGCTGCATCCGTCGCGATACGTGCTATTCTTCTTCATGCGTGCAATGCAGGGTCTCGCTATTGGAGTGCTTGTGTCCGGAAGCATGAGTATCCTCGGCAGAGTGTACAAGCCGGGAATCCGCAAGAATCGGGTTTTTTCGGCGATGTCGGCAACCGCGCCATTCGGGTTCTTCCTGGGCGCACTGCAGGGGGGCGCCTTGAAGGCGCATCTGCCGTGGATTTTCGGGACAAACGCGATCCTGACGGGTCTCTGTGCCGTGGCGGCCTTCCTCACCATCCCTGATCTTCGGCCCGTGGCAGACGCCGAGGGCAAAGAGGCCCCCACAATGCGCCAGTTTGACTACTTCGGGGCGTTCTTCGCCGTGGTCGGGTGCGTGTGTTTGCTGTTCGGTTTGACGCAAGGGTCTGTGACGTCGTGGTCGCCATACACGTACGCGATGGTGGTTGTGGGTGTAGTTGCATTGGTCGCGCTTTTCTTCGTTGAAGGCCGGGTCGCACGACCACTGATCCCGACGCGGCTCTGGAAGACTAAGGGCTTCACGCCCCTGATGGTAGCCTATTTCCTAGGCTTCGGGTCGTATTTCGGTGCGTGGCAGTTCTACGCTATCCAATTTTGGCTGCACATTCAAGGCGCGACCCCCATCGCCGTCGCACTGTACCACATTCCCAATGCTGTCGTCGGCGTGCTGGCTACCTGGCTCGTCAGTCGCACTCTGCACCTCCTCCCGGGGCACTATATCTACACAACCGCGATGATTGCATTCACCATGGGCCCCGCATTCTTTCTCCCGCAGACCCCCAACACGATCTACTGGGCTCTATCCTTGCCCGGCGTGGCCTTGGTCACCTTTGGCCCGGATCTGGCGTTCGCAGCGGCCTCCATCTTCATCACGAGTAACGTGGCGCGCTCTTACCAGGGCTCCGCGGGTAGTCTACTCGTGACGAATCAGAACCTGTCATCGGCAATTCTGACAAGTATTGCGGACTCCATTGGCAACAAGGTCGATATGCAGCCGACAGGCGAAATTGGTCTGCAGGGTCTGCGGGCGATTTGGTGGTTTGCGTTAGCGACGCAGTTGTGCGCGGCGTTGGTGACCGTGATTTGGGTGCGCATTCCGAAGGAAGAGGAGAAGGAGCATGTCACTTAGACCTACGGAAGTCGGGCTTGTACATCAGGTAGGTTGCGGTGATGTTATTGTATCTATGTACGTACATTATCGTTATGGTATCATTATCGTGAATATAACCCATCCCGATACTGGGATAGCAGCGCTTGCATGTGTGTGTCCTTTTTCACACTTGCCAAAGATTCCGGCGACCTTCCATGTCTATCGACTACATCGATTAAGGCGCCGCCGTCTAGCATCATCCGTGTTAATCCCAAGTGGCCCTTTCCCACGACTTTGACGAGCACCGGCGTGCCATCCCACGACTCATTGGGGCCAGCCCCGTGAGCAACTAATAGCAGGGCGGTTTCCCACTGCCTGAGCTTCATCGCCTGAAGAAGCGGCGGGACCCGGCCTCGTTGACGGCCTTTTGTCCGGACGAGAGCGTTCGGGTCCGCGCCGTGAGAGAGCAGGGTATCTACCAGGGCTGTATCACAGTTGGTGATCGCCCAATACAGAGGTGTTGTATTCCAGCTGTTTTCATCCCGGCTATTCGGGCTCGCCCCGTGGTAGAGAAGGCTCCCGACGAGCGATGGTTCGCGCTGTTGGACTGCAAGGGATAGGGCTGTTGTGACCATCCCGTTATCCCTCCTCCTCCCGGTGCCGCTCCTCCTATCTGGAATAGAGATGGATGAGCAGTTAGGATCCGCGCCGAATTCCAACAGCACCTCGACAACTTCATAATAGAACCGTTTCATAGCCGCCAGGAGCACCGGCATGAGAAGGCCATCCGCCGGCGCGAGAACCTCGGTGTCTGCCCTGGCGCGCAATAAAGACCTCGTGCCCGGGGCACTAACCGCAAGAACCGCCCACCACAACGGCGTTTGGCCATGGTGGTTCTTCGCATTCACGTCCGCCCCATGCGATAACAGACATTCCATTGCCTGGAATTTTTCCTCCCATGCTGCGAGGGCAAGCGGCGTGCGACCGATGGTATCTTGGCGCTCCAGTTCGGCGGGGGCGTATTCGAGGAGGAGAGAGATCATCTCGGGATTATCCATGCTGACCGCGCAGAAAATTGCCGGCGATACCAGGTCTTGCTGACTGGACACAGCGACGTCTGCTTTGCCCTCGTGTAATAGCACACGAACGACGTCGACGCGTCCGGCCTGAATCGCCTTGATGAGCGCCGTGCCCCGGCGCCGAGGCACGTTCACGTCCGCGCCATGACGGAGTAATGTCCGGACCGCTGGGACATGTCCGTTGATGGCAGACAGACTCAGCGGACTGTGGCACCTAGCCAGGGGTGTGTTTATATCGACCCCGTGGGAGAGGAGGAGTTCGATGGCGGCTGTATGGCCGCGGTCAGCGGCCATCATAAGCGGGGTGTAATGGCAGCAGCCATTCGACGAGGCAGATTTACTTCTGCTTTTTGATCTGGCGGCGTTGCTATTCCTCCTGCCATAACCAGTACTCGTGCTGCCGGTATTCCCAGTGCGATGGACATCCGCCCCGTGCGCAATCAGCATTGCCATCACGTCGACGTGGCCCCCAGCAGCGGCATAAACCAACGGCGATGCCAGTCCCGCGACATGACCCCGTTTCACGTCGCCCTCCAGGATGTTCAGCATCCGCGACGAACCCGGGTTTGTCGCGGACTCTGGCAGAACCGCGTTTCGTCGCCGGCGGACGGCCGTGGTGTTGGGGTCGGCATGGTGAGCGAGCAATTTTCGCACTACGGTCGCATTGCCGTATAACGACGCCCAGAGAAGCGCATTACTCTGCGAGTGTCGGATATTCGACCGGTAGAGATGGGGATCGAGAAGAGTGTGCAAGGAAGAAGTGGTTTGGAGGAGAGCGTTGAGCGACGGTTCGGGGGTGAAGTCGGCGATGGAGAGGAGCAGATCGGGGGGCAGCGACAATAGGTGCATATTGATGGTAGTATTATTAAAGCGGATTCCTACATTTAATTTCATCAGGGACAGTGTTTATATATATATAAATGTATATGCGCCATTATAATACGGGGATGATTGATGTGGAGGCGCCAGAAAAGTACTGTATAGCCTCACCATCGCAACTATACCACAGCACCATATATAAGCTATACAACCACGATGCACCACCACTACGCGACGGGAGGATAAATGACGGCTACAGCGCAATGTCCCCCCGCTGGAGAGCCTCCCAGTCCTCCTTTCTAAACGGCACATAACCGTCATCCCGTAACCACAAGACCCGATCACCGACGCGGTGCATGTCGACGCCCTCCTCCCGCAACAGCACTTTATTCTGCTTGTGGTTATGAACATGGCTGGCTCCTTGCACCAGACGCACAAAGACAGGAACGGCATATTTTGGCAGTTTTTGTCTCGCAAACTGCGCCAGCTGTCGAAAATCAAGTCCTCCTGTTTGGTCGATTATTTGGACTGCCGCGCATCCCGCGCGTCCTTCATGGTGGGGGATTTGCACACCGTAGACATTGGCTTCCAGGATGCCGGGGAATTGGCCGAGCGCTTGGGCAACTTCCGCCGTGGACCTGCTTGCAGGTGAGTATATGTATTACTATTCAGGGGTAATGTTATTGGGTGCGGGCCGGCCGTACACATTCTCGCTCTTCCAGCGAAAGGTATCCCCCAATCGATCGAGGAAATACCACCGTCCGTCGTCCGTCCGCCGTAATGCGTCTCCGCTGCGATAGTACAGATCTCCCGGGGCGAACACATCGCGCAGGAATTTCTTCTCGGTGGCCGCTTCATTGCGCCAGTATCCCTGGAAGGCCGCTTCGTTCGGGATGCGCACCAGAATCTCCCCCCCCTTGGCGTACGGTTCGCGCACGGCAAATCCCGTCTGCGCGTCACGGAGCACGTCGCCCGAGACCGGGTCGATCGCGACGGGGACGTAGGTGTTATGCAGCAGGAGTCGAAGCAGGAGGCCGTGGTGGCCGACGCTGCCGGAGGTGAAGGGGCCGCGGTTGTAGTTGATCAGGCCGAAGACACCCTCGCTACTGTTGAAGAATTCCACCACTTCCCCGATCCCGAAGCGCTCCCGGAAGCGCTCCCAGACGTCCGGGCGCAGTCCATTGCCGAAAATACGCTCGACGGAATGCTGCCGGTCGAGCGGCGACGGCGGCGCGGCGAGGAGATATCGCACTGCCTCGCCGACATAGACGAACGCCGTCGACCGCGAATCGCGCACGTCCGGCCAGAACTGCCGCACGCTGAACCGCTTGCCCAGCGCGACGCCAGTGCCGGTAGCCAGGTTTGCCATCTGCGACATGCCCGCTGTGCCGTGATAGAGCGGCATACAGCTATACCAGCATTCGTTGGGGTTATTCGTAGAGCCCAGGCCACCGTACAGCCTCGGATACAGACGATCCATCGTAAATGCGCAGCCCTTGGGCATCCCCGTCGTGCCGGATGTGTAGAGCAGAATGCACGGGAAGCTACCGGGCATGTTGTAGGCGCCGGCGCCGTCACGGGGCAGTACATCGCCCGGGAAGTTGTCGAGAGGGATCGCATCCACGGCCCTGATATGCATGCCCAGCTCCGTCTCGACCACCGACCTGCTTCCCTCCATCCGCTTTACACACTCCGGGTCATCGTCCACGAGCACCATCTTCGCGCCGCTCACCCGTAGACAATGCTCCAGCGCGTCCCCGGCCAAGTTGTAGTTGATCGCAGCCGGCGCAGCACCCAGGCACCAGAGTCCCAACCAGGCGAACATAAACTCCGCTCGGTTCTGCAGGTAGAACGCCACCAGCTCACCGGGCTGCACGCCGACCGAATGGAAGAAATGCGCATATTTCACCGCCAGGTCCAGCGCTTGGGCGTAGTTGTATTCTCGCTCACGGGTCCAAATGCACCGTTTGCCGAGATTTTTGGTCGCCGTGTCGTGGAAGATGAACCAGGCATTGCCCTTGCCGTTTTGTACTGCCCTCTTTTGGTTAGCATTTCATATCCGGGCTACACCAATCTATTCAAGGACCACGTTACCGGCTTTCGCGTAATCCTTGTCACCATTTCGCAATGTCCATATTGCTCGAATATCCTGGGACAGGTGGTATTTGGCGTCTAGGTAAGCCGCTGCCGTTGCCGTTGCTGCAGCTGTAGCTACTGGAGTCAGTCATCTTCCGGGACGTCAGAATCACAGTATGGACATACCGACTGCCATCTTGACTGTGGTTGTCGTGTACCGTGCCGGCCCGAGCTCGAATATATAGCTAGAGACGACGTTGCCGATAGCCTCGGTTCTCCGACGGACGGCGAGGTGGAGTGTGCTCAGGGAGTATTACAACTGGCCTCATTAATGTGCTGCTTTAGAGAACTAGGGTGGCACTAGTGATCTCCGGCTATAATAACGTGCAGTGCATCTGTGCCTATACAGGCCGGACTTTGAGGACGATTGTAACTCCTTTCTTCCGGATGCCGCCGCTATAGTGAGGTACTTAGGGATCTATATAGAATAAGATTTGGTACGTACCTGGAAAAGTGCGTGGACCATGGATCAGTGAGCCTGGCTGTGTGGCATCAATGAGATATGCTTCAGTCATAAGAGCAGCAGGTATAGTTGAGTCTTTACAGCTCATCCACCAAAATAACAGTGTTTGATGTCAAACCCGAGACCCTGTTCTGATAGTGAAGAAGCCATGGTGAAACTAGTGCTGGGGACACCTTTTAGTTCTTTGTTCCTTTGACAAGCTCGATACGACTGCCCTAGAGTCAAGATCTCCCTCTGATAGTAAGTAGTCTTTCATTTGTCCTGGCTCGCGTGCTTCCACTGTTTGGAGCTCTTCCTTAATGTCCTGTTCAATAACATGGTTAGAGCCGCTCAACGCCTGCAGGTCTGACTGTTGGCGTGAGGACATATTCTCCCACTGGCTGGAGTTCCATGCACATGGAGTTGTTCACATCATCCGGTTGACACTGTATGCTCTCGAGGACTGGTCCGGCTGGACCTTTGGACCTTTGGTTCTGGGAGACAGGACTTTGACTGTGAAAAGACCAGTGTATCAATCTTGAGCACTTCTTGAGCGTCTCAATTTCGTCTTTATCTGCCACACCTCTATAAAGAATGGCTGCCTAAGCTCACTAGGCCTGTTTTCATTCGTATTCCCACTGCTACGGAGGAAGAAAGAGAGATGATGCTTGCGTTGATTGATGATGGCCATGTGGATGACAGTAAGAAGGAAGTACAGAAGGTCTAACGTCTTTGACACCCGGCTTTCCCCTTCCCCTTGTTTGAAGCCTTGCTGCTCTCACCCTTCTTCGCTCCCTTCTTGCCATGATCTTGAGCTTTGGCGTCACTAACTAGTTTCTCATATATGTCCTTGGTATTGTCGTATGAGCACACATGGAATCTTTCTTTCTCGTTCTCTGCGTAGCCATATTTGCCGTAGTGTTATAATTGGCCCCCATGGTTATAATAGAAGGCTATGCTCGGAGCAGAGATCAGCAACTGGCTGTGGATAACAAGGCTGTGGATAACGAGGCGGACTTCTACTTTTAAGAGTCAGTCTTCTGAAATTCAACTCCTGGGCCTCCTCTACAACTTCATACTTCATCTTGTACGGCACCACACCAAGAACGAAGATGCTCTCTTTTCGCATGCCCAAGCTCGAAGACTCCGACCCGGAACTCATCCCAGAGCGAACAATCTTTGCCATTCTCAAAGAATATCTCCAACCAACCAGTGCAACAACCCCCACCGCAGCAGCCAAAGCCATTGACCAATTTCTCCCGGCGAAACGACCAGACTTTGGAGTCAAAGTTGAACCAGTTGATGCCTTTGTCCCCAACTTATGGGATCTGTTTATGGATATCGCGAGACAGATTCCGTCTGATCATGAGTCTCAGGATCGGTTGGTGAAGCTGGTTGATGCGCTGAGGCAATTGCCATCGACAGTGGAGAATATTTGGGGCGTAAGTTCACTATCTATACTATCGTGTAGATGTTGATCCACTGACCGTCTGGTTAGGGTGAGGCTCTTGTATGGGCAGACCTCCCTCTTATAGGCCCTGAAATGCGGGAATTCGCCGACTGTAAGTCCGCCCTATTCTTCGTCTTCTCTATGTTACAAAACATCGAATGTAACATGATGTCTAGCACCCCTCTATATGCGTACAACTAAGATGCCCCCCTTCGAGTACTGCTTCAAGACTAACACTGCTATAGCACCCCTCTATAACGATGCAATTCCACCTCCGGAAAAAGCCTCTGCGTACATCAATCTCAGCTCCTACGCTGCCCGTCTCCTCGGTTCCCAGTTTAGGGTAGCTTGGTTCTGGATGCCCCTTTATGAGTTCCGGTGTGGCCTTG
Source organism: Aspergillus sp. MA 6038 (assembly GCA_003004525.2). Taxonomy (NCBI): domain Eukaryota; kingdom Fungi; phylum Ascomycota; class Eurotiomycetes; order Eurotiales; family Aspergillaceae; genus Aspergillus; species Aspergillus sp. MA 6038. The sequence continues at coordinate 83,862 of PQME02000013.1, forward strand.
AAACCCAACCCTGGAGAGAAATGCACGCAGCCAGATTGAACTGTTATGTCTCTGTTTACGCAGAGTGGATGCGGCACAGTGGGGAGAGTCTGTTCCGGAGGTTCCAGGGGAAGAATAGTGAGGGGGATGGATTGAAGGGGCCGTTGTACACGGGGGTTTGTTATAGTGAAGAGCGGTGGGTGTATTGGGAGAGGTGCTTGGGGGATATACATGAGAACGGGGAGGGACTGGTGGCTGGAAAGACGAGAGAGTTGGCCGGGGAAGTGAAGAAGATGATGGAGCATGCCAGGGAAAACACTGTTCCTTGGAGTGATGATGATGAGGATGAGGATGAGGATGACAGTGAAGAAGAGTTAGCCGGAGAGGCAGTCTCGACATCTTCCCAGGGGGAACCTGAAGGATAATGCTGTCAAGCGGAATAGATGTTCATACTGTTCACACGATACTGAGTGCTTGTTTCTCCCTAGTCAGATAGGCAGTAGGCCTGAGGGTAGATATGTGTAATGGACATAAAAGATCCATGAGACACAGTTAACATGCTTATTCAATCAATCCAATACACTAAGCCTGTAGAAATAGGCCTATCTACATTCTATGGTCCTCAACCCTAATATAAGGCTTGGTCATGGGAGCTTTCAATCCCCTATTATCCTATCAATCTCAGCCTAGCTCACAGTCACAGGCAGTGACACCATCACAATAGATAATGCATATGAACATATACATATTTAACCCTCGATATTCTTATAGCATTTATTTTGTATCCATCTATTCCATTATGATAATTGTGTAGCTTGAGCATGACTGGGATCATGGATAATCTCCTTCCTGGGACAACAGCAGCAACAACTATTTCACCATATTGATTACCAACGTCCGGAATATGCTTCATTGTTGTTATTGCAGAAACTTGGTCCATTGCAGAGACAACAACAACAACAACAACAACAAATGCTGTACAGTGATTACTCCTTTTCAGTACATTTCTCAAGTCTGAGAATGCAATTCTCTTGTAACATCAAGCGGAACGATAAGCGACAGTTGTTCCTCTAAATCCGGAATGATAACCCTCGCCTGGTGGTATCGCACCGAAACATCAACCTTTTCCACCGTCATTTGATGGTGAGTATCAATATGGATGCCATTCAGATCATTTATTCCCTCCTCGGCCTGCGCGGCGGTTGGGTACCGCACAATACTGAAACTATATGAAAATAAGCAAAGACACTTGCCCTGATATTCATCAACAACTTACCCGAAAGTCGTGCCTTGGTCATCTAAAGGCATGCAAATTTTATTATCATCAAGAGGGCCATTGTTTCTCAGTTTTCGGAGGAGAAATTTGGCTAACAAGGGCCACTCGCGCTCAGTGACTATGGGCAACCCATTAAGGAGGACCAGTGCACCAGTAGCCTGGTTGGACATGATACCTTGGCTTGTGGGAGCAAAGTAAGTATAAATTGAGACTGGTGTAATACCTGTGAAGTAGTGATTCTGACAGTCCTCTCGTCAGCAAACCAACCAATTTATCCGATGGCATAATCTCTAGAAGAATGATATCATGTTACAGAACAAATCAATGGGACAGCAGTATTACTCTACGGTATGGGTATGGATTGATATTTCATTGTCACTGCTGAAACAGCTGATGGGGAGACCTCATCTTAACCTCCATGAATCATTTATTTACAAGTATGACTGGGCCATAGGATATTATTCCAAATGGTGAGGTTATTTTGTTCTCTATGAAATACATACTATAATCGACTCCCGCTCCCTTGAGCAAGGAATGAGCAGAGTAAGCAGGTAAGCAGTGAGTCCATGGGGTCGTACGAACCCTGGGATGAAGACTCAGCAGAATCGTCGCTAATCTTAGATGGTGAGAATGGCTCCTGAAATCTGTTCATACGCATGGACACCTGGAACTTTCCTTTCTTTCTCCAGGTTGAGATGCTTTGTTGTGCAATAACCTATCAATTGGGTTATTCCCTAATAGTAAGCAGAGTTAGCAGAGTAGGCATTATAAGTAACTAAATAGTAAGGTAGGTAAACCTGTTAAGTATTACGAATACCTACAATGGTATATCTGAAAGGTCATTTCCGGTTGAATTATCAAAGTTTGCAATTGAAAGACCCATTCATTGGTACTTCTATTCAGCACAACTGACATACAAGAAAGAAAGATACCAAGGATAGCGAGAAGTCAGCACTTATATATATGCCCTATCTCTCTCAGCCCTAACGCTGAGCCTAAACCGGACTCCGTGCACGCTGCGACATCAGCCCAGCTCACGACACGACCAGTCATGCTCATGGGAGCTTCTGGGTCGCCTCCTTAGACTCAGATTAATCCAGGTAACTTAACAGTATACAAAAACATGGCCGCAATTGGCCGTCCGATTGATGATGCCAGCGCTTTGTCGAGGAGCGGGAGTGAAGGGCTAGCGGCGAGGAGCAATACGAGGGAAATCAGACATGGTGTGCACTTTGTTGAGGCTGCCTTACTCAGGTTGCTCACCATCGTAACATACACTACTGGTGCCGATTCCGCTCCAGGTCGATACTTCGGTTGATATTTAAGAAGTCCGGATACGGATTGACCCCAAAAGGGCATTGTGTAGTGTCATAGTCGTCTTCAGTGTATGTCATCTGTGAATAGGAAGCACTTTCAGGTGGTTGACAGCGTAGATCCATAATCCTACTAGTACAAGCTATAATACAAAAGACGGCAATGGGTATTTCATAATGACGACTTACAGAAAAGCCTGTAACTTCACGCCTCCCATCCACCGTCTGATCGTAGCAACCAACCCGTCCACTTCCTCGACCGTGTTCCCCGCATGCACACAAACCCGTACCCGTTCCTGGCCCTTGGGCACGGTAGGCGCCATGATAGCCCTAACCACGAACCCAGCCCTCTGACAAGCCTCCGCGAGTTGACGGGGGAATGGCGTACGGAGAGAGAGAATAGGCGCAGAGGGGGAATGGCCGACCTGGAACAGGGCCGGGTCGGGGTTGAGTTCTGCGAGACGGAGACGAAGGTAGTGAATCCGATGTTGCAGGGTTTGACGGATGTGTTCGGTTTGTCCTTCGGAGAGGAGCTCGTACGCAGCACGGATTGATGCGAGGAAGGGGTATCCTAGGGCTGTGGTGTAGATGAGACTGCGGGCGTAATTGATCAGGTAGTCTCTGACGTCGGGGGAGCAGAGCACGATAGCTGTCCAATTAGCATGCATCCATCCATCCCATCTTTCTGCAACGACACAACGTACCTCCGTGGCTAGCCAGTGACTTTCCAAATGTATGCACTCGGATCAACATACGCTCCTCCACGCCCACATCCTGCACGACGCCGGCTCCATGCGGTCCCAGGACCCCAGTGGCATGGGCCTCATCGACGAGGAAATACCCATTACCCCGAGGCAAAAGATGATCCACGACGGCGATAAGCTCGCGAAGAGGCGCAATATCCCCGTCCATGCTGTAGACGCTCTCAATGGCAATGAAGACATGGCGTTCCCCGCGGACTAGCAACGGATCGCACTGCACCAATTCCTGCAGAATCTCCCTCAGACTCTCCGGAGAGCTATGACTGAAGGCCCTCTTTACCCCAGCGCGCGATAACCGCATTCCCTCGTGTACACTGGCGTGGATATGCTCGTCGAACAGCACGACGTCGCCCGGCTGTGGGAGGCACTCAAGCACCCCGACGTTGGCATCGAACCCGGAATTAAACAGCAGACCACTAGGGGCATTATGGAACCGCGCAATCATGCGCTCCAGATCCTCCGCAGCCTGGGAATTGCCGTCGAGGAGTCGTGAGCCACCGCTGGCGAAGGGAAGGGATGGAGGGGCATCGCGGAGGAGGGCGAGGAAACGGTGCCGCAGCGACGAGGAGGTCGACAGCGACAGGAAGTCGTTGGAGGAGAAATCGACGGACGAGGGGGGCAACAGAGTCAATTGACGACGAGAGGACTTGGACTGCCGGTGCAGAAGGGCCTGGCGAAGGGCGTCGTGCAGCATGGCGTCGTTGGTTCGAGTGTATAAGAGCGAAGAATCTCTCTCCGTCGGCGGCGGTCTATATCATTCAACCTCGGCACACACGCACGCACTCACTCATTCACTCACTCAGCAACGATGCTCTGGCGCTCTCTGCGTGCGCTACAGGTCTATGGTGCCAATACAGACGTTGGCAAGACAATTGTCTCAACGCTTCTATGCCGGTCGGTTCAGCGTCAGAAACAGCGCGCTGCTTTTTTGAAGCCCGTGTCCACGGGGGAGCAGGACGATGCCGACGATAGGCACTTGCGCCGGTTTGGAGGCGGGGCGACGACGAGGTGCTTGTACCAGTTTGACAAGCCTGTCAGTCCTCATCTGGTGGCCAGAGAGGTATCTTTCTGTTCAGGAATACACATATTTATATGCTAGTAGCTGACAATTGAAAGGTAAACGACGAGACTCTCCTCCGCCGCATTACTACTACGCTCGACGGCTGGCACCGCGATGGATTCAACCTGGCCCTCGTCGAGACTGCTGGAGGGGTGCATTCGCCGGGCCCCAATGGCAATTCGCAGGCCGATCTGTATCGTCCGTTGAGGCTGCCCGTTGTGCTCATTGCCGACAGTCGCTTGGGGGGCATCTCTTCGTCCATTTCGGCCTACGAATCACTGCTCCTGCGTGGCTACGACGTGCAGTCCGTACTGCTCTTCCGCGATGACTACTACCTGAACCATGAGTATCTGGGCGACTACTTTCACAAGAAGGACATCCCGCTGCGACCGTTGCCGGCGCCGCCAGCGCGACCGGAGGAGGACGGTGCTCGAGAGCGGGATGCGGAGAACATGGAGAACTACTACGAGGGCATTGCCCGGGGCGATGAGATCAAGAGTCTCCTGGACGAGATGGCCGTCAAGCACCAGGCACGCCTGGACCGGTTGGACAGCATGGCCGACCGCGCCCACGATCTCATCTGGTACCCCTTCACGCAACACCAGGGCATGACCCCGCGCGATATCGGAGTCATCGATTCCGCCTACGACGACCACTTCCAGATGCACTCCGCGCAGACGGAATCCAAGCTACAGCCGGCATTCGACGGGTCCGCCTCATGGTGGACGCAGGGACTGGGCCACGGCAACCCAGACCTGGCCCTGTCCGCGGCCTACGCGGCGGGACGCTACGGACATGTCATGTTCGCGGGCAACGTGCACGAGCCGGCGCTGCAGCTGGCGGAGCGCTTACTGGAGACGCTGGACAACCCACGGCTACGCAAGGTGTTCTACACGGACAACGGCAGCACGGGCATGGAAGTGGCCGTCAAGATGGGCCTGCGCGCTGCATGTGCGCGGTACGGCTGGGACGCACGACAGGAGGACGTGCAGATCCTGGGCCTCAAGGGCAGCTACCACGGGGATACGATGGGGGTGATGGACTGTTCAGAACCGTCGACGTTTAACCGCAAGGTGGAGTGGTACCGAGGTCGAGGGTTCTGGTTAGATTTCCCGCGGGTGACCATGACGCAGGGCGTGTGGCAGGTGGATATGGGCGATCTCGGAGAAGCAGGAGAAGCGCTGGGCATGTCAACGCTGGAATTCGCCTCGTTGCAGGAGGTTTTTGATCTCGAGGAACGGAGCCAGTCGGAGACGGCGCAGCGATATCGCGACTTCATCTACCGGACGGTGCACGAGCAGACACAGAAGGGGACCAAATTCGGAGCATTGATTCTGGAGCCGGTGATTCTGGGGGCTGGAGGGATGCTATTGTGGTGAGTCACTGCATCCACGATCAGTTTCCGTTCCCGCAATACAGACTAATAATAATAATAATAGCGACCCCCTCTTCCAACGCTGCCTGGTTGACGTCGTCCGCGAGAATCCCTCGCTATTCCACCCTGCTGCTGCTGCTGCTACCGTCGGCCAAGACACCCAATGGTCCGGGTTACCCGTCATCTTTGACGAGGTCTTCACCGGACTGTACCGTCTGGGCCGACGGACCGCGGCATCGTTCCTGGGAGTTGATCCGGATATCACGGTGAATGCTAAATTGCTCACCGGGGGCTTGGTCCCGCTGTGCACAACGGTGGCGAGCCAGGAGATCTTCGACGCATTTTCCAGTGCGGATAAGAGTGACGCTCTCCTACACGGCCACAGCTACACCGCACACGCCGTGGGGTGCCAAGTGGGCGTGGAGGCACTGCGGCGGATGGCGGCCATGGAGCGGGGTGGGCAGTGGGCAGTTCCTCGCCGTCTCTGGCAGGACCAACATCCGAATCCGTCCGAAAACAGCAATTCCGCAGACGTCTGGAGTCTGTGGTCGCCCGACGTCCTCCGCAATTTATCACAGGCCGAATCGGTTGAGGGCTTGTATGCATTGGGAACAGTGCTGGTGATTAGCCTGCGGGATGTGCAGGGACAAGGAGGTAAGTGATCCCGCCGGGCGCCCAACCAATGCGTCTATCCTATCACGACCGATCTATTTTCTGATCCGCAATGCTGATTGACCAGGCTATACCTCCACGGCGGCCCAGGGGCTGCAGCAGCAATTGGCCAGCCAACAGGTGCATTCGCGGGTGTTGGGCAATGTGCTGTATGTGATGGCGAGTTTAACGACGGGGAGGGAGCAGATAGCGAGGATAGAGGGATTGTTGAGTAGATTGGTGACCTGACTTCTTCTTCTCTCTTGTATACTTGTATTACTTGCATACTTCTCCTTCTACTATACCGCCATAGATCCTACACAATAGCATTGTCTGGTCGCCCTCCTCACGTGGTCGATCCGGCTTCGGTGAGCCCCTCTTTGACTTCTCAACTCTCTGGAACTCCAGTCCTCTTCTTCTTCTTCTTCTTCTTCTCTCTTCATCCTCCCCCTTGCCTATATCACACCATGTCCTTCAGATTCTCCCGTCTCGTCAGAGCCTATGGCACTGTCCAGTCGCCGCCCAGTGCTGGTTCTCTGCCCAGTCGCGTTCCCATCGCCCTCCAGGAAGCCACGGCTGCCTCGGCCCCGCGGACCAATTGGACACCGGAGGAAGTTCAGCAAATCTACCATACGCCATTGAATCAATTGACCTATGCGGCGGTAAGGATTAAGTGTGCAAGAAGAAGAAGAAGAAGCAGTAGAAAGGGGCCATATATGCTAATAGATAATTTTATTGCGTATAGGCTGCCGTCCACCGTCGCTTCCATGACCCTTCCGCCATTCAGATGTGCACTCTGATGAACATCAAGACCGGTGGTTGTAGTGAAGACTGCTCGTACTGCTCCCAATCCTCCCGGTACGATACCGGCTTGAAGGCCACCCGCATGTCTCCCGTCGATGACGTCCTCACCAAGGCCCGTACGGCCCGCGCCAACGGGAGCACTCGGTTCTGTATGGGCGCGGCCTGGCGGGACATGCGTGGGCGGAAAACCAGTTTGAAGAATGTCAAGGCGATGGTGTCGGGTATTCGGGAGATGGGGATGGAGGTCTGCGTGACGCTGGGCATGATCGATGGGAACCAGGCCAAGGAATTGAAGGATGCCGGGTTGACTGCGTACAACCACAACCTGGACACCTCGCGCGAGTTCTACCCGAACGTGATCACCACACGATCGTATGACGAGCGTCTGCAGACCCTGTCCCACGTTCGGGACGCGGGGATCAACGTCTGCTCGGGGGGCATCCTGGGTCTGGGTGAGGAAGACAAAGATCGCGTCGGCTTGATACACACCGTCTCGTCGCTCCCCTCGCACCCGGAATCGTTTCCCGTGAACGCACTCGTGCCCATCCCCGGTACGCCGCTCGGGAACCGGAAGATGGTCTCCTTCGACAAGCTGCTGCGGACTATCGCTACCGCACGCATTGTCCTCCCCGCGACCATTGTGCGTCTGGCGGCGGGCCGGGTTGCGCTCAGTGAGGAGCAACAGGTGGCGTGCTTCCAGGCCGGTGCAAATGCCGTCTTTACAGGCGAGAAGATGCTGACCACGGACTGCAATGGCTGGGATGAGGACCGGGCCATCTTCGACCGGTGGGGGTACTATCCCATGAAGAGCTTCGAGAAGCCCGGGTTGTCGGCCGCTAAGCCGCAAGAGGAGCCTATCGCCTCTAGCACATCTGTCGACACCACAGATGCCTCGGTAGCTCGTTCTTAGAAACACGAAATGAATTTTGATTCTTTACAATATCTTTTTATCTATGCACGCAAGTATCTGGGTATTCTGTTTAATGTGCAATCTAGACCATAGCCTGCTCGGCCTTTTCATCATCCCGACTCATACTGGTATACTGACTGAAATCCTGGGACCGCAACGCAGGATCTTCACTAGTAGCCTTGAACTTTCTCTGCCTGCGTCTGAAGAACACCCGCTTACACCATTTCCAGGCCTCCACACCCAAGACGAACAGGAAACCCTCGACAAACACCACTCCCCATTCCCACGAGATGCCCGTATGCTTGAACACGACATCGTTAATAACGGGGATATACAGAATCGGAAACGTCAGAATAAAGCCCGCCATAATCCCACAGAACAAAAATTTATTCCGCCAGACATCAAACATCCACTGCGTCGCGAACGTCTTGGCCTTGGTCTTCCGCGACGCATCGGCCGGCGCCGGGTGCATGTCGAAGAAACTGCGCCGCATGTTCATCATCTCCCACGCCAGGAACAACGCGAACCACGTCATGCAGACAAAGGTCGTGGCACGCGCGCGGTACACGGTGCTACATTCGGCACTGTGATTGCTGTTGCAGCCCGACGCCAGGTTGCCGTCGCCCCAGCCGAAGAGGACCAGGGAGAAGGAGGCCAGGCAGAGTGCAGCCATCCAGACACCGTAGACGAGAGTGTCGACGATGATTTCCCAGGTGAAGATTCCTTGTTTCTGCAGAGCGTCAGTCAGCATTCGTCTGTAAATTATGGCAGGGGGAAGTGAAAGAGGGCAGTCTTACGCTTTGGGGAGGTCGGTCCATGATATCAGAAGAGGCAACTTCCATGCCCAGTCCCATATCTGGGAGACCGGATGTAATCATGATAATCCAGAGGATTTCGACCGGGGCAATGGGAAACACGGATTGGTTGTCGGCGTCTTTAAACACCAGACCGATGAGAAGCGTCAGGGCCAGTCCGACGTTCTCCGCAAGCAGATGCAGCACGAACTTCTGGATATTGTCGAAGATGCGTCGGCCTTCTTCGATACCGTTGATAATCGACGCGAAGTTATCGTCAGTCAGGACGAGCTCCGAAGCATCCTTGGCTACATCCGATCCAGCCTCGCCCATGGCGATCCCGACATCCGCACGCTTCAACGACGGTGAGTCATTGACCCCGTCGCCCGTCATGGCGGCATAGCGACCCCGTCGATGCAAGGCATCGATCATGCGAACCTTGGTCTGTGGCGCACACCGCGCGATGACGGCGGGCAGGGTGGGCAAGGCATCGATCTCCTCGTCAGAGAGCTTATCGAACTGACTGGCCGTCATGACCATGGCTTCGGCGACGTCGCGGGCCAACTCACCCATGTGCGCGGGAATAATCCCGACCTGGCCGGCGATGGCGCGCGCCGTGCCCGGGTGGTCGCCAGTGAGCATGTGCACGGTGATGCCCGCGCGGTGGCACTCTTCAATGGCGCCGGCGGTCTCGGTACGTGGCGGGTCATAGAGACCGATGAGACCGGAGAAGGTGAGATCCTGTTCGATTTCTTCGCGTGGCGGGCCGTCACTGTCTTCGCCTTTGGTACTACCGCTGGCGTGATACTCCCGATAGGCGTGAGCGAGCACCCTCAGGCCTTCTTTCGCGAGGGCTTCCATGTTCTCGAGGATGCGGTTCTGGAGCTCGTCGGTTAAGGCTACGGGCTCGGAGCCCTCGTCCCAAACGACCTTGGTGCACGACTCGAGCACCCGTTCCACCGCGCCTTTGGTGAAGATCATCTCGCGGTCGTTGCGAGCAAAGATCACGGACATCTTCTTCACGCTTGAGTCAAAGGGATACTCTGCCTGTTGGGTCCAGGTGGGCTTATCGCCCTTGGTCCAGCGGCTGCGGTTCCAGTTGAAGCGGGACGCGAAGACCTGGATGGCGATATCGGTGGGCTCGCCGCGGGCTTGCCATTGGTTGCCTTCGCTTTCGGACTGGTAAACGTGTGCCAGGTTAGCCATGGCCCCGACGTTGAGGAACTCCTCCAGGACAGGGTTTTCTTTGAGCAGGTCGCCTATGTTGGCGGGCTCGCCCTTTGCGTCACCTTCCATGGCTATCGGGGCTTGGGGGATGAGACTCAGTTGACCATCTGTGGGGTTTAGGGGGTTATCAGATGGTCCGACGCTGTACGTGCCGAGAGACGGCAGCCAGGCGCGTTTAGCCACCATGCGACCCTGCGTGAGCGTGCCGGTCTTGTCGGAGCAGATGTTTGTGACGGCACCTAGGGCTTCGAGCGAGTCCAACCGGCGCACGATGACATGCCGCTCAACCATCTGTCTGGTGCCCGCAGCCATGGTGATGGTGAGCACGACGACGAGACAGGCCGGGATCATGGCGAGACCAGTAGCCACGGCATAGATGATAACCTCCTTGTCACTGCGCATTTCGTTGGCGGCCTCGACAATCACCGCAAACACCACCGCAATGAAGAACAGCGCCAGCGCCAACTTGGACAACTTCCGCTGCAACGGCGTGCCAACGTTGACGCCCAGAAACCGTCCAATAGCGTCGGTGGTTGTCAACGTCCACGCCTGCACGTACCAGCGCTTCTTGGTCTCACCGTCCGGGCCACGCTTGACGGGTCGTCGCTTCGAGTCGCCCTGGCGCAGGGCTGCCGCGATGGCACCGATCTCAGTCTTCATGCCGGTGCCGATGACCACCCCCCGGGCTCGGCCGCGAGTGACGGTCGACGAGCTGTAGGCGATATTGAGCCGGTCCCCAGGGCCGGAGTCTTCGTCGAATGTTACTGCTACTTCTTTCTGCACGGGGAGGGATTCGCCGGTAAGAAGGGCTTCGTCAGTTTCGAAGTTCATTGCGTCCACGAGTCTTAAATCATTAGCTCTCCCATAATATACACACAAGGGGAGAAAGCAATTATGCTAGGCAAACACACACACCTGAGATCAGCAGGCACTGTATCGCCAACCTTCAACTCGATCATATCTCCCGGCACAATCTCGATCGCAGGAACGGTATTGGTCTTCCCATCTCTGGTCGCCGTGCCGGTGGGCGAACTCAATGACCGTAATGAGTCCATGGTCTTCTCGGCCGCAAAGTCCTGATACACACCTACGACAATATTCAGGCCGATCACGCCTGCGATTACACCTCCTTCGATCCAGGACTCAATGCCGAAACTGACGGCCATGGCGATGATGAGGACCTACTCAATTAGCCTGGGACATAAAAAAAAAGAAAAAGAAAAGAAAAGAACGATGGGAGGGAAAGAGGAAACGCACCAGCATCATAGCATTGGCAATCTGTCTAATGACTATCTTCGCAAAAGATACACTCTCGCCGCCCTCCAGCTCATTGGGACCATGTTCCTCGAGACGACGCTTGGCCTCGCTCGAGGAGAGACCCTCGTCTGAATTGGTGGACAGCTCTTTGAGGACATCCTCAAAGGAAAGACAGTAGGCCGGTTGAGAGAGGCCTTGCATCTGAGCGGCATCGACATCCTGGGACTGTCCTTTCTTCTGCTCAGCCATCGTATGTTTACCCTGCTTTGTTTTGTTTTGCAAGTTCCGTTGCTAGTACACTGAATGTATGAAGTGTATCTAGGGTGGTTCCATATAGATCGTGTCTTCTAAAGAGTGAGAGTCCATACAGGAGAGGAGGACTAAGTTCAACGATCTAGATCTTTGTGTCTTTCTCTCTTTATCCTCCAGATGAACCGGCGGGTGATGGCCGTATTTAAATCTCCCGAATCTCAACCCCCGACGGCAAACACCCCCGTTTGGGAAGCCTTAACCATCGGAACCCTAAGAATGTATTGTGTCATGGCTCGTATACTCTCGAACTTGGAGGGCCCAATCACAGCGCGGAACCAAGGAGCCCTCTTGGCGGAGGGTCTTGGCGCCCAGATACAAAGTCCGCCGGGCCGCCACCCATTGAACCGCAATGACGCACATGACACACGATACAGCACGTGATGCCGACAAACTCCCCGAGCGGGGCTCTGTGCAGATCCTGATTGGAGCAGACTTGGGTATGCCAAGGGTTCCCGCGACTGCGGAGGCTTGACGGGATTTGGGACGCGGGGCTTGGCTGGGGCTTTCGGAGGTCCGAGGCACTGTTTGCGGCTGGTTGGATGAGGGATGGAATACCGCGGGAGGATCGGTAGGGCAGGACGATACTTTGGATCCAGAAACAGCCCTAATCTCGCTATTATAACTACATTTTCGACGAGCGGTATAATAGTCCATGGATTCGAATCTAACAAAGCCAACCTCCAGAGTAATCACAACAATGCTATATAGCACCGTAGCAACGGGGTTGATAACAGCGTGTTTTATCGGAACGAGCGCGGTGAAACCTGTATGCATACACACCAGCGAGGCCCTCACCACATTCACAGTGTCTTGTTGATCTGACGATCTCAAAATCTCCTCTATCTTTACCATAAGCTCGCATGGGATGGTACTGTCACATGGTGGAGCAGTTGTCTGGTGGTTTTGGCCTGGCCTGGTCTCTTGGATATTCGCCCTCTGGGACGTCCGCTATGCACGTCACGTGGCTGACCTGGCCCTATGGTTCAGCCCATACTAGTAGTATTCACTGGGCTTGAAATCTAGCATGGTTTCACATCAGTGCATAGTATCATCGCTCGAGCAACAGTGGTGGTGATAGTGATGCAAGAGGTTACATCAGCGTCCATCATAGAGCCTACTGTCTATAGAGAGCAATTCGAAAGGTATTCGTTCTGCACAACTCTCGCCCAGACGAAGGCAAAACAGGTATTACCATCAATCGCCCTTGCTCAGGGTCGGTTCGACAACAGACACCTAGCACGTGTAAGAGCCCTAGGAGCATGTACTAAGCATAGATTGGATTTCGAGCATGAACTGGAGCAAACAAGCAGCGGCATAATTATGCACTGTAGTCTATGCGCACGGTCCATGGATAGTGGTTTAACCGCCACGGGACAAGGCGGGGAAAAGCGGACTGTGATTGGTCTCTGTCTGCGGGTCCAGCGGAATGCCAAGTTTCCCGCGGCCGCGGAGACTTGGCGGAGATGCTGGTTTGAGGGGCGACGTGCTTGGCGCTGCGTCTCGGGGGTCCGATACACTATGCGCCATGGTATAAATGTATAGACATCGGTAGAAGTCTATATGCGAATACAGGGGTACCAGACATAGACTTTCAGTTCGCCCGTCAGGACCGGGGATGCACAGATCCCGACTTACCCGACCTGCTGCTTTGCGTAATTCGTCGTATACAACTCTGTCCCGTCCCTGGATGCTTACCTTCTCCGTGAATATAAACTCGTATTTCTACGAACAGTTACCTATCTCCTAACATAACCCCAATGGCAGCTGGTCCGAGCGGTTCAGAAGTCTCAGGGCTTATTGTGGGAGCCGTGGTCTTGTTTTGTCTGATTAGTCTTCTGCCGATGTGAGTTGCTGAGTTTTTCCACACACACACACACACACACACACACACACACACACATGTTGCTTGTCCAGACTGGCGCATCCACAACCATTGGCATATGTGTTGATACTCTTGGTCTGGACCGCGCCTGACACGATGCAGATTCCTAGCATGGCGCCATCGACGACTCAGAGCCCGAGAAGAGCAGACACAGAGAAGCAATGGCAGCCAGAACTACTGCCACTACAACCGTGCTGGTTATTCCAACTCGTCGATGCAACAGGCCACCCTGGAGGACTGGCTGCAACATCGGAATCCCCCGGGCTCAGTCGAACAATACATGAATGATAAATGGTCGGTTGCATCATTCTGGGCAAGCCTTGGCTCTCCAGTAACAAGTGGAATCAGGGCTGACACTAGTCCCTTGGCCGTTAACTGTTGGGAATTTTCATGTGCTAATGATATTTCCTTATTGGCAGTCCAATATGTCTATCAACGCTCGCTGTCTGTTCATCCCAAGAGTCGCTTGCTGTGCCGGAGCCCATCCACATCGCCAAGTCGGAGGATTATGATGATACCACTGCTGCTGCTGCTGCCCTACGCGGACAGAGACAGGCTGCATGTAGGTCTTCTCCACGCACGCTTGTCGTGGAGCGGAGTCAAGAAACCACGGTCAATGAGAGGATCGGGATCTTGAAACCGTGTAACCACGTCTTTCATACGTCGTGTCTGGCGTCATGGTTCGGATATGGGAATTGGACTTGTCCGGTGTGTAAAGCGCCGTATGTTCCTTGTTCTCCGGTAGTGTAATGAACATCGGTTAGCCACCAAGACCACGGTGTCTCATCCTGCAGGACCAAGAGGACGCCAAGCAGAACAGTTAATGAAAGAAATACGCAAGCGAAAGTATGCATGACACCATACGTGTTAGGCGGAGAAGGCCCTTCTAGAATGGTTCTAGATGTATGCGTCTTGGACTTAGGGCTGGCATACTCCGCATTGATAGGGGACATTCGTATCTTTTGCGGGATGCATTGGTTATACGAGATATACATCCATAGCACCACTGTCCAATAGGACCATTTAGAGGAGACGCGTTTTAATAGAATAGAATATAAACCAAGGAAGTAATATAACGATAGCATATGCGCGGTGCGGATCGTGGCATTATATATCTCTTACGGAATAACCAAAACGGTATTTATAGCATTCTGTTCTGCGAGTTCCTGCCTTACAGATATACTCCGAGGTACCATTGGAAACCGCCTTTCCAGCTGCCTCTATTCTGCAAGGTATAAGAAGCTTGCACACACTATTCAAAACGAGGTAGAAGACTCAAAACGATGCTTCCTATTGTCAATTAGATATGCTTATACATCATGAGGAGGCTCGCCCTTCAACGAAAACGTTGGTTCTGTAGTGTAATGGTTATCACTTTGGATTCTGATTCCAACGATCCCGGTTCGATCCCGGGCAGGACCTAATCTTTTTCCTTTTTCTTTTTTTGCCCTACTCTGTTTTGCTTTCTTTACCGGGGAAATATTTTTACCATGACCATAGAGTACAATATAGACGGGATGAAAGTAATAAATTCACTCGTACATCATACATTTCCTGAGGGACCGTTACCCTGCAACTTGATATCTAAACATTAAAGCGCATTTCATTTTCATCATAAGTTCTTTACGCAGCATCGATCATCTTGTCCTTGACGTACAGGTCAATGTACTTGTCGACCTCGTAGCCTTCAAGAGCGGACCGGTTGTTACCGAGCTGGACGAGCTCGTCGACGCGGGCCTGGTCGAAGTGAGCACCGAGGTGGCGCTTGTACTTGCTCAGGATCTCGGGCTTAGCCTCCTCACGACGGAGGCGGTGGCCCAGAGGAGCCTCGACGGCAACCTCGTCGAGCACGGTGCCGTCGGTCAGGGTGACGGTGAGCGCGTTGGGGATGGTGCGCTTGGAGGGGTCGTGGTAGTCCTTGGTGAACTGCGGGTCCTCAACGCAGCGGATGCGCTTGCGCAGGCTGTCCAGGAGCTCCGAGGTGGCAGCCTCGGAGCCATCGGCGTAGTCGTTGGCCGTAAGACGGTTGAACACCAGCATGTTGGCAATCATGTACTGCGCGAGTCAGTATACACCTTTTCTTCTTCGTCTTCTGGCCAGGAGCTTACCTGAACGCAGTGGTCACGGTCGGCGAAGTTGTCCAAGGCCTTGAATTGTTTGTCAATGATACGGACGCAAGCCTCGTGCGTACGGTTGGTGATCTCCCTAATGTCCTTGGCGGACTTGCCTATGGCGGCGAGCTTCTCGTTGACGATCTTGGCCGCCTCGATCGCGGTTTGAGAGTGGAACTCGGCTGGTTTCGTTAGCATACGGCATATAAGTAGGGGCTACAGAGCTACAGGCTACTTACCAGGATACGACACCTTGAAAAGGATGTTCTCCATAACGTAGCTGCCATAGGGACGCTGGAAAACGAACTTCCCGCCCTTGAACAGGACGTCATAGAAACCCCAAACCGGAGCCGACAGGATGGAGTGCATACCACCCTCACCCTTCTGGACCTTCAGGACGAGGTTAACGGCGCGCTGGCAAGCGTCACCGGCGGCCCAGGATTTCCGGGACATGGTGTTAGGGGAGTGACGGTAGGTGCGCAGACTCTGTCCATCTACCAACGCCTGAGTGATGGCATCGGCGGTCTGGCGCTCATTGAGCCCGAGAAGCTTGGACACGACGGCTGCGGTGGCGGTCTTGACGAGCAAAACGTGGTCCAACCCGACTTGGTTGAACGAGTTCTCCAGAGCCAGCACACCCTGAATCTCGTGGGCCTTGACCATGCCCTCCAGCACGTCCTTGATAGTAGGAATTTTGCCATTACCGAGGTTCCCACCTGCCCGGTTGGTACGGGCAATCCAGTCGGCGACGGCCAGAATACCACCCAGGTTGTCGGAGGGGTGACCCCATTCCGCAGCCAGCCAGCAGTCATTGTAGTCCAACCAACGAATCATAGCACCAATGTTGAAGGCGCCGTTGACGGGGTCCAGCTGGTAAGGGGTACCAGGCACCCGAGTACCATTGGGAACAACCGTGCCTTCCACCGTGGGGCCCAGCAGCTTGGTGCACTGCTTGAACTTCAGGGCCTCCAGACCACAACCGAGAGTATCGAGGAAAACCAACCGGGCCGTGTCGAACTATCTCACACATTAGCTTTCTCTGTGCCCTTCCCAATTATCCCGGGGTATACAAGAGTATCGTACCGCCAAGTCGGAGTTCACGTCGTATTGGTGGATATAGGCGGCCATGTCCTTGATCTCAGGATCATAGCTCTTGTCGGTGGTGGGAGAGGCCTGCTGAAGGGGTGACATGGTGGAAAAGTGCGAGACACGAGGGACAGCGGAATTGAGAGCCTTGAAGCCGGAGTTGCGAGCAAGCAGAGAGGAAGACGAAGCCAAGGGTCTGGAGACGGAGGACAGCGTGCGGCGGGAAGCCAGAGTGCGGGGAGCCCGGTGGGTCGCCCGCGAGAACGCTGCACAGGCAGACATGGTAGAAGGAATTTTTACCAGGGTAAACAAAAAAACAAAACAAAAGAGGACTCTTGAAGTGATAAGAAGAAGATAGAAGCGAAGAGGAAGAGAGGAGAAGAGAAAGAGAGGAGAGAAAGCGGTCGTTGAAGAGGTGCAGGATCCGTGACTTCAACACGCGCCGAGCCGAGGCTTATCCGACCTTCCGATGCCGGGTGACCGCCGGGAGTGATGTGATGATGATATCGCTGGACTGACGGTGGACTGACTACGGATATCGAGGGTGAATATTATAGGACTGCTGGTGCTATGACTACGGGGACGCCATGTCCGGGGTATGGACAGGGTACCGGGGTATTACTTGGGATGATGCTATAGTTACAGCGCAGCGAAGATGGATGGGATTTCTGTGCAAGCGCCATGCCCGCGGCTAACAGGTCGCACAGTAGTACAGTGTACTTTATACAGCTACTCGATGATGATCTCGTTGCACATATCCTCCGCGTCCTCAGCCTCGTCTGTCCTCAGCAGTGTCCTCAAAATCTCCCGGTAACTAGCCCGGGCGAGAATTGGGGGCACTGCGTTTCCAATCTGCTTGCGGATCTCTCGCGGGCCAAACCTGTATCCCATGGGAAACGTCTGTAGACACGAGAACTCGCGGTTGGTGAAGCCGCGCTGGCCAGATGGATGATAGTTGAATTCACCACCACCGCAGGTTACTGTCCGGGCCTGCTGGTCAGGGTCAAAGGGGGCTCGTCCTCCATGGCGCAGGCCGCGTTCGAGGGCGCCCTGGACGTCGTGATCGGATGCGTGGAGGGGGATGTTCGAGATGATTGAGTTGATTGTCTCGAATCTGCGAAGACCTGATCCCGGGAGTCCGTGGGTGGGCTGCGGGAATGGTGGTAGGGTCTCCCCGGGACTACAGACAGTGTCTCAGTTGATGTACAGAGTGAAAAGGTCAAGGAAACATACCCTGATGCCACTATGATAAGTCGTCTCCGGGATTGTGGTACCCCATAGTCCATGCAGTTCAAAATGCCCCAGCGCACGGAATACCCCAGCTCGAGGAAATCCTGGATCACCCGGAAGAACACCTCTTTATGCCGTTCAAAGAGCCCGCAGGTCTCCTCCATCGTATGCACACGAGGCTTGGCCTTGCGGATCAGGTCCGCGCAGGAGAAGATACACGCAGAGTTGGCGTCGTCGTTGGCGCATTCGATTGTATGAGCCGGAGAGAATGTCTGGCATGGAGGCGATCCATGACTGACATCGACCCGGAGAAAGGCAGCATCGTTCGTCAAGAAACTGAATACATCGCTCTGTTCGCAAATTGCCGCGTCATGATTCAATCGATAGGTAGTAGTCGCATGATGGGAGTTGTCAAATGCCCACTTGATACTCAGCCCTGCTTGACTGGCGCCAGCAGATACTCCCCCAGCACCACAGAACCCATCACCAAAGGCGTACCGATGGATTACCTCGGGCTCTGTCAGATCCACCACCGGAGCGTCCTCGAGGTCAATGGCCCGATCTCGTTGGGCATCTGCTTCGCCGAATAACCTAGTCGGACCTCTCCATGCCTGGCGCATCATCTTTGGACGGAACCGATAGCCCTCGTCTGCATCATCGGGAGAAAGATACTCGACCGCGGAGCTCTTGGTCTCCTTTAGACGACAGTATAGCTTCGATGCATAGGACCCTCGTTCCGGCTGGTACCAGTTGGTAAACACGACTGATACGAACTGCTTGACGATCTCCAGGGGGATGTCTGTTTTGTCGTTATCTGTCCAGATAACCTCGTTGCGCCATCGGGGGATATATGTGCCCGGGTGCAAGATGGCCCTGACTAGCCGACGGCCGTGCAGAAACACCGATCCTGCGCTGTCTTCCACGACAGTATCTATGCGCAGAAAAGTCTCGTCGTACAGCTCTACGGACTGACCAGATCGGTATAGGATGCCGTCGACGCACGCCTCCGGGATGGTCCGTCTCTCTGGATGTTGCTCTTCGCCGGGTGACCTTGCAACCTCCAGTGCTTGCCAGTCGCAAATCAGTCTCTGGAAGCACTCATCCGTCAAATAATCGCCCTCATGGAAGCATGACGGGCCCCCAACGGTGAGGTCAATAACCTCCAACGGGCGAGTAGCATCCAAACTTGACAGGGGTGCCGGGGTTGGAATTCGATGGCTGTCTGACACATCTGCGTCCAAGAAGTACCGCGTGTCGGGGTCGTTGTCGATAGTACCGCTGCTGTCGCTTCCATTGTCGCTGTCGCTCTCGTGATCTAAAATAACAACTGAATTTGAGCGCTGGGATGGCATGTAGCGCGGGTGCGTCTCTGCAGGATCCATGGTTGGTTTTCCGCTACTAAAGCGCAATACTGAGGCAATACCTGTGATGGGATGGCAATAGCAATAGCAACAGGTAGGAACAATACTCAATGAGACTTCCTCCTGGCAGTAACCAGCCACTATATCAGTATTCACTCTGACTATATAGAACTGGGCATGCTTTGAGTTACTCTGCTATAGACAGCACATATACAAAGACACACTAAAAGAAAACTGCTCCAGGTATACAGAAACAAGAAAGATGTGTCTATTGGGTAGAGGCAAGTGTGAATAGGAGTGCTTGATAGTGCTTTATGGACCATCCAGGGCTTTGTATACCCTGCATAGCTGCATAACTGCATAACCACAGAACTAGAGTATGCATAACACTGCATCAGCCTGCATAATATGCATGCTGAGTAATACCGGCGTCGGAGGATCTTTGTGCCCATCATTTTTTCTTTTTGCCTTTTGCTTTTTTGTTTCTTTGCTTTGTTGCTTTTTATCTATAAAATTTAGATTTTTTTTGTTCTTCCGGTGAAAATTTCGACATTTTTTGTGGCTCCAAGCAGTGGAGAATAAAGAAAGGGCAAAAAGAGAGCAAAGAGAAGGGAAAGAAACGGTTCTGCTCTGAGGCGGAGAAAAAAAAAAAACTTCTTCTTCCTCTACTCCCTCTCATGATGACACTCCTCTCTCCTCCTTCGGGGTTTCTCTTGAGCTGAGCTCATTGTTATTCCTCTTCCCCTTCTATATCTTCTATATTACTGTTATGACTTTATAGATTGACTTCTGGTCCTCTATATTGCTTGATTCCCACTGCAAAGTTCTATCGTGAGTGCGCCACCCCCCCGTTATTCCCCTCCTACCTCTTACTCCCCTGCCTCTATGATGATTTTCGGTTTTTTATAGATGTTAGACTTCCTAAGCATCATTGCGGAGAATTCCCGACTGATTCTGGCTATACACTGTTACTCAATTTGTTGCTGCTGTGGTTCATGTGGGCTGCATGCTAACAAGTACCACTCGATTTAGAATTCTGGACTAGATCGTCACAATGTGTGGTATTATCGCTTTGATCCAAGCGAACCCGTCGTCTGCCGCCGCCGTCGACCTCCATGAGGCGCTATATCTCCTGCAACGTGAGTGAATTGGACTTGATGACATTGATTTACGTGGGGGTGGAGCATTGACGGTTTTGGATCATAGATCGAGGTCAGGATGCTGCAGGTATCGCAACCTGCGCGTCGGGAGGCCGGATTTACCAACTCAAGGCCAACGGCATGGCTGCTCGCGTGTTCCAGGACGGTTCCAGAGTGGGTGACCTTCCCGGTTCCATGGGCATTGGCCACCTGAGATACCCCACCGCCGGGAGCAGTGCCAATGCCGAAGCCCAGCCGTTCTACGTGAACAGTCCGTATGGTATCTGTCTAGCCCACAACGGCAACCTGATCAACGCCCCCGAGTTAAAGAGGTACTTGGACCTCGAGGCGCACCGTCACATCAACACCGACAGTGACAGTGAATTGATGCTCAACATCTTCGCGGATGAGCTGAGCGAGACGAAAAAGGCCCGTGTGAACCAGGAAGACCTCTTTTCCAGCCTGAGCAGAATGTACCAGCGGTGCGAAGGTGGATGGGCTTGCACAGCAATGTTGGCTGGCTTTGGTATCCTGGGTTTCCGCGACTCGTACGGCATTCGTCCGCTGTCCCTTGGTTCCCGGCCGTCCATTGACAGCGATGGCATGGACTATATGATGGCGTCCGAGTCAGTTGCTTTGCAGCAGCTGGGTTTCACCAACATCCGTGACATCCAGCCGGGTGAGGCCGTCATCATCGCGAAGGGCAGAGAGCCCGTCTTCCGCCAGGTGGCGCCGAAGAAGAACTACGCCCCTGATATCTTCGAATACGTTTACTTCGCACGGCCTGACTCCGTCATTGACGGGATCAGCGTCTACCGTAGCCGGCAACGCATGGGAGATCACCTAGCCGCTAAGGTTCTCAAGGTCCTTGGCCCAGACGCCGTCAAGGATATCGATGTGATCATTCCTGTTCCTGAGACATCCACCACTTCCGCTGCCGCCGTGGCTCGGTATCTGGACAAGCCGTACTGCCAAGGGTTTGTCAAGAACCGCTACGTGTTCCGGACGTTCATTATGCCGGAGCAGAAGACCCGGCAGAAGGGTGTGCGTCGGAAGTTGAACGCCATGCAGGCTGAATTCAAGGACCGAAATGTCCTCCTGGTGGATGATAGTATTGTGCGTGGAACTACCAGCAGGGAGATTGTCTCCATGGCTAGGGAAGCGGGTGCCAAGAAGGTTTACCTAGCCAGTTGCTCGCCTGAAATTACGTATGTCTACCTTTAGCGCTGAAAACAAAAAGAGAACGTCGACTGACAGCCATTAGACACGCACACATCTACGGTATCGACCTGGCATCGCCCAGTGAACTAGTCGCTCACAACCGAGACATCGAAGGCATCTGCAAACACATCGGTGCAGAAAAAGTCATCTACCAGAGCCTGGATGACCTCAAGGGCTCGTGTGCCGAGATCGCCCGCGAGAACAACCTCGCTGAACCCAACAATTTCGAAGTCGGAGTCTTCTGCGGCGAATACGTGACTCCCGTTTCCGACAACTACCTGGATCACTTGGAGAAGATCCGGGGTGAAGGCCGCAAGGTGAAGGCGCTGGACAAGGCCAAGGAAGCTGTGACGCATGGATATGCCAGCGAACAGGATTTCCAGATCGCTGCCAACGGTGTCAAGCTGGACCGTACCGGTAAGCTTATCCCCGCCGTGTCGCCGGGGGACTCGGAAGTGCCAGCGGTTAGCATGGATGCAGTACGAAACGGAGGGCCAAGCGAAGGTGAATATAAAGTCAAGGACCGGATGGACATCAGCATCCATAACTTTGGCGATCATGCATGATCCGATGAGGGTATGCCTTCTTTATTACTTCCGTTATTTATTATTCGTCGATTTGGTGTCCTGGAGTTCTTCCTTTCTTTCTCTGAACAATAGACACAGGGAAGAAGAAAAGATTCAAAAAGTTAGGGAGGTTATTTAGATTTATTTTGGTTGAAGCTTTGATGTGATCGGTGATACTACTCTTTGCATGAAAAGGAAAGGTGCGAATCGGTTTGGAATACCCCGTTGCATCTACGACTATATGTCTCTTATGACTATGAATGGGATCTAGCATAGCAATTCTCTTCCTGTCCCTGTATACTCTTGTATATTTTTTGTTAACCACTGTATATAACAATACCCTTTTGTACTGTAGAGCTGTAACTAGGGGAATGACATATGTAAGCCAAGTCATGTGACTACACAACATTTCAGGATTATCCTTGTCTACCACCATCAGTTCCAACTTCTATCCCTGAGATGCCGCATTATCAGTGATCCGGCTCTACGCATCAAACCAACTTATGCACCGTCGCACCACACGCTCTGCAGCAGCCCGCGAAGCGGCCTTACTCGCAGCCGAAGCAGAGGCTCCGCTACCAAACGTCAGGGGTCAACGCGGCTCGGTGAACAAGAACGCGTCAAAGGGGCATAATCCAAACGGGAGAAAACATGATCTGAAAAGACAAAAGACTAACGGAAGTGAGCTGGTAAAGGGTGGTATTGAAGAGCTTCCTCATAATCTTGGTTCTGTGACGGTTGCGCCGAAATTGGAGAATGGGGATGGCATAAAACAAGAGCAGTCTTTAGATGGACTGGCTGGGGAACTGCAGAGGACAGTCGACAAGGTCTCCGGACAAGAGGGGAAACCGCGGAAGAATAAGAAAGCTCCTTACGGCCTGACACCCGGGTTCAGTCCATTCCCCGAGTGGCCGCGTCCAACACCGGCAGAATGCGAAGAGGTCAATCGGCTTCTCTCCACTGTGCATGGAGAGATCATCCCTCCAACGACTATTCCCGAGCCATCGCTGACAGTGACTGGCTGCGGCGAAGTGCCATCCGTCCTTGATGCGCTTATCCGCACTCTGCTTAGCGGAGCGACTACGGGCAATAATTCTGCCATGGCGTTTAACGGGCTGGTGCAGAAATTTGGAATCCTCGAAGAGGGGATTGGGAAGGGGAGTGTGAACTGGGATGCTGTACGTCAGGCATCGGTGAAAGATGTCTTTGAGGCGATCAAGAGCGGCGGGCTGGCGGATATCAAGAGCAAGAATCTCAAGGCCATCCTCGATCTGGTGCACAAGGAGAACCAAGAACGACGGGATATCCTGGTCAAGGCCGAACAAGCGGATACGCAGTCTGGCTTGGGCGACTTCGCTCCCAAATCAGAAGCCAACAAGCAATACGAAATCGCCTGCGCCGACCAGAACTTCCTCTCCCTGAACCATCTCCACAACCTCAATACCGAGCAAGTTATGCCCGAACTCGTCAAATACCCCGGAATCGGCCCCAAGACAGCAGCCTGCGTGCTTCTGTTCTGTCTACAGCGCCCCTGCTTCGCAGTCGACACGCACATCTTCCGTATCTGCAAATGGCTCGGATGGGTACCCGCGCACAAAGCTACAGAGATCACGGCATTTGGTCATCTGGAAGTGCGCATTCCGGATCATCTGAAGTACTTGCTGCATCAGTTGTTAATCCGCCATGGGAAGTCTTGTCCGCGGTGTCGGGCTATCACAGGGCAGTCTTCGGCAGGGTGGAAAGAGGGCTGTGTGATTGACCATTTGGTGACTAGGACGGGGAAGAGGAAGGGCGTAACAAAGGCTGCAGCAACTAAGAAGAAGCGTAGTCACAGACATGTTGATGTAGACGAGGACGAGGACGAGGATGGTGATGAGTCTGAAGATGGGGAGTAGTGACCAGTTGCTGTTTTATACACCCGTTTGACGTTCGTCTCATGTATAATAATAACGCTTTGCTACATTTCCATTAGAGAAAGAGACACACACACATATAAATCTATATCTATATCTATATCTATTGGCACGATTCTGAAGCCTTCTGTACACCTCTCCCCCTTCGTCCGTTGTCAGACCGTATCGCCTGCCTCTTTCCCGATAATGTTAGGGCTACCATGCGACGAAGGCAGCTTTTCCTCTCTTCTCTTTCATCAAATAGTAGTTTAGCATCTCACCTTCCACACTTGCTGTCTGCTTTGCTCTACTTCTTCAACTTTACTACTTACAGTCAGAAAATAGGCTATGGCAACTTGTACCTAATATGGTAGGCTGGAAGGAATACTATTGTAACTGTCTGTATCGAGTGCCTAAAGCCGCGACACCCTGAGCCTAGTACTTAATGAAAAGCTGGAGAGTAAAGCCATGAATGCTAAATAATAAAAAATATCATCGAGAGCCTATTGAGCCAGAACGACAACGCCATGAACTGCCACTCTGCTCCTGGGGCCATATAGTGCCTTAGGCATAATTATCTGCCTAAGGCACAATATGCCGGGCCTACAATCGGAGTCCAGATATTAGAACACCTCAGCTTCATCTTCTCCACAACAACAACCACAACACCAACAACGCTCCCGATCTCCAGCATGACAATCCCAACCCTGGAGACCCTAACCGCGTACCTCCCGCCATCCCTCCACCCCTTCGTGGAGACACTCAAGGCCCAAGCACCGTGGTTCTCTGTCGCTTTCGCCTCGCTCGGCGCCGTCTATCTCAGCTACCTCTACGTGTTATGCCAGCGCGAAGCAGCCGTGACATTCAACGTCCCGCTCCCACGGGAAGTCAGACCAAATTGGACGGGAAGGAGGTGGGAGGATGTACAGGGGGAGGAGAAGAGGCTACTTGAGGGGCAAGTAAAGGGGGTGAGTTCGGACTCCATTGTGAAAAGATTGGAGTGTCGCTAATGGGCATTGTGCGTAGCAATGGAGCAAGGATTTGATCATGAGCTATTGCCCCGCGGATGGAACCGTGCTGGGAACTGGGATTAAGCCCGCGACGCCAGAGACGGTCGATCAGGCTATTAAGGCGGCGCAGAATGCGCAGGTCGAGTGGGCGCGGACGAGCTTTGCGGAGCGCAGGAAGGTCCTGAGGACTTTGTTGAAGTGAGTTCCCGTGAAAGGTCTTGTCTAGGGGGAAAGAAGTGTTAACAACAATAGATACGTCCTCGACCATCAAGATGAAATCGTCACCGCTTGTTGCTTGGATTCCGGGAAAACGAGAGTTGATGCGGTTTTTGGGGAGATTCTAGTGACGGCTGAGAAACTGAAATGGACCATTGATCACGGCGAAAAGGCTCTGGCCCCCGAAAGCAGACCGACGAATTTCCTCATGATGTACAAGAAGAACCTGGTCACCTACGAGCCTCTGGGTGTGGTGTCGGCATGTGTTTCGTGGAACTACCCCTTTCACAACTTTATTGGGCCGGTCATCAGCGCGCTTTTCACTGGCAACGGGGTTGTGGTCAAGCCTTCGGAGCAGACGGCATGGTCAACGAACTACTTTCTCGAGATAGCGCGAGGGGCCCTGGCGAGCTGCGGCCACCCAACAGAGCTTGTCCAGAGCATCGTGTGTCTTCCCGACGTTGCGGATGTGTTGACT
The DNA here is from genome assembly GCA_003004525.2 of Aspergillus sp. MA 6038. NCBI lineage: Eukaryota > Fungi > Ascomycota > Eurotiomycetes > Eurotiales > Aspergillaceae > Aspergillus > Aspergillus sp. MA 6038. The sequence goes on from PQME02000013.1 coordinate 109,773, forward strand.
TCCCACCCTGGCCTTTCTCAATTGACATTTATTGGCTCGAAGCCTGTGGCGCACAAAGTGTGTGAGTCGGCGGCCAAGGCCTTGACGCCGGTTACAGTGGAACTGGGCGGTAAAGATCCGGCTGTGATCCTGGACGATGCAAGAACAGTCAGTGAAGTATCGTCCATTGCGTCTGTCCTCATGCGCGGTGTCTTCCAGTCTGCCGGGCAGAACTGCATTGGCATTGAACGTGTTATTGCTCTTCCTGGCGTGTACAGCAAGCTACTGGACATTCTCACTCCTCGTATCCAGGCACTGCGCCTGGGATCCGTCCTGCAAGACTCGAAACCCAAAACTGACAATCCGCAACATAAGCCTACGACCCCTGATGTTGGTGCCATGATCTCCCCGGCCTCCTTCGACCGTCTTGAAACCCTCATCGAAGACGCCGTCCGCCAGGGCGCGCGTCTGATTTGCGGCGGAAAACGCTTCAACCACCCGACACACTCGTACGGCCACTATTTCACCCCAACCCTGCTGGCGGATGTCACCCCAGAGATGCAAATCGCCCAGATCGAAGTCTTTGCTCCGATATTCGTCCTCATGCGCGCCGTCTCAGTGCCACATGCCATCAGCATCGCCAACTCGACTGAATACGGCCTGGGTGCGAGCGTCTTCGGCTACAATACAGCCGACGTGAACGCGTGTGTTTCCGCCATCCAAGCCGGCATGGTCTCCGTCAACGACTTTGGCAGCTACTACGCGGTGCAGCTGCCCTTCGGCGGCGTCAAGGCGTCGGGATACGGTCGATTCGCCGGCGAAGAGGGACTACGTGGGATCTGTAACGTCAAGTCCGTGTGTGTGGACCGCTTCCCGAAACTGGCCGCAACGAGGATCCCGCCCCGAGTGGACTATCCAATTCAGAAGGGGGATAGTGCCGTGCAGAATGGGACAGGGGCATGGGAGATGTGCAAGGGGGTTGTCGAGACGGGTTACGAGATTACACTCGGTCGACGGGTGAAGGGTATTATTCGACTATTGAGCAATATGTAATGCATACATCCTATGTACAATAATCATGTATAATCATAATTATTATAATATCAACCCAAAGATACATAGTTCCAGGTCATTAATCAATCCCCAGCTAACAAAGTCCACTCATCACCCACTCCCTCCGCGACCTCCCCCAGCCAGCATCCCAATTCCTCCACCTCAAGGACGTCCTCCATATACCGCCTCGCCATCTCGACCTGGCGATTCCCGCGTCCGAGGTAAAACATGCCCTCATTCACGGGATCCGTCCTGGCAGCCTCAACCTGCCGGGGCAGATGGAGCATGAAATCGAGCAGCCAGGTGCCCAGGGCCGCCACATCAGCACCGACACCTGTGTCTGAACCGGCCTCGCAGCAGGTCATGGCGAACTGAGTGATTTCAGGATCGTCAGCAGGTAGCGATTCGGCGTTTGCGCGGAGCAGAAGATGGAAGAGAGCTATCGCTGTTTTCGTAGCTGTGATGTTGTTGGTGGTATGACGGATGGCCGTGCGAAAGTGTTCGGCGGGGAGGGTATACGGCAGCAAAATACCGGTATTATCATCATCATCATCGGCAAGAGACAAACTCTCACATCTAGCTGCATATTCATCAATCTTTAGCAGACACGCCAACATGCGTGCGTCGCCGCTGACAAGCGCGGTATGGATACCATCCTGCAACGCGGTCCGAGAGATGGTAACGGTCTTGTGTGCCGTGAGCATATGCTGGCGCTCGGGGCGGGTGAAGCCGCCTGCTACGCGCAGGGTTTCGAGGAAGGTGAGATCAGTGAGGTGAAAGGGACGGGTTGATGGCGGGTTGAGTAGGGAGGAAGGTATTTCCCGGAGGTTTAGAATGTGGTGTGTAACCGTCTGCGTGTTAGTGGTATCGGCAGTGGTGATGGTCACGGAGATAAAGGGTGTGATGGTGAGTGTGTAGGCGGTGCTGTTATTCGGATCTTTGCCTGTGCCTGTGCCTGTGCCTATGCCTTGGAATGTATTGGCATCCTGTATATCACCGATGAGGAACTCATTTAATCTCTCCTGCTGGTCACTCTCCATACGGATCCTAGCATCGTCAAACCAATACCGCTGAACAGTCAACCTCGTCAACTCCGGTAACTGCTTCACGACGCGCGCGACGGTGCACCATCGACACCGCAGGATGGAACTCTGCAGCGTGGATCGTTGCTCGTCATGCAGCCGCGTATAATCAAATCGTAAGATTTTCGACACGGGATCATCATTCCTGGGTTTATCCACATCCTGCTCTGTGCGAAGCACCGGCGTTAACGGATCATACCAAAACGCCAATAAAACCAACAGGCGATAGATCCGCTCACTCGACACAGCCGCTGCGAGGAAGGGCGAGCAGCGCGCAAAGTTGACATTTAGAGAATACAAGAAGATCTTCTCGAGGAGCTCGACGGGCAGACGTTCCAGTCTTGATAGTTTCAGCTTCTGGCTGTGCTTTCGGGCTGCAAACGCGTGGATGTCATAGGCCGGATCGAGACGACGTCTTCGCTTGTCCAGCCTGGTATGTATGGATTGTTGTTTTGCCGCCAGGGACATCAATGGCCTTCCTCTGGGCTTGCTGGGCTTGCTGGCCTCGCCGGCGTTGTGTTGGTCATGATCGGGCTTTCTCTTTCTGCAGCCGCGAACCCGGACAGGCGTTAGATCCGACATGAGCTTAGCGGTTGATCCAGACGCAACCAGTCCCAACGAACGGTATCCCTATATCCCGTACTCCGTACGTAGTATACTCCGATAACATCAGTCCAGACGTCTCGACGATGATTGGCGGAAGCTTCTGTAGGGCTTATCTAATCACGTGATGGAAAATTCAGCCCTAACGCTAACCCAATATGGGCGGGTATGCAAATGACGTAACCGTGTCTGGCATCAGGTTCTTCGTCCGGAATTGACCCTGAATCTGGCATTCTTTGTCGTCAGCAACGCGGCCTGACCGATGTAGATGAACCAATGGTACGGACTTAGTGATACATGTTCTATTCTCGTTCACTCCGTACGTACTTTGTAGGTTTGCAAGGGCACCTGGTTTGCTGTGACGTGGTGGTAGCTTGTGGTTGGTGGTAGGATGTGCCGTATGACGGAATGCAGATAGACAGAGTTGTACAGTGACCCGGATAGAGACCATAGCCCTACATGCACTCTAATACTCCGTACTCTGTACTCGGTACTCAGTACTCAGAGAACTTCCTGCACTCTAAGCAGACAAGTATACTCTGTACGGAGTCCCAGGGCTATAAAACTCCTATTAATATCCAAAGTACATCCCACATTCCACCCTCCGTTGACATCATCCCGTATCACGGAAAATTTGAAAAAAATGTACATCGACATAATCCCCACCCGCGATCGTCCAACGTCTGATTGACTACCAGAGATATGAGTTTGCAGTAGTATTTCTATCCCGTGTCTGTGTCTTGTGCCTGTCTTAAAATCCGGTTGTGTTGTATCATTGTTGGTGCGTATCTCCTGTTTGGGTGGCTCCGTTATGACGCGGGTTTGTTAATGTCCCTGAATGTGTGACCCCGGATATTGGTATATATATTGCTTCTCCGGCTGTCAGTACTGTGACATCTGTATAAAAAACTCCCCTGCTATATTGAGTCTGAATCTGGGTCTTGAACCTGTCTATCTTTTCTGATACTTCCTGATACCTTGTTATATACAAATTATACTACATTATCCCACCTGCATATCCAAGCCAAAAGGAAACGACCACATCTATATACCACCAAAATGGGCGCCGTCGCATCTTGTGTACGTTCCATCCCATCCCCATTACTACCAATGCTATTCTCATGCTAACATGTACCGAACAGATCGTAGGAGTCTTCCACTCCATCGGGGCCTGCCTCAAGGGCATCGTCGGCACTATCGGCTCCATCATCATGGCCATCGTTAACGGCGTGGTATCCCTCTGCAACGTCCTCATCACCTGTTTGACCTGCGGCTACTGCGGCGGACGTACAAGGACAGCAAGGCGGTCGAGAGTGTGACGTTGGCCGTGATATGAGGATATGATAATAATAACGACGATTACGATCACCGAGTATAATAGATATGGCGGGTGTTTCTTTCACGAGTTATGACATTTTTGTGTTTTTGTGCGCCTGGTAACTTGTGCTTGGGTCTGTTTTCCAACTTTTAGATTATGGATTAGTTCAAGCCATATTATGTTATCTTGATTCCTGGCCGTCATCGGTATTTTTCCAGTAAAGCATCCTTCAACTGGAAGTCGTTTGGAGCGTCATGCCACCGTCTCTCAACCAAAAACTGGATAAATGGATCGTTATGGTCGTCCGCATACTTCAGCGCGAGACGAAAGTGACTCGGCATCAGCGGCCAGGGTTCAGTAATTTTATATTCCTTTATGCACGCCCTCATATTCAACAATTGTTGAAAGGCAGTAAAGTCCCGGTCCTGGATTACTTGCTTAAGGACACGCTTGGAACGCTCTCGGTCGAGGTCCTCATCAATGTATGTCTCCGACAACAACATCATACGTAAAAATTCCAATTTACCATTCGTCCAGGGTGGGCGGAGGAGCTTGTCCGGTATGCGCACAGGCCAGAATATATCGATACTCGGGTACCTGAAGGCGTCGTCAAAGATATGTACACCGCTGAAGCAAGCGCAGCAGGTATTGAAGCAAATGTTGATTGTATGACGCCTTTTGCTCCCCGGAATCTTCGCGGGAAGAATCAGATCCACTTGCATAGGTTCAGGAACAGAATCATCTTGATCGATGAGTTCATCAAAGAAATGATCGACATCGGACAGGGCTTCACTGTGCTCGGGCTCTAGGATGAAATCATGGCGCTTATAAGCAATAATACGCTTCATATATTCCCTTTGGATCTCGCGGATCAGGGGTAGAGTGCACCAGCGACAATCAAGAACCGAGTTTTGGAGATCACATCGTGCCCCCTTTGACAAGCTGAAAAAGTTGAGCGGCGGGGGGATATAATCCTGCGTGAGGATGAATGCTGAATTGGCGCCCGTGAACGCGAGCCGCATAATCCACGTATACAGGCTACGATCAGAAAGCGCTCGGGCAAGATATATCGAAGACCGAGGAAGATTGAACTCGAGACAACGCAGAAAGATATTCTGGATCAGTTCGATGGGGAGACTTTCGAGCCGTGATGGCGGCCGCAGCTGGTATAGCACCGGTGCTGTCTCTTCAAGCATCGTATCCAAGAAAGCAACCAAAATTGCAGCATCGATGGAGGCTCAAGTGGTCCACTCCTCGTAGATAGCAGGCTAGCTATGTAGCTGATCCGTTTAACACAAGGCTCGTACCGCGATTAACATTGGTTCTAGACCTGCCCCGTCGATTCCAAGGAAATGTTATCACGGATTCATTCCATTCGAGACAATTTCACCGCGTGAATTGTAGGCTTTAGGGACTGTCCGCGCGTGCAGGGAATGTAGTCAAGTTAGCCCGGTTAATTGCGGCTGTAGCGGTGGTTGCGAGTTGAGAGATACAGACTGAATGTTCTACAATCGAATTTTTGGTGAGAATATCCACGTTTTCACGTTATTGAGGTATATTCGATGGTAAATGCGGGTTTTTGGGTTGTTTGTAGAGGAACGGTTGTTGGTGAAAAGGAAGAGATATATGACGACGGCCGAAGTGGAGTTGACAGTCGGATTATGCACACAATGGGATATCCACGTCAAACTATGCAAATGCGATTGAAAAGTTATTTCCTACAGTCACCTAGATGCCATATCCTGTCTTATGCCGTAGTGGTAGAGCATCCGAATCATCATACAGGCCTATAGCTGTAGAACTACGCTGGTATCTGATACTTAACTAATCTAAAATGGATCACACAGGCCTACAATTGCTGCAGATGAGCCGATTTGGGATGCAAGGAAATAATGCAGCATCTTGAAATGCGACATTACGAAGAATGAAAGAGAAACCATCTTCTAATTTGACAGAGCTTCTATACACATCCGAACAACCAATAATCACACGGCCACCCAAAAAGAGCATGAACCCGGGTGACTTGTAGAATTGGCAATTAGGAGAATTCTCCGTGCGGTTAGACTGATCGAAGAATAAAGGAGACGTAAAAACACATGTATATAGGAACCGCTTAAACGGCAGCAAGGTCGCCGAAGCGTTCCTATAATTGACATAACATATTAGCACATACCACATTTCGAAAGCACCTCATTAGACGTGGGTAAATACGCACCTTGTATCCGACCGGCATCCATTTGCCCTTAGAGACCAAGGAAGCGGTCTTCTCGTCAATCTCAGGCTGAGCAGCAGCGACCTCGTCCTAAAAATCAAAGACAAACATGTTAACACAGGTCCCACGATCAAAATACACAATTCCCATCCATCACATACCACGGTGAGGTCCTCGAACGGCCGGGCGGTCTCAATGTTGTCCAAAGTCTTCTTCAAGTTAACCAGCTCGGTCTCGACCTTGCCCTTGGTCTGCTCCGCGGTCTGCACGGCCTGGGACTCGAAGGCATCGATAGCCTTCAGCTGACGGGAGACATCGTAGGTGGCAGGCTTGAAGCTCTTGAACTGGGCCTCGATGTCATCGATGACGGCCTGGTTCTTCAAGGTGTTGCGATAATGGTCGAAGTCGACGGTCTGGGCTTGCTCGGAAAGGACCTGAACCTTGCGGCGCGCATCGTCGTTACGCTTCTTGAAGGCCTGGAGAGCGGTGGCCGTCTGACCGCGGAGGCCGAGCGAGCTGGTCACCTTGGTCCAGTCGATTTTGAGAGCGGCGCTGCGCTGTTACATAGGACCGGTTAGTGGATCAAATTTCCTTCTGTCAGGCGGAGCGGGGAGCTTAATGCATCTTCTCACATACAGCTGCCATTATGAACGGTGAATGGGGGTGTGGAGAGAGGGAGAGACGGTGGAAGAGGGGGTCTTTAACGTGCAGTGCTGAGGTTCGGAGGAGTTGAGGGTCATTTCGGCAAGGTTTGGATGGAGGTTCATCACGTGACCCGCTGTTCCCGTGTTCCGAACAGCCCACAGGAATGTATGGCGTTCTAGTATATAGAAAGGAAATTGAATACAAGTGACTTATGTTCGACGAGCAGATAGACAGACTAATTCGTTCAATTCTTGATTCTTGCTTTTTTTATGGCTAAACTGATTTACACTATGGGAGAGGGGCCTGACAGAACAGGGATATCAACGTGACCTCGCACCCCAAGCTCATCCATCCTGCCGGCAGGGGCTTGACAAGAGGACGTCAGCCACTGACCGCTCGCTTGTCATAGATTGTTGACTGGATCTCATATGCTGAGCGCCATGATTGAATTGACGATATCGTTGTCGTTCTCCCGGAGGGCCTTGACGGCCTTCTTGCGGGAGACGTTGGCTTGAGCCACGACCAGATCAATGTCCTTGGCCTCAAGGCCACTCTCATCAACCTCCTCGCCATCATCCTCCTCCTCTTCCTTCTTGCCCTCGGTCTCGGGGGTCTTGGCCTGACCAAGGTCGTGCTCGTGGTCGTGACCAGCGTGCTCACCACCACCAGCAGCTTCAGCAGCGGCCAGCTGCTGAGCAGCCGAAGCCTGAGCCTGGGAGTTCAGATCCTCAATCTTGGCCTCACCGAAGATGCTGTTATCGCAGGTCAATCAAGGGTTCTTTTCATGGTAACAAATCTGGTGTGTGCATATATAACAAAAAGTGGGGGATCATCACATACATCCAGGTGTTGCTGGAAGGCGAACGGTAGACATCGGGCTGGTTGATAACGAATAGAATCTGTAGATGATAGTTTTGAGGTTAGCGCTTCCATCTCATTCATTCTGCTGCTGGCATATCGGTTCGCAACTCATACGTTCTTGGGACGGCGGAGGGTAACACGGGTGATGCCCGGGACGTGCTTCAGACCGAGCTTGCTAATGGCTTTTCGGGCCTTCTTCTCGTTACGAGAGTGGACGGTGACGGAGGCGCCTCCGGGGATGGTGGGCTCCTCTCCAGCCTCAGACTCAGAGCTGCTGCCGGCATCTTCGACATTTGCCTTGCTAGGCTCCTCGTCAGGGATTTCTTCAACACGGGGGTCGGCCATTTTTGCGATTCAGACGAGCCTAGAAGTAAGCAGCCGAGAGATCAGTAAATTCGTTCGTACTGGGTGAATATTTGATTGCGGGCAGCGGTCATGATTGTGGTGTCCCTCAAAAAGAAACCCCACGATTCCCACAAACCCGCGGGAATCCATGAATTTCGACACCACAGTTCAATTCAGGACTCCTAAAATGCAGTCAAGCATACCTGGTGCGCAGAAAGAGGGTTTTGGTGGACGGTGTGGGTATTTTTGTCTGGTTGGAGGTTGAAGTCGCAAATGGCTGTGTGAATGTCATCCTGCCGAAAATCGTTAGCGAGCGGCCGGAGACCCTCTCCATGCCCACACTTGCAGCTACATACTACAGCACATGTACAGCGCCTAGCACGCCCAACATGGGGTATTTCTGCATCTACGGGCCTTGAATAGATGGGTTTACATAGGCAGAGAAATAGCAGAAATTTACATATCATCGTTTAAGCCAGAAAGGGGGTTTCCGGCGTCTGCACCCACGGATAACCCGGCTGCTCAAAGCCCAGTTCAACCCTATATAGGCATTGTGCTTCAGAATGGGTTATATTGGGAGGACGTTCTGTCCAGGATATCAAGAGTTTTGAATCATTGTCTTTTTTGCTGTCAATGATAATGCATACAGCGTCTTTTTTTGCTGAAATTAAAAAGAAAACAACCCTCAGCAAAGGAAAAACCGTCCCAAGGATCCCCTCACACTTTGCACCGAGCCTCATAAACCGTTTATGCCTTAGGAGCAGCCGCCCTAGCCTTAGCGACGGACTTCTGGACCTCGAAGCGAGCCTGTAGATTGCGCATGTCAGCCATTATAATCCTCCCAAGTCGCAGCATGTAACTAATCCATGATGGATCAATGAATGTCGTATGGCACGCATTTCCATCGCCAATCACCAGTCGCATCATCCACGTACCTGCTTTCTCAGGCGGAGGACCTTGAAGCGCTCAAAGTCGGTCAGGTTCTTCCTCCGGTCGGCGCGCTCAGACTTTTGAGCGTAGTTGCTCTTAGCCCACTTGCCATCGATCTCGTTCTTCTCCCACAGCTTCTTCACGGGGCCAGTACCGGCAGCACGGGGGAGCTTAGGGATGACGAAGTGAGTGAGTGTAGCGTGGTCGAGAGGGAGGACGTGACGGGGGACGATCTTCTGCTGTTCGGTGGAAGGACCGTCAACCAGGACCTGTTCGATTTTGCGATTTCAGTCAACAACTATTCGTGTAAATCCTTCTGCCCAATATTTGTCGTCGCTTGTTCTCTTTTTTTCTTCCTCCTGGGTTCAGACTCGTAGAATCAAACGTACACGACGGTGGTCGACAATTTCGACAACGGCGGCCAACTTGCCAGTGTAAGGACCACGGCGGATGAGGACCACACGGCCAACCTCAACCAGCTTCCACTGAGCAATCTTCAAATCGATATCGGCCATGGCGAAGGGCTTCCTAAATTCACGTAACCAGGCTTAGCGATATGCTTTTTTCCTCTCTTTTTCTTTTTACAGCACGATAACACGACACGACAGCATCGCAGCGTCACAGCAGCAAAGCGACAAAAACAGGGATTTCAAAAAAATAGGAGAACAGCACTCACGGTCGACTTGACTCCTGGGGCGGTGGTGGGAAATATTGTTGTCGAAAAAGAGTCGTTCGTCGGGGTTGTCGAAGGTCGTCCGAAACGCACAACTTTCGCTGGGACACTGCCTTTGGCCGCCGCCCACAGAGCGCTCGCTTAGCAGCCAGTCGCAGCGCGTCGTTCGGGGCCTAGGGCTGCCTAGTGGGGCTTCGCGGCGGATATATTGTTCCGGTCCGGCGGCGGGTCTTTTTAAGCCGCCAAATCTTTTCCGGAGCTCTTCGCGTCTGTCTGCAGAGCCTGCTAGACAACTACTTTCATTGCTGTACACTTTTAACGGTACTGATGAAGTACCTCATTGCTCGAATGAACTCTGCATATACTCATTGAACTGGTATGTGACAATCATCCACATTCCTAGCACTTCAAATGATGCGGTAATTTGCGATTGACCAGCGTCTGTGAAGCTCTCGCCGGAGTTTCGATGCAGCGCTGAAGCATGATATTTACTTCTTACATATTCTGATATTGTCTTATTTTTCTAAACATTGCTTCATGGTGTTATGGTTGAGTTGAGGTGCTAACGCCTTTCAGACCTAGCAGGTTTTTCTCTCGCGATTGTCCTACACACATGCTTGCCTTGGTACGTGGTGCATTTCCTTGTTTACTGCCCATCCCCTGTCCGATGATTAAAACCTTTATCACGCCTAGATAGTAGTTGACGCCTTCGGGCGATGATATTTCCTTATCACCAAGATCTCTGAGGACTCTTTCATTGCTTTGCTGGGATATGTCTTGTTTCTATATTGTCCTAACTTTGCAATAGCGGCAGATTTCGTGATCCAGTCCGTCAGTGGCTGATAGTCTGGACAGAAATGTATGCGATTCACTACGTTCAATTATATATACCCCTGTAGTTTGTCCAAGATTATTAACAAGATGAAATATTTTGAATTGTAATATATCCGTCTTCATGGGATCCATCTTATATCATTACATGTAATCCCGACTGTTGGAATATCACGAAGATGCAGAGCCGGCCTTAGATGCCACATACACCGGTCCCTCACGACTCAACACCCACATAAACACGAACTGGATGATGTACGAATAGATGAACAGAAACTGGGTACGGCGATTGCGCTGCGAGCGAGCGATAGTATGCATCGAGCCGGTGCGCATAGAGGCGTCGCTGGTCGAGTCAGGCAGCAGGACATATTTCAATGAACGGAGCTGAAGACATAGTTAATAACTTCATATTACATGAAGCCTTTGTCAAAGATCGCTTACTAGGAAAAATGCATTGGCAAGGAAAGTGTAAATGAACACTACCCAGCCAATCCAGCCACCTGTCCCTTTCCCAGGAGTCAAGATCTCAGCCGACACCAGTGTCGCGATTATCCCCACGAATTTGTAACCCGAGTAAGCCACGAGATCCAAGAGCTGCGAGTCATTATTGATGCTCAAAATGTACATCGCCAACTTCAAACACAAAATCTCGAACAGAATAACCGCGATGGCCGTCGTAGTTGTCGAACCCAGAAGCTCCGGATGGAAGTTGCCGCGGAAGCCCGCCAGAACCGATGTCAGGAGAATATAGGTGACCAAAGCCATGACGGGAATATACATATCAGGCGAATTGAGGTCATCACGAGGCGGGAGGAACATAGACGAATATTGCTGCTGGGAGATCTGGCCATTAGGGCCTGCAGCTGCGGCAGTGAGGCGCGCTTGCTGGCGAGACCACGGCTTATGTCTCCAGGGGAAGATCACGAGAACGAGTTTATTAAGGACATAGGAGTTGGATACGTTAAAGTAGTGTTTAAGGGCGGGGATAGAAACGTAGCGATTGAACTAGATTCAAGAATTGGAGTCAGCATAAGCTTCCAGCCGTGTCTTGACCTGTCCATTTCTTCCGCACAGCTTACGTTCTGTTCCATATACTCTTGCCCAGCTGCCATTGCGGTCTTGCCGACCTGATATCCCATCTGGGCCGTAGGATCGTTGATGAATCCCCCGAACCCCGGGGGATATGCTCCATTGCCACCCTGCATCGGTGACGGCTGGTAAGGGTTACCATATCCCGACATCTGCGGCTGCTGAGGCATCGGAGGAGGTGGTGAGCGCATCATGGGCACGGTAGAAACATGCTGCGGTACTGGATGATGGAGCGGAGGAGATTGTGCTGGCGGCGGAGCGAACGGCTGGCGATACATGTTGTGTAATTATGAGGCGATAGTTAGGGAGAGCGGGAGAAAGCGAAGGGAACAGGTGCGAGTTTGTGGTTCGCCGTGAGCTGTGTGACTAGCAGATGGGTGTAGTAGTAGAAAGCGCGGTCTGTCTGTACAGTGGCCAGGATCGTGAGCGTCTGGAGGAGTTGAAGTTGACCGTGTCGTCTATAAGCGGGTTGCCCAATACGGATCGAGACCCGCTGCCCTAGATCGGATCACGTGATAGATCTGACCGCGCAGGTATTATTATGGTTATACATAAGTATTACACCCAATCCAATTCACCCTCTTCACAATCCTTACGCTAGAGACATCAGCAAGCCCTAACACAACAACAGTGATCTCGCAAATGGTCACTGGCAGGGAAACCGCACCCTCACTAAATGGCCTAGTCAACCCTATTTTTGTTGACGAAGGCATTGGCATCCTGCATAAACAAAGCTATATTCGAAAGTTTCTCGAGGCAGCTATATATTAGTTGATGGAGAAGATGAGCCCAGGAAAGGAGGGCAACCAGATCGCCTTGTTCAATGAATCAATACCTATCGTTACTCCATACATTGTAGTACCGTTCAAGGTGAATTACGGGGTATTATATACAGAGTAGATTGCATTTAAGAGTAGTTCACAGCCACCTAGTTCACCGCCTTATATACCGCTTTCCTGAATCAATTCTGTACACCTCGCGCTTTCTTTCCTCGCTTCACTATGTTAACAACTGATTGCAGCCCAGTCACATAAATTCAGAAATGTTGGAAGCATTCGAAATCCTGACGACCTCCGGGGTTGTCTTGTGGTCCAAATCCTACGCCCCTGTGGGAGCGCACGTGGTCAACGGCCTTATCAATGACGTGTTTATCGAAGAGAAAGTCCTGTCCCAGGCTCCAGCGACGAACGGCCCTTCTCCGGTGTTCAAGAAGGAGAAATACACGCTCAAATGGAAACAGGCGAAGGATTTCAACCTGGTCTTTGTGGTATGTTTGTCTGTGGGGTGTTTGGGCCTGGACGCGATAGGAGCTAACCTCTAATCTTTACACAGGCCGTATACCAATCGCTGTTGCACCTTGGCTGGATTGATAAACTCCTGGACAACATCTCTACTATCTTCATCGACCTCTACAAGGACCAGCTACTGAGTATACGCGCTCGGGTTGTCGAATACCAATTTGACAAATACTTCGACCAGCAAGTTCAGGAACTGGAAGATAATACCGGGTTTGCATCTTCGGGGCCTCTCGTTGCGGACGGGAAAGACAAGAAAGATCCGTTGGTCTCGTCGGACAATGGTGGCCCACCGCCGCCACCAGCTCCTGGCCTTCTCAAAGGTATGCTTGAGCCAGCTTCTTGGATGGTTCACATTATGCTGACAACTGAAAGCGCAGCATCAAGCTGCGCTAGGTGGTTCGACCTCAGATGAGGATACGCCACCGCAAACTCGAGATACTTCTAGATCACCGACGCCCTCAAATCATATAGTCACTGCCAAGGGAGGTCCAGCTGGTCGTGTTTCTCGCCGTGCCCGCAAAGCGGCCAACGCGAGCGCCAATGCTTCGTCCGGCGACGAAAACGTTCGAAAAGGAAGGTCCGCCAAAGGAGGGAAGAAAATGCGCAGATGGGATGCTGATGGATTTGCCGACGAGGACAACGGTGAGGTCCTCGATTATTCTGCGCCTGCTGATGGTGCCGACGCACCAGCCCCGGCAGTTGAGGGTGTTGCGCAAAATGATTGGGGACGTAAGACTGGTAAAGGCCAGTTTGTGCTGAAGGATTTGGGAGAGGAAGTCCACTCAATTCTTGAAAATGCTGACAGTGGTAAAGCAAAGACCACTTCCTCCGGCTTTGTCGGTTCGGGATTCAGCGCCATTGGCGGGATGCTGCGCAATGTTGTTGGCGGAAAGGTCCTGACTGAAGCCGACTTGGAAAAGCCTCTCAAGGCAATGGAGGACCACTTGCTAAAGAAGAATGTCGCCCGGGAAGCGGCCGTGCGGTTGTGCGAGGGAGTCCAACGCGAACTCGTTGGAAAGAAGACGGGGAATTTCCAGAGTGTCGATGCTGCTCTACATCTAGCCATGGAATCGTCTCTACGCAAGATCCTGACACCTACTTCATCCTTGGACATGCTGCGGGAAATCGATGCGGTCACCTCACCAGCCAGCAAAGGACAGACGCCTCGTCCGTATGTCATCTCGATTGTCGGTGTCAACGGGGTCGGAAAATCCACCAATCTTGGCAAAATCTGCTACTTCTTACTCCAAAATAACTACCGCGTGCTCATAGCTGCATGTGATACTTTCCGTTCTGGTGCTGTGGAACAGCTCCGTGTCCACGCCAGGAATCTGAAAGAGCTCAGTGCTCGCGAGAATGTCGGAGAGGTCGAACTGTACGAAAAGGGATACGGCAAAGACGCCGCCAATGTGGCCAAGGATGCAGTAGACTACGGTGGCGTCAACAAGTTCGACGTGGTGCTCATCGATACCGCCGGCCGCCGCCACAACGACCAACGCCTGATGTCGTCGCTGGAGAAGTTTGCGAAATTCGCCAACCCGAACAAGATCTTCATGGTTGGGGAGGCCCTGGTCGGAACCGATAGTGTTATGCAAGCCCGCAACTTCAACCAGGCTTTTGGCACGGGAAGAAACTTGGATGGCTTCATCATCAGCAAGTGCGATACTGTTGGTGATATGGTCGGGACGCTGGTGAGCATGGTGCATGCCACCGGAGTCCCTATTGTGTTCTTGGGCGTTGGACAGCATTATGGAGATTTGCGGGGCCTCAGTGTTCCTTGGGCTGTGAAATTGTTGATGGGTTGATTTTTATATAATCGTACGGATGCATTTTTGTTTATACTATGACTTCCCAATAGCGTTGAACATTAAACTACTTGGAGAATTAGCACACTGGAAAATGCGGCTGGAATTAGAACCCACAAAGGGTAAAAGTTGCTTTGTGATATCTGTCTGTCCTAGAGACTAGCGAGAATAAAGAGGCGATATATAGAAAAGGCAAAAAAAAGAAGGATGACCGACGCAGGGGTCGAACCTGCAATCTCTTGATTCGTAGTCAAGCGCCTTACCATTGGGCCAGCCGGCCTTGTTGCTAGACACGCTCTGTTAATAGAAATCTGAGGAGGATGAACGACTCTATCGCCCCTGTCTCTTCGAATCCAAACTAGCGCACTCCAAAGTAGGGATCAAAATTATTCGGAATAAATTCTCATTCGAAGCCAAAATGCAGCAATATGCGCCGTTAACAATCGGCCCACGCTCACTGGTCAGTAAGTGGCTGGTCCAGAACAGTCCGATCCTCAATCACCGCTTACATCATCCCTTATTTTCAGCTCGCCGCCATCTACAACGGAACACTGCTCTTCTCTTGACTCATCTTTGACTTCTCGACCACCTTGTTGTCGCCCAAAGTGCTAATTGAAGCAGTATCGGGGATACTGATTTCATGCTGTATCTATTTTGTTTGGTTATTACCCTCCTTGTCTTCGATATCTATTTTCAGACGATTCGCGTGCGACGACGCCACGAGTTGGCAGCCAACCATTGAATTCGAAGACGGCCCCTGATACCGTGAATACGACCGGTTTACGAATCCTTGCTTTCGACTGGACAGTTTTGGAGTTATACGGGATCACAGCGAGATGAGGAGATCGCCTGAGCAGAGCCCGCTCGCTCGACGGCACTCAACGACCCAGCATTATCAGACCTTCGACACGCCGCCACCGAAATCTCGAGGGAAACCAAATTCTGAGCAGTCCGAATCCTCAGGTCACGACTCGCAGCACCATCATAATGAAGGCTCGCATCACCCCGGGCCGCAGTCGCCACTCCCGAAGAAGCAGATGGCGGTACTGGCCATGATATCCCTGTGCGAGCAGACGGCCTTCAACTCGATCAGTCCCTACCTACCAGATATGGTGCTCTCGTTTCCTGGAGTGGACCCCAGCAGCGTTGGCGTGTACACAGGAACACTGGCGACGGCGTTCGCACTGGCGCAGTTTGTGACTAATTACTTCTGGGGGTGGCTGTCGGATCGAATTGGACGAAAACCGGTGATCCTGTTGGGCACCATTTTGACGGCAGTTTGCTTTCTTGCTTTCGGGCTGTGCAAAACATCATGGCAGGCGATCTTGGTTCAGGCGTTGATGGGAGCTGTCAATGGCAATCAGGGGCTGGTGTCGACTTGCCTGGGAGAGATCACAGACCGGAGTAACCAGTCCAAGGCATTCACCTATCTTCCTGTGATTTACGGCATTGGAGGAATCACAGGCCCCCTTGTTGGTGGGCTGTTGATCTTCGACCGGAACCCGCTGAACAAGAACGAACGGAACCCCTTTCCGTACCTTATGCCGAACCTGGTGGCTGCAATTGTCTTGGTGGTGGACTTTATCCTGTCGAGCATTTTCTTGGAAGAAAGCCTCGAAGACAGGGATGCCCTTCCTAAATTCCGAAGAAAGGTTCACGCCTTGTTTGCGTGGATCTGGCAAATGACCAGTTTCGCAAAACACGCAAGATTCGTTGAACCCGAAGGCGGCCATTACCATCCAGTCGCTTGTACTGCCGATGAGAACCAGGACCATGACAGCGAGCTTGACTCGGCGTCTGAAGCACCAGAAGCTGAAGACCACCAGCATGATCTCCACTACTCTGAGGTTATAAACCGAGACATCATCTTACTCCTTGCGTCATATCTTATTTTTGCGTTGTGCAACGTCTCTTTTAGCCAGCTTTTCCCTGTCTTCGCACAAGCCCGGCCGCCTCTGGGCCGGGGCCTTTCGCCTTCAGCAATCGGTCTCTCTCTGGGATTCTCAGGTCTGGCAACCATGCTTTTCCAGGTCGGTGTGTTTGGCAAGATGAGGGATAAGATGGGCAATCGGTGGTCGTATCGAGCGAGTCTCTTTGGTTTCGTACTCTCGTTCCTGTTGCTCCCATGTGTTGGATATAAAGGCAATGACTCTGGTCATATATCCAAGGAATCTGTCTTTATGGCCATTGAGCTGTGCGCTATTCTACTGGTCAAGACGGTTGCTTCCGTGGGCGGTTTGACCAGTGCGCTACTTTTGGTATCTATCCCCTGGACTTTCCTTTTCCTTTCCTAGTTTCTCAAACCATGTAATCCGTACTGACAATTTCAAAGGTAACGAACTCTGCACCCAACCACGCAGTCCTAGGCGCCCTCAACGGCCTCGCCCAAACCCTATCCGCCGCTGGCCGCGCAGTCGGGCCTTTCATATCCGGCGGGCTCTTCTCTCTTGGTTCAAGGATGCAGCCGAAAGGTGTTTTCATGACCTTTGGCGTGTTCGTGGCCGTGTCACTAGTCGGGTTCCTGCTGAGCTTCGGAGTAAAGGGTCGCTCCTTGGAGGCAGATTATGGCGACGGTGAAGACAATTACAAGTCAGATGACGAGGAAGCTTCTGGCGGGGTCGATGCTGAGCGATGAGGCCTCAGCTTCCGTATCTTTCTTTAACTCATTTGTTATTATTTGTTGAAGTGTATAACTATCATGAGGTGACGTTTTCTGCTTCATTCTGTTTACCCAATTTTCGTCCCGACCGTTCTCCTGGCCTGCTTATATACGCATGCCATGACGGTTATAGATCAATTTTTGGGGATGTTTTTGCAGCACTGTATTTATATTCCTAATTTTGCATTTGCTACAAGACATTGTTTTAATTCTGTTACTGTATACTACTATGGATACGCGGGATAGTTTGGTGTCTTCTGTATACGAGAAGCCATGCTTACCTTAATCGATTGTAGCTGCCGGTGCTGTAGTATACCAAAACGCACGCCCACGAAGGGACAGGTTAACTATGGTGGGAGACCACCGAATAGCAGACCTGTCTTAATATCACCTAATTGTCTCCGGACGGGTGTTATATCGGGAGCTATTGCAAGGCCACAGTTAACGCGCTTATTATATTGCAATGAGAATCGGTGTCTCTTATAGAATGGGTATTATTCTGCCAATAGAAAAGTGCTGAGTCTACGTTGGTGACTTGGATTATGCCGGAGCCACGGTGATACAACTCCTCTTGTCTCTCCCAATCAGCCTGCCTATTGTCTAAAGTTTTTTTGCACCAGATGCTCTGCTATGCAAAGTTCAGTGGAGGGGCTAAAGCATCACTATGGGTGACATAGCATTGAGAGCTTCAATGTGCATTTACTGTTTCTGGGTTAATATTAAAAAGTGTTTATGCACGCATGTTTATCAAGATTCGAGGTCTATACTGAGATCCTGGCCTCACTTAAGTTCACAGAAATAGACTGGATATATGTTTATCTAGAAAACAAACCAATGTACACCAAAAAAGCACGATTTCCTCCATCTTTTGACACCAGTATACTTTAGAATAATACCAGCAGGATTACTCCACAGGGGTTTGGAGAAAAAAAAAAAAAAAAAAAAAAAGCGCTGGTCAAACCACTTACTTAAGCCTATAGTCTTAATCAAGATGATCTGAAGCTATTGGCTCATTGGTGTTCAACCACATATCAAACATTTGCGCAAGACCAGAAAAACGAGAGACTCTGAATTAGTGACATTGTACAGGATGCATTGCACCATTCTGCACTCTTGGAAAGCAGTCTTACTATATCAGCTCTTCAACTTGCCCACAGAAGCGAGCAAGGCAGCCCGCAGCGGGAAAATTATCTGTATGCAGCCCAGGGACATTGGATCCAGGCGCGCAGTGGCCTAAACAACGAAGCCCACCATTTCTTGGAAATGCTTGATTGCAAGGCGCCATGTACGCTATGCAGCATCTAGTTGGTTTTTGTATTTGCCAAAACGCAGCTGGTTCTATCGCCATTGCCCACATCAGTCCTGCATGATTTTTGCCAAATATTTCGCCGGATGCGAGATCCGATAGAGGTTCCGATTGACCTCGTAGATCGACTTCAGGCCGGGGAGATGGCATCGCTTGTTACCTAGGAAGAAACAAGCCCAATTATGCCCAACACTTTCGCGTTGGCAGTTTCCGCACTGGGAAACCTGAATGAGCAGTGTGATAATCCAGATTTGAAATCGCTTTGTAGCCGAACAATTGACCGACTGGCCTCATGCTTCAATTATATGGCATGAGGCAGCAATCCCGGTATTCTTGGATTTTCACGGACATTCGAGGTCCCGGCTGAGTTTCTGGTCCTGATAACAAGCCATCACCCCATGGCTCTGACGATCCCTGCCCACTACTGTGTGGTCCTCCATCATCTACGCGAACACTGGTGGATGGAAACCTTGGGGATTCGAGTACTTCAAGAAACCTGCCACTTGCTTGGTCCTGATAGGTTACCAAGAATCCATTGGGCACTCGATGTAACGGGAATTGCCTAATTGCCTGAATTGAAGTCTCTCATCCCAAATACGCCTTTAGGATGTCGCCTATATATATGCATTAGGTGACCAACGGTAGAATTATCCGGCGCGCGTACCATCTACCAATATACCGAGAATACACAACAGGATATTCAAAGACACTTATTAGCGTACTTATTTCTTCATGACCAACCCCATTAATCAAGCATCGATTGTGTTTCTGGTTCTGACGCCTTGGACTTAGAGATGTCATTCGTATGGAGAGACTGATCTCACCAAGGTTGTAAGTCCCCTGCACAAGACCATATTATGCAAGAGTATTTGAAGCATCTAAAGCAAATCACTTATTATCTTTGGGTCTTCAGAGAGGGCACGACTACGTTGCCAGAGGTGGCAACCGAAGACTGACTGTTCCTCAGGGTCTACCTATGAAGACCTTACGAGGTGTTGGTGCCCAGCTCGAAGATCCGACAGGCATGATGACCCGGAGCGAACCAGGTGGTTGGGCTCAACTATTGCCTGATACATTTAGTTTCTTGTGATCGAGGGTGTTGACAACTGTTGACAACGCGGCGCTAGAGTGCGATTGGAGAACAGTAACGTGATGATCGACCGCTAAGTTAGCTATTGGAACTGGGGCTGTCCCAGCGCAACGGTTCTGCGAATTACGCCGTAGCGACTGTGGGTCTGCCGATATCCCTGGAAAGTCTAATTGTACTACGTACACTAAATCCGGAGTATAAAATAATGAGCCTACTCCGTAAGGAAATAAGTTTGCAAGCTCATTAGCTTTCAATTTCTTGGTGGCGGGGATATATTTGGCAGCTTTGATTCGTCCTGTTGTTTCGCTCCAAACAGGATCTCAAGTTCAATGGCATGGTTGGATTTAATGCTCCTCGCCGGCAATTCTTCTTTGGGGCCACCAAGGCCAACCTGACAACCATCTGGTTTGGCGATGGGATGGCGCTTATTCCATGCAGCTTAGGTTTATGCAGCTAGGAACTTGATATCATTTCTCAAGTCCAACAGTTATCCTATCTGGATGGCCTACAATGGCACAAAAAACTAACCGCGAGAATTGGAAGATATGCAGGTTGGTGTCTATTTAACATTGAAGTAAGAATAAACCACGAATACTCGCCCCCCGTGCCCTATTTCTTGGCTATTGGTATCGAACCCATCTCCTTCCCCCTAGATTCGCCGCAACTTCTCTTTCATGGCCCTCTTAAAGATTCCTCCGGCGTCATGAGTGGCCAGGAGCTCAACTCTCGGGGGAGGCACTGAATAAAGGTGCATGGACCTTTCCAGTTTGGTGTCTGACAGCCGTGTGTCGCCATAGGTGACTGTTGCCGGTGCAAGGTACCAATCTGTCAGGGCCTTGCGCTTTTGTGACAAAAGTCGCATCTCCACCCACAATCCCACGGTTGTCATACTCCCGGAATTGCCCGTGGTGTCAGCTGTGCGTATAGCGCATGAATGTGCAATCATCTCGTTAACTTCGTTCGGAAATAATGACAACGATTGAGCGCCGGTATCGTGACCCATGACCGACTCAAATAGCCTGCCATTTCCCCCGCACATCTCTGGACACCTGACTTGAAAGTTCACCTATTGGATCAATATCAGCCACCGCAAACCAAAAGAGCCGATATGCAAAAACGTCAATAAAGATACTACACAGGGCTACTACATCTGAGCAATTCCAGTCTACAATAATGTGGAACATAATTAAATATCAAGTATTAAATGGCATGTATTATATTGTTCGCGCCGCACACAAGTAGTACTTGGCGTGTGTGTACAGGGCGTATCATCATCATCATCATCATAACTATATGTATCTTTCTGTTTGCTACTGTCACTGCTTGCTCATTGGTCCATTGCTGCTCATTGCTTGCAGGTAGTTCTGCTGTTTCCTTACTAAGTTGCTGCCGCGCACTGCGCGGCCTTACTTCTTGTAAATAATGTAGTAGATATCATAAAAATATTATATGGCAATTAAATAGCGATATAGAGCTAATGCGAAAGGAAAGCCCCGTAACCAAAAAGAAAGTAACCAACCAAAAAAAGGTAAGAAAGGTTTCAGCTTACCCTATGCATTCTCAATTCGTGGCAATGTTGGTAGATTGCCTTTCTTGTTGTTCTGAGGCTTTCATTGGGATTCACCTCCCTGAGGATCTGTGAATCATTGCTTGGGTTTGAGGCCGGTGCATTGTTGCTTGCGAAGTATCGTCCCTGTAGGCGTCGTTATCATCCAACAGGGATCTCTGACTGCATGGCTAACTCACCTCCACCCAGATTGGTGGTGCTAGAGGAGTTGGGCCCGGGATATCATTAGGATAACGGCCAAATGCCCGCCGCACCACATCCCTAATCCTTTTCTTTGGTTGGCGAGGGCCAATTTGATAGCCTTGCTGCCTCAGGGCCGTCTCCAGGTCTCCGACTTTGCTACCAGCCATGAAAAAAGTCTGGTTGGCCGAGCAGAGATCGTCTTCTGCCAAACTTTCGTGGTATTTGATTGCAGCATTTAAGTTCTCCAATTGCAGAGAGAAGCGCGCATCCATACGAATGTCTTTCAGTTCTTGAATCCGCTGGCCGTGTGTTACAGGCCATCTTGATTGGGGGAGTGGCCGGAGTTTGGGAGGAGTGGTCGTGAGATATGCTAGAGTATTCAGCTCCATGGTGAGTGATTAAAGTGTATATAATGACCTACCTCGTGTCCGTTCGTCTAGGCTGGGAAGAGCAAAGATTTTCTCGTGCTCGGTGCCCTTAATATGGAACCACTGATCGAGGTGCGAAATGCGGCATTGCCCATCATAACCCCCTTGTTCCGGGTGGTCGATGGCAGTGGACGAGGTCGATGCAAAGGCTGGGTGGGTTAAAGACGTAGAAATAGCCGGTGAAGACGGATTGTATGTAGTAGGTAGGGCAGTAGACCATCGGGGATCGGAACTGTCGTCTTGAACGGACATGGTCGTAAGCGATGGAGAGGGCCGTATTCCCCGGATGCAGGTATCGGCATTATTCACGGCATCGGTTGACCAGTCTTCCGCGATTGAGGTGTGTTTAGGAATAGTAGACGGAGCTGGATTAAAAGATTTCATATTCCTTATTTCCAGCCCAGTAGGAGTAGGTTTTGATGGGGCGTGGGGAGCAGCCCAAGCCGCGAGGGGAATCAGGTCTATTGCACCCATCACTATGAAGCAAGCCACAAGGCGAGTTGAGTAACAAATACGTTAGTCAGTTCTAATCACTTGGCTGAGTGCGTCGTATTGCCTCTGTAAAGAAAAACAAGAAGAAGAAGATGTGACACTGGCCACTGGTGATGGTTGACTGATTTCCAAATATCGACGAGCTTAAGAGTCTAACTAGTTAACTATCAATGAGCTGAATGATAACTCAAACGCTATGAGCAAGTGACGTAATCGGCGATCAACTCACTGGTATGAAACAACAAAGATGGAAATGATGAATCAGAGGGATAGCCTCATTCCTATAAAATGATGGATAGTGATACAGACGGAAGGTGGGAAGTAGAAAGCCACCCGCATGGGATAAACCAATCTTCCGAGCCTCCGGGATTCCAGGATATTGGTGGTCGGTTCAGGCATATTTCATACCATCAGCACGGTATTCAAGATGACTCACCAGCGCTCAAGAAGTGAGAACGAAGGGCAAAAGTCCGCAAGAATCCTGTGTGATAGCAGATCAGCCTTGCAGGCCATCCAAAGCTTGGGAAACAAATCAGGAAAACGAATCATCCACGCAATCCTCCATGCAGCCGTCGAGGTTCAAAGCAGAGAGAGTTAAGCTCCGCCTGCAGTGGATACCAGGACATTGTGGCAACCCCGGGAACGATGCTGCGGACCGACTAGCTAAGGATGCCGCGCACCTGGGTAAATCCCACTCCTTTCGCCCGTTGCTTACAAGAGAGGGCGTCTCTTCGTGGTAAGATCCTCGCGCAGTGGGAGAAAGAGTGGAAGTTAGCCACCAAAGGGGGCCATCTGCGAAAGATCTATACCCTGCCGGCGATACACGCCAGGTAGCTGTACGGTAGTCTGCCCAGGAACCGGGCATACTTGCTGGCACAGCTAGGCGTGGTTGATTAAACTAGTCCTATTTCTGATGAAACCCTCTGAATTAGATGTTTGATAATGATTGGTTGGTTGGGTGCAGGAGGACACATGTCACAATGAAGTCAGGACTGCAGAAGGTGGTACCTTTCTGCTACCTTGTGAACTGTCACCACAACGGGCCATAATTGGTTAGCCACCTACGCGAAGAGATTTGGCTTCCGCGATGACAATCAGTGCGCGTGTGGCGCGCAAGAGACGGTACTGCACTTGTTAGTGGACAGCTGGAGGCTACGAGAGCCGCGGAGGGAATTGAGGAGACAGCTGGGGACGCGTTTAACAGCGTTTGAATCTGCTGGGAGGCTCCAACGAAGGTGAGAAAGGTAAGCCAGACATCGCCTCGCGGGCCAAAACGGTCAAGGCCGTGCTGGACTTCGTCGAGGCGTGACGACGGTTTCGCAGTCGCGCGCCACGAGGGCAGCCTAACAATGGGAGCGGCCGACTCTACGGAGTACAGGGACTTGAACGGATATATATAGTAGTGATAGCCTGCATATTGTTCGCGAGGGGTTAGGGTGAATGGAATTATCCATCCATCCATCCATCCATTCTGTACTGGGCCAGGTGCTCATCTTCATGTTGATCTATTCGGCGGCGGCAAGACTCTACAGAGGAGGCCTAGAGTCTGATGATGAGGCTTCCCCAGCAAATGGGAAGTTCAAAGTATGTGATGCTAATCAAGGACGACGCGACCCGATCCCGATCGGTGTTTCCTTAACGAATAGGGATAATCCGACACACGATCTTCGGTCACGTAGATTGGCTACGGAATTTGGGACTGACACCCGCGTATGTACGCGGAGATAATGAGTTTTTCAAGACGCCCAGTGTACGGCAGAAGGGGATCAAGCCCAAGCCAACTGTTCCCTATTCTCCATGGCAGAACGGCGTCAGCGAGAGGCAGAAAAATCCTTGAGAGGACCCGAGCCATCCTATACGCGTCAGGAATACCTCGACGATTTTGGCTTGAACGTTTGACGGACACGTCATTTACCGACTTCCGTGCCGTTACTCAATGACCCGAAGCCTAATGGCGATATATTAGATTCGACAATTAAGAAATCACCATTTTACTTACCAGCAAAAGCCTGAGAAAACAAACCAGCGCATACGGCCTATATGAGGCCTTTCGACGCCACTATATGGTACCACCGACACGGCACACAGGAACCGACAGATAAAATGGAGCCGAAGGGATCCCGAGGCATCATTTTGGGTCATTTGGCCAGCAATATATTCCTTGTATATGATTCAGACACGGGAAAATTTCAGCGAGTGGCTGATGGACGGATTGACGATCATCTCCCTGAGCAAGAGTCGTACTGACGAGAAGCTTCCGTCTACCGCTTCAGCGACTCAAATGGCTCCGAGTAGCCAAAACGATTATACTGACGACGACGACGGATGTATAGATCTCCGGCCAGCAAAGGGATTCGCGGCATACATACCGAATCCTCCCTCTTCTAATAAATCACAAGTAGAGGAGAAGCGAAAGCAGACAAAAGACCGACAGCAATAGGCTGAAGATGAAGGGATCAACGGGCAAGCGACTTTTGTAGAATTTATGCGCCATTGCTACAACTCCGTTGACAGTCGAAGCACCCTCTGGCCTATAGGAATAATGCCCCCTTCCCTCTCCACCGAAAGAGAGTATAGGGTTCCAAAACGACCATAGATACCTTGTTGAAATTATTTAGAGTATCCCTGGAACTTTATGGCGAACTTAACACATCACAAATGATAGAGATGTAGACTAGTTCCCTTAAGCACTTGGAGCTTCTGATGGCTGATAATGTCGATCGTCGAGGTGACTTCGTTTATCCTTATATTGGAGAAGGAAAGGATTTTATTCAAGTGGTACTGTAATGGGCCAAAGTGGCTGCGTTTATCTTGCGATGTCAGGTTCGGTTGCACTCATCGGCAGACCATCTGTCGGTAAGCTCTTGAGACTGATGGGCAAAAAGAGCAGATTGAGTAACCTAGAAAGCCTGCTGACCTTCAGAAATCCTGGAGTCGGGTATAAGTGCATTAGTGCAAGCACACGAACCAATCGCATCTCGAAATGCACAAAGCCACTATTAGCAAACACAGCCTCAAGACTTTCTGCCTTGACACGGCTGATAGCCATCAAGATTTCTATTCAATCTTGAGCCATTGAGATTTCCTACCATCAACGAAAATGGCCTATCCTCCCCCTCCTTTCAAAGCATTGCTGCCAGCGCCAAAAGCTGCGGATGACGAATTACCAGTTCAAGCACATCGCCCTAATTCAGATAGTTATCCTGAACGCCTCTACCTAGGACGACAGCTAGGACGACAGTTGATCAACAGAATTTTCTTCTCTCCCTTCCAAGATGGTCCGTTCTTGCCTATATCGAATGATCCTCTAGTTCCGAGACCTCCACCCGGAGATACAACCTCACTCAGACACAGAGTCAAAGCTTCACGAGATGACCGCACTCATGCTCGAGTACCTTCGTCGCTCGAAAATATAGATTGTGCCTCTATGGTTGATGAGCAAACTGAGCGGGGCGAAGGAGATGCAAAAAACGACAAAGCAAGCTTCTGTAAATCAACTTTACCCGGTTTCGATATTCGGAGGACGAGACACAATAAACGGATAGAAGAACTGAAAAAGGTTTTGGAGACAATGTCTGCAGAGGATGGATCCGCCGTGGTTCTATTGTGCTGGGGTGAAGAAACCTGCTGCTCAATTTTGCCAGTGTCTGTTTCGAACCCGGAAGATGAAGTAGCTACGTGGAGAGAGATAAACAAAGCCTGGTACACACGCAGAGGGCACTGGAGGAAGCATCTCCCGGGGTTTAGTGTCACACAAGTTGACATTGTCGAGGTTTGTTATCGCATGTAATTCTTCTGTAAAGGATCACTAATTAACACATCAAGATCACGATGCTGGGTTTGAAGGAGGCCGAGAAAGGCCGAGAAAAAGGTGAATATATTGGGATGTATACAGTCAACGACATCCCAACTGAGAGAAAAAGACTGCAACATATTATAGACAGCAATTTTCCCTCGTCAGACTGCCGTTACAGTCGTGACACAGGAACGGTGGAATGTGGTTCTGATTGCTGTTGCTCCGACTGCTTCCCGGGACTTAACGACGTGGATGAATGCCCAGTAAAGATACTGCGTGCTGCTAGACGGTACATTTCGCTCTTGGATACGCTCGTCCTGATGAGACAGGTTTTCTCCAATCCTGTACTCGCTGCTTCGAACGACTTTCTTGAGAAAGGGAACCTTGTATATGGCCACCAGTGAGATCAATGATTACGAGAGCTATAAAGTGGAGGTGTACTAATAGTTACATGATAGGGACCTCCTGAGCCTAGTCAACGTTTGGTACGATTGGCACTGTTCGGGTTTGAGAGAGCTCAGATTTCGAGGAATAGTAATCAGCGAAGGCTGGGCATTGGGTACACATCAGGTGGTTTTGCCTTTGATGGCAATTATGTTTCTAGTAGTAGTCATTGCTGCTAGGTTCCTTTTCGGTTGGGATACAGCATGGACTGTTGGCGGTTTCTTTGTCGCGCTGGTGACGCTTTTACGGATGTGGGCTTCTCATATTGCTAGCTAAAATTGCCATACGAATTACCTAGGCATCTGAACATAACCATAGCAGAACAATGTGACAGTTCGCCAGATTCTCAAGAGCTAGTCTAGGTTCATGTCTGATTTGACTTTTTCTTTGGAAAATTCTTGCCCACAAGGTTTGCCAACAAATGACAATGAATGACAATGGCATCATAGAAGGTTGATGGAAATGGACAGAAACTAGAAGGTAACCAATTCTGTATTGACTAAGATTGCTCATGAAGAACTTAGCTGAGTACATGAATAAGTATCCTTATATACCATTCATCATACCCTTTAACAGTAGACTCAATGGTAGAGTTGATGGATATCAACCTGATCCCAGTTTTTCTTGCATCTTCATCATGACTTGTCATCCAATGATTCTTCCTTGATCTTCCACATAGTGATGTGAGACTGGTGTGAAAGGTTTTACACATCTTGGTTTGGGGTACAAATTATATCTCTACAAACATGGGAATACTGACCTTTGTGACACCTACTTACCAATTTGCACACAGTTTCAATGGATCCATAGTAGATGATGCTACTGGTGTGAAACTTTTTATCTCTCAAGATGTTGCTTCCCATGTAAAAGAGGTGAATCAAAGAGTCTGTGATGGATGTCAATGTATGAAGGTCAAATGCAATGGGAAACAACCTTGTACCCATTGCACCACCTACAAATATGGTAAAGTCTTTTCCCTCACCAGCTTTAGGAACCCAGGAAGCAGGCTTCCATAATAATTGAGACTCTCCATCTCATGGCGTGAGTAGCATATGCCGAATTTCCTCAGTGCCAATGGAAGAAGTTTTCACCAGGTCAGTTGCCCCAAGGAAAACAGGGACTGCAAACCGCTGAGCTTGCTGTAGCACACAATATATCTCAGATTTCTGCAGTAGCTCCGGCCATTGCAAAGAGGTTGTGCCTTTTCCAACAAGTGAAAGTTTCTTGAAGTGTGCTGAAGTGCAATGTACTCTGTCTTCTTTCGCATCCTTCGGTGATTTGTTACCGTTCTACAGCTGCTCCACGTGGCATTACATGTACTTGGACCTTTATTGGCACTCTAATTTTCTGCCAAGTCTAGGACGTGAAGGCCTGGCCTCTCGCCCGCCAAATGGCTCTCAGGCACCTTGTAAGGAAGCAGAAGCTTCATGCATGTCTGTGAAGAATTTACCCTGACAAGGAACCCCTCCCAGAGGGCTGGCTGTTGGAATCGGGATTGATTGAAGTTGTCCTATTATCCCTGCTATCTGACAGATCACATCGAAGGAGTGAATGCCTGCTTAATTATGAAAAGATAAATAGCTTTAACCCCCAGGGTATGTTTAGAGCGGTATCATGTTCATTAAGGACAAGGAGCCCGTTGCGATGTTCCGGAGATCATCAAGACTCATGGTAAACTGATCGTGAGGATTCCGGCCGTTGAAGATGTTGCCACCAAATAGCATTTAGCGTGTGAATGTAATACTTTGAGATACACCACACGCTGGCCGTGGGAAGATCACCTATAGAGAGTTAGCTTCCAGCCCTGAGCCCTAGGGAAGAATAGATCATAAATAATACCTCTTTTTGCCGGCAAATGGGCATACCATTTGGGCCCAAGGAATATAGTTCAACATCTCCCCTGACATGATTTGTCCTCCCAACCTTTGCCCACTGCAAAATGAGCACAGCCTTGACCATTCCAGCACTACCCACTAACCACAAATTCACGTCGTTCAGGAGCTCCGTTCTTGATTCTGACCAACCGGACTCAATGGCAAACGATGGGAGTCGGATTTTATCTGGGCGGATGAAGAAATCTGGCTCTTTTCGAGCACCAGCATAAGGATGAAAAAAGAAATCAATGGCTATAGTAATCAATAAGCAGATGCACCTTGGATGTACTTTGGAAGCGAACAGCTTGCTTACTAGTTCCCACTGTTAGGGAGCACCTAACAGTGCGCTACTATATAAGGCGCCTAGGGATGTCTGGCTTGTGAGAAGCCAGATATAGTGGTCTTTTTGGCCTAGTGGTAGGAACAGACCCTAGGCTGTCCCTAACACCCACGCCCATCTGTAAGTAAACGAGCTTATCAAATTTCAAAAGGCCTGAGTCCCTCCACCGATGCTCTGATATCCGGTACCACTGTTGCTGGACATCATGCACCTCTGTCGGCCAGATCTTCAACGAGAATGTTCTTTCCAACGAGTTGTAAGTCTTCCTATAAAATGCTCTCAAAGTTAATAATTCCTCATCAATCACCAAGGCCAAAATCTCCCTACTAACCTCGCCTTGATTGACTCCAGGGCGGAATCGAGCTGGTTGAAGGTGATGTCAGCCCAATCTTGGGCAACGTTTGTGTACACTAGATGAAGGTTTGACTGGGCTTCCTTGATTGCTGTTTTCGCGTTGTCGACAAAGTCCTGAGGTGATTTGAATCCGCCCGAAGACCGATACATGACAGTGGAATCTGCCCGTGATGGAAAGAGCATTCAAGTCAGCGAGATGATAGTATATACGAATGGGGAAGTGACAGTTGAATAGTGGTATCATATCATGATTTGCTTACCTCCACCAAGAGAATCGTTGCTGGAAGCCATGATGGTCTTGGGCAAGAAAAGCCAGAGGTTCCAAAGGAGTAGTCCTCCGTACAAGGAAGGTCCTGGTGAATGATCGCATATGGATATATTTGTAGTACATGGTCACCTGACCATGAGCGATTCGGCTGGATAATAGTCGGCCCGATGGCAGGCCGGTGTGTAGCCACGTCTACGACTAGATAGAACTTCCTCTTCACAAGCACTCGTTGAGCAGACACTGGCTAGATAGATATGGATAGTCTATAGCAGTGCGCTCCTTCATTAATTGAAATTGATTTTATCCTCGGTTCTTTCTTCCTTTCTGATTAGGCCTTTATAAACTGACGTATCGACTCCCTGAGACCCAGTCGCTTATCTCCTTTGTATCTAAGAAGCCGACATGACTGCTCGACACCAGTGTCCGGCAAGTAGTCTACTATTCAGTTAATCAGTCATTTTCGCTGCTCAGCTCGCGCAATCATGGCCATCTCTATCCTATAGGTGCTAGGAGGCTAACCCGGGAGGGTTCGATACGCATGGAACGACTGGAAAGCAAGGAAACGAGAACAAGGAGTGTAAGCTGAAGTAGTAGTTGGTTATTTCTAGGAGTTGATCTCCGCTGGCTATGGAAGTAGGGGAAGTCACGTTGTTACATGTGACAATAGGGATTGGTGGAATGCAGACTCATGCATTCCTTGTAAAAACCAGAAAAGGCAAATTGATCAGGAAATATCTCCAGAGATAGCCAGTAACAAACATCAACGATCTTAGAAAGCCTTGTAACCAACACCCTTGACAAATGTCTGTTGCCAAGGACCCTGTGACTTGCCGTCAGCAAGCTGGACGTAGAACTTCCCGTGTGCTTCTCCGTCGATACTAGCATACGCAGGGGATCCATCAGATTTGCGTTCATCAGCATAGTAAAACCTAGAATCAGTAAATTAGAAACTTTGATGACTCTGGTGGGGATAAGATTATCCGCACTTGAAGCCTCTGCCAGAGTAAGCAGCAGCAGCCGATTGAATAATGTGCGCCGTTGCTGACTTCCCTATACCCAAAGACAAAAGTGGCGGGATGATTGTAGCGTTCAGTATGTTCCCCGTGTAGATGAATGTCTTTGAGGCAGAGTCAGGAAGTTCTTCGAAACCTAGAGCAGCTTGCTGTGCGGCTACAAAGGCGCTGGTTGTATTGACGTTCAGGTCGCGAGTAAAGTCGGGTAGCGGGAGCGAGAATGGATTTTTAGGATCATTCAAGGTCACAGCAGCAGCTTCAGGTGTCTCAATCAGCTAGAGACCACTCTCGATGTCACGAGGTATTTCTTACCATTGTAAATGACGACACTAGGAATACCCAGTGACTTTTTGACCTTGGAAAAAATACCAATCACAGATTCTGGGTCCGAGAGATCACCCTGGATATGGGTTTGATCCGTGCAGTTGTTTCCATCGGGTCTTCTGGAAGCGGAAGCAACTTTGTAGCCCTTGGCAGCGAAGGCTCGAGCGACATGCTGTCCAATATTGGGCCCTGCACCAAGAACAAGAATAACTGGGGATGTGCTCGACATGTTTCTGATGGATATAAGGATAAGAAGTAATGGATATAAGGATGAGAAGTAATGGATATGAAAGACACGGATTTCCCACTGCTTCTTTATACCTACTTCGGCGGCCAAATAAGGTTCCCGTTGACAAGCAATGCAAACAGTACAATCAAAGCAAACATGCAGATCTAAGTGATCTGATTCGTCATATGCTATTTGTAAGCTAACCCGACGGGTGCAAATTGCGGCCGGCGGGTGTTAATTACGCCCGACGAAGCTATAGCCAAGACAATGGCGTGCGCAGGATATTACAGGAGCCCAAGAACCTAGAGAGGTAGAAACTATCCCTCAGACCCCGTGCAGTTCGGTTTTCCCATATTTCCAATCTAGTGCGCATGGCGTTCAGTCAAGGAGCACTTAGCTGGGTTCGAATTTCGGCTATTAATTATGGCGGTATTGTAAATGCTCGCATGATAGATTCCCACTCCATGTCAACCGATTCCAGCCCTGTGAGATTGTTCAAAAGCGGCCACTCATGCGTTTGGATATTTCCTTCTCCGCCATCGTCAGCTCCCTCGAATCGTTCCATCTGCGTGCCATCTCCAGGTGCATCGCGGTTCGGTTGCTCTGTTGGACCCCGATGGCCGCCTTGGATATGTGTGTGAGCCTGACAGTCTAGCATAAGGTCTGTCTCAACAGCAACAGTACCGACGCCGGCAATTGCATCACGGAGCTTTCTAGGATATGTAATGGCGAGATTTTGTAGCTTCGTGATGAACGGGGCCAGGTTGTCATTCGTCCTAATGGCCCCCAAACACTGGGCTTGCGCGGCGCTTTCGAATTTCGTAACCAGGTTGCCAATGATCCGGCTAAGGTTTATCTCATCGGCAATCTGTTCAGCTGCCTGCCTGGAGCGACTTTCATCAGACACTTCCGGAACGGACAAGATATGTGTTGTAGCAGCTGTGCGGTCTGACACTATCATGCTTTCGACAAGGGTGAAGGTTAGCCGTATGAGGCTCGCAAGCACGTAACACATTCTCCAGAAAACAGTGTATGGTAAACATTGAAAAATCGAGTCATGTATTTCCAGGAATTTCTGAACAAAAGCCTTGTTCGAGTTAAGCATATGCCACAGCATTGCGGATCTAGAGGGCGTGAACAAGGACTGGATGCGGATACGGCTAGTGCCTATACCAGGCGCTCTATTTGGCGCAGCCTCCCAGAGCTCATTGTGAACAGCCACTTCTAAAATATAAGACTCGGTATAGTCAAGCTCCATATTAATAATACCGTTACCTATGATGATGTTAGTGAATAGTCTATAACAAGTATGTTTCATCCACAGACCCGTGTGAGCCTTTTCTGCTACAGCTGATGTTTCAATGAGCTGTAACTCGTGGAGGAACCCATCTGCAGTCATTGAGACACCTGAATTCCCTCGCACTGAGTTGTACTCCACATCGAAATAGCTGAACGTTTCTCCGACTCGACCGGCAAGGGATGCGAGGAGCACAAGCGGCTCGATTAGCTTATCCGTGGGGTATTCGCTTGCTGTAGCCAAATGGCGACAGCAGTCTTCCATATACCTGCTAATTTGTATCACCGGTGGTCTCCGGAGAGACCTCGATAAACTTTCAGGCGCAGGGCTCATTAGCCCATATTCAATTGTATAGCTGGTGCTTTAAGGGGCGTTGGGGAAACTCTATCACATGTACCCAGCAGATAACCAATATGCTCCTAGTAGGGCACGCTTCTTGGCCAAACTTGCACCATTCCTTTTATCAAGAGTTAAGTCGTAAACCATGGCGACGCATAGTTTGCACCATCGGAAACATATCTTGCTCTCCATTCGGTGGGGTAAAACAGTAACGCCAGGCTAAATATATAAGGAGTGCTTGCAAGGCCTGCAGGCTCCTCTCACCGCGGCCTATGAGCTTGGAACTTATTTGTGCTTGTATCTCCTCTCCACACAGCCTCTGAAGAGATGGGTCTGAACGGAGTGCCACAGATATAACCACTAGGAAAAGTAAGGGTGCATTCTGCCTAAGCTTGTTCGCATCGATCCCTTTATCCAACATCACAAAGGGAAAGAAGGTGGCATGGTGAAGAGTAAAATCGGCCAGCAGGGCCTCTGCATATTCCAGGGTAATGATATGCCGGTCAACCAGGTCGACATAACAATCACTGGTGCTGGGCAGGATGACAGATGTTGGTGGTGCTAGTGATGAGCGTATCCTCGAAGAGGAAGTATCCGGCGAGGAACGAGATATATAAATATGAGGTGTAGGAGGCTCAAGAGACGCCGTGAGATGCCCAGACGAGAGCGTAGCCCCAGATGAGCGCGCAGCCCCAGAAAATGCTAAGTCACCAATGCAGCTTTCATCCTTGCCAAGGGTAGATACTCGCGCGTCCAGTTCCTCCAGCCTGGCCTCTAGTCCTTCAATCCGTCTATGAATGGGAGCCACACGTTAGTATATGATATGGGTCCAGCCGGCTCGAAAGGAGAAGCTTCTTGAGCGACCGCTGCAGACGCACAGTGTGCCATCCCTACCTTGTACCTCTCTGCCTGCGCCTCCTCTGTGGCAGCTCCAAAAAGATGCATCCTTTCCCAAGACGAGCACACCGTTCACAGTCAACCTCCGTGCTACGGCGGTTGCATTTTGCTTTTGCAGACGTACAGCTCACGCATGCACGTCTCTTTGCAACACTGACCCTCGGAACGGGGCCGGCAGAAGATCCGGCGTCCATTATTTCGGCGAGTGGCGCTGGAGCGATCCTTACCTAGATCTTAGTATGCCAGTGAAGGTAGCCCGGATTTTTGAAGCATGAACGAGCAGAGGGACAGTAAGAGCTGTACAAGGGAGGGCAGACCGGGTTGGGGGATACGATAACACGAGTATGATTTTATTCATTTTACAATTATATTCAGTGTCGAGAATTCAGAAAAGTATGTATAAAAAGAATGATAAATCAAATGGTAAATGGAATTCATGGTTAATAAGACAGTATTTAGAAGGGGAGGTGAACCATTAGTAATGACCAATAACTACTAACCTGTAAATGAAGTAGGGTCCATTTTTGAACGATTCACATGACCTGTAACCTGGAGATCGTCGCACCATGGCCGATTGGGGCAGAGTGGGTTCTATCAGCCTTGTTCCATGTGTCAATTTCTCGCAGATCCCTCTGTGTCCTCTCCGGTCTGTGATTTTAGCCCCATGAGGTACCAATATAAACGAAGAGGTCATAGATGGCACGGCATGGGAAATCCCGAGGGGCTAGGGGAGATTCACTCCTATCACGGCATTCTTGACCCGTTCGTTCCGATGAGGCCCACGGAGAATAAGTTGTCGACCAGCTCGATATTAATCGAGCCAGAGCAGTACAATACCATTGAAGGATGCTTTTTGGGGGCTTTTTTCGGTGCCAGTGTGGTCGCAGTATGTGCTCGGAGCGGGGTGGGATAGTTGCGCTGCTGGTATACATTTCGATGTTAGGTCCGGGGAACGGTGGTTTTGTTTGGGGTGAAGTAAAAATTTTAAGGATGACTAACTTTGACCGTATCATTAGGGACTTCTGCTTCTGGGGGGATTTCCATAACAAAGTTAAATTCAAAACCGGTTAAGCTTTCTAGATGGGTCCTGTAATTAAGTCCTAAATAGCTCATTATAATCTCAGAATGACAGAAAGGGATGGGTCTCCCAACTACTTCGTTTAAAACTAAGTCGACATGAGATGATCATGCTGATGTAGCAATGAACTTTCGATTAGTTTTGCTTAATCCTGTTTATTAAAATAATTTATTTTGGACGTCGAACGTCATGAATATTCAAGTAGTTCCTACAGAAAGTAATGCCGCGTTTATTAACATAAAATCAATGAATTACAGCCTATATAAGTTTAGAAGGGTCTCAACATGTCTCACTATAGAAACCTTTTTTTATTGACATCCCAATCCCGTCTTCGACGAATTAGACAGACGAAAGGATACACACCACACCAATTTGTCTTTGGTACTAACCAGGCATTGAAAACATCACAACCAAGTTTTTAACCAGAGACAATGGATGCCCAGCAGAACAATGAGAGATTCAAGTTGGAGAATGTCTTCAACGTTAAGGGCAAAGGTAAATCTCCCTACGCCGTGCCAAATAATATATACTGACCCCATCAGTTGCTCTAATTACTGGTGGTGGCTCTGGCATTGGTCTCATGGCCACACAAGCCCTCGCGGTCAACGGTGCCAAGGTCTACATTACGGGCCGCACAGGCGAGAAGCTCGACCGAGTCAGGGAACATTACTCGAAGAACATCCCTGGCCAGATCATCCCAATCGCAGCAGATATTACACACAAAGAATCAATCAAGAAGCTCGTGCAGGAGATCTCATCCAAGGAACAGGGAATGCACATCCTCATTAATAATGCAGGCATCTCTTCGTCAACGCAAAATACCGATGCTGAGAGTGCAGAGGGGCTTCACGAGGGTCTATTCAAAGATGATGCGAGTACCTTTGATGAGTGGGAGAGCGTGTACCGGACGAATGTCTCCCAGGCCTTCTTCACCACGACTGCTTTCCTCCCTTTATTGTCCAAGGGGTCGGAACTTGAACATGGATGGTCCAGCACAGTTATCAATATTTCCTCTATCTCTGGCATTGTTAAGCTAGCGCAACACCATTTTCCATACAACGTGAGCAAAGCCGCCGCCATTCATCTCACTAAGATCCTCGCCCATGAGGTTACATCCTCGAAACTGAAGGTCCGCGTCAACAACATTGCGCCAGGTGTCTTCCCGTCTGAAATGACTACCGAGGGAAGCGATGAGAAACAGAAGAGCGCTCTCCCCAAGGAGAAGTTCGAAGGGAAGGTCCCTGCTGGAAGACCTGGCAAGGATGAAGATATTGCTAGCGCGGTGCTTTTTACGGCTGCCAATCAGTATCTAAATGGGCAATCGATTGTTGTTGACGGTGGTTATGTTTTGACTGCTGGGACAGTGTAACTATCAGCATACTACACTGCTTTGGTGTTTTGGGGTGGAGGGAAGCCTATACTGAATAGCTGGTCATGATAAAAATGCTGATAGTATGAGTACTTGATATACATTTGGAAAAATGCAGTAAGGTTAAATAATACCAGACTGACGAATATTGTAGTCTCTGGCCTGCAGTCGTGCAATGCGCAATATTACACTTAATATACAATCTCCCCGCAAATTTGAGAATCAGCTCATTGGTTTCGGCCTCGTCAGACTTCTTTCCCCTTGGCATCTTCGGCGGATGACAATATCGGTGCCTAAAGGGACAAGATTCAGAATATTGGAAATTAGGTTGCGAGCTGACACACTTGTATCACAGTTTATTCTCTATTTCCAGTCTCTGAAGAGAGGCGATGTGGTTGTCCCCCAATGTGGTATTACTAGAGAAGGAGCAGCAGGAGGAGGGATAGGGGGCACAACAGGAACAAGAGGCAGACAACTGGAAAGAGGGAAAGAATGATGAAGTGCTGGAGTGGTTGTGTGCTTAACAACAGGCCGTACTCACGGAAGGAATGTATCAGCGGAAAAGGACCCCAAGAGGTCGCCACCATGAAGTCAACGACTGAGACCACAATTGGGGGAATGTGACTGGATACTCGAAGGATGGCTAGCAGCTTCAAGAATGCAGTGGATCAGTAGGTATTTTTGGGCAATTCCGTACTCACAAAGTAGTATTAATACAGCATAATCCCTGTAGGGATTACCTTCCCAACGCTAAATCCCGTTGATCTGAGGAGAAGCTGTGTGCAACCGTGGATCCGTCCGAGGGATGTGAATTGCCGGCAAACAGACATGAAAGCACATTTCTCTGCAGAAGTATACTCGATGCTAATTTGAGCCAAGTAACTAGTAAGCCAGACGGAGTTCTGGCTGTATACACTAGATGGAGAGCTAGAGAGAGTATCTGCATACTATTATAGATAGTAAAAGAGCGTCACGGTCAGCAACAGGGCATAGTATCATTTTGGTTTGATGATGCTCTGCAGATGGAGCCTGCTGTGGCTGAATCACTGGAGCAGCAGATGTGGCAAGAGTCTGAGGCCACAAGCATCTCAGGGCACTTATGTATTTTCATCTAAGACAATAGCTTTAATGTTTTGATTAATGTATGGACCCTGTCTTTTTGAGTGAAAGGGGACAAAAAACCTAGGGGGCAATAGTCAATCTAGCAGGTGTTTGTTTTGATGGGGCAGATTATGGTTCAGGCATTAGTGGATCTTGTAAAGACCTTAACAAGAGAACGAGGGACGAGAGCGTTGGCTGCCTAGTTCCGACACTGGCTTCAAATATGGCTTTTCTTTTACTGGGACACGGAGAGATCAGTTGATCACCCGTTCTGGTCCATATCGAATGGATGGTTGCAAAGATTTGAGAGCGACCACTGTAGATACTGTTAGATGAAGACAATGTTAGGGTTATGCACAAATAACTAGGTTACAGATCTTCATTGGAATATTCAGTCCTTGGCGGAGGGATAGATCTGCCGCACTACCTGACTCGATTAGTGCGCGTATCAGGCATATATCAGGCATCAGTCGGTAATCGCATGTATGCGATACCACCGTCTATTACATCGCACCACATATTCAAAATTCCCGTCTCTCTCTATATTTTATCTGTGATGTTGTTAACATGGATGCGGCAATTGCTGCTGTCAAGCCATCTTTGGATCAGAGCCTTCCCACTCTTGCAGAGTGCAATATCTTCCTCAGCCCAGATATTGATCCACCAATCCAGCAATTGGCTCATCTAGCAGCAAAACAAGCTATGGATCATTCAAGACAGGACCTTATTGCAACACCTAAGGCATTTCCCTTCCAGCCTTACCCATTGAACTGGGGCATCAGATTTTACAGCATACAAATGTTATCATGCCATATTGCCAGGTGGACTGGAACCCCCATTATGGGTACTATCTGGAGGGGATTATGGAAGATGATCGTACATATAGCTTGCGGAGATTAGATCCATATCGCTGCAATCATCAATCAGGCCGTTACCTAAAGAAGACTTAATGAAAGTTAAGGCAATATTCTAATTAAAAGGGTAGCAGGTCGGGGGGAGCCCAAGCTGGGAATCAGCCTAGGCTACATCACCCTGCCCCGAAAACACAAGGAGAGCACTCTGCTGAGACTCAAAAAGCACTGCGCATACTGGTAGCTTGGGGCGAGGAAAAGGATCAGAAAGACCATAGAAGAGCTTCTTTTTGTCTCAAGACATCCTCACAGGGACAAGAGACTGCAGGTTAATTGCCGGCCAGACTCATGGAATACAGTCCATCTCGATATGGACAATAGATTTAATTAATAATAATAATAACTGCATAGTTATATGTGACTACCTACCGCTACCATCACTGAGGGGTAATTGTAACCTCCGTGCAATTTAGCCTACATTGTCGCCCAAATATCTTCACTGCCCTCAAGCTAACAGGGCTTTTACACAAAAAGGCCTTCTTTGATGGTCTTCCTGACCTCCTCTATCTCATGTTCCTGTCTACCTGGATCATTGGCGGCGTTCCAGGGCACGGAGCCATGGTAGTGCCTTAATTCCCAGTCCAATAGGTAGATCCCCAGGCCAGGCTGTTTCGACACCCGAACCACTTGTTGCAGCAAGTCTGCAAGGTCTTTGACATGTTTCGCTTCCTTATGCAAGAACTTGGTCTGAATAGCATCCGCTAAAGACGCATCGCCCGATTTCTGAGCCGAATTGCAAAGCCTTTCCAGATCTTCTAGAAGACGCTTCTCCACGAACAGGGCCTCTTTGCACGGCCCGACTGGCTCCACTGGGTTATCAGGCCATTCAATACTGGAGGCCTCGATCGGAGTCGGTTTGGAGCGTCCTCCCCGGGAAACAAGATACTTCTCCAACCAGTGGAAGTCGACCAAGCATTTGGTTGCTGAACGCTCCCAAAG
This sequence comes from Aspergillus sp. MA 6038, assembly GCA_003004525.2. Taxonomy (NCBI): domain Eukaryota; kingdom Fungi; phylum Ascomycota; class Eurotiomycetes; order Eurotiales; family Aspergillaceae; genus Aspergillus; species Aspergillus sp. MA 6038. The sequence goes on from PQME02000013.1 coordinate 148,795, forward strand.
GCTGATATGATGCTGTTAATTATAATCGACAAGAGGGGCATCCAATTGATTACTCACGATGCAAATCCATGTAGAGCAACGTTAGCACGCGAACAGTCTGCAGCTAGCTTTCGGAAAAACAGCCAGCTGGTCAATTCTTGATGAATATGGCCTCGAATAGACTACAAGATAGCTCGTTAGCTTATCCATGGTTCAAAAAGAGGGGCTTTTCACGCTTACCTCCTCGAGATTTGGTGAGAGTGTGCTTGTCCGAACCCACTCGTCGAGGTTGCTATCTGAGATCTCCGCGATGGCCTTTTTTGCTTCTTCCATGTTGGATGTTTCGATTGTTCGGTTAGGGTGAATGTGATGCTTGTTTTTGGTAGTAGGTAAGTATATAATTCCGATTGATAGCTATTCTAGCTTCTCTTATATAAATTGGCGCGTCGGACGGATCTATCATAGTGACGTCCCCCGTATGTAATTGGATTTACAACACACACAGGAGACGGGTTTATTACCATAACGTCTATTATACGTGACTAGAGCATGGTACGTATTGTTTACTACACTTTGAGTTTAGTAACAGAGCTATGGGCGCGATGCTGGACTTGCAGATAGTAATAGGACCTTACCTTCGGCCAGACACGAACAAGGACTCGGGCAATCATTCATGCCTTAACCAACTATTCCCTTACTGGCTTCGACAAACTAATGCCATAAAAACCCGCTATTGAGGGATTCATATTGGTGTCAAGCTTGCCTGGTCACTCCTTCACAGATGACACTAGTGTCTGCGGAATGTCCACCAATGTTCAGATTCAATGCCTTGATCTAGCGAAATGCATTTTAATATGTTTTTGTCAAAGCAAATTTTCCAATAGAAAAGGGCACTCAAATTAGCCGTACATACTCTGCTAAAAACAAAAGATCAACTCATCCTGGAAATATCATTGTCTCCCACACGACCATTCACTGGGGCCTATAATTGGGCGACAGTCGTAGCAGTGTGCATCAGCATGACAGAACACTGACGGCGAGTGGCAATAATAGGGCCAATATATTAAGACTAAGACACGAGTATTAGATGCCGGGCTCGTCCACACCTGCATTGGTCAAGTGAATGATTCATATTGGCATTCAATCGACTGAACAATATCAACCATCATGGATGCCTCCAAAGAAGACAACCTCAATGCCATGCGTGGCTACAAAGCGTAACTAGGCCCTGCTCAGTACCAAAATAAATAGTACTGATCCTCGAATGAAGGACCCTGAATAATCCCAACGTCTCAGAAACCGCCAAACAGCACGCCCGGGACGTCCTCGATAATGAACTAGGTGGTGATCAGCCTCGCGAACAGATCCACAGTATCCGAGGGGATCAGAATAAAGATCCAACTCGTGTCGCAGCGGGGTATAAAGCGTAAGCCCTCTTTAACGAGCTATCTATGGATTGAACTAAATGGACTACATAGGGCGCAACATAACCCCAATGTCACCGAGGGTGGTAAGCAGAGGGCGTCACAGATGTTGGGACAGGAGTAATTATCTGTTTATCTCGGTCTTGTTAGGTATATCACTGAGTTAGTGGCTATAGCTAGCCTGTTGATAGAATACAGTGGAACACTACAAAAAGGACCATGACCGCTTTAATCTGTAGCAGTCAGTATCTAGTAACTGATAGTAGCACTGAGCTCCCTCTAGGACCAGTTATCACGCAATCTGTGAACCTAGTTAGGGCCACTTCCGAGCTTAAGAGGCTACTAGGAGCGGCTCTCGTTCTGGGGATGAGCCCCCTCACCTGCACCTGGCAACAAATTCACCCCCGTCTATCAGCCTTGTTGTCCTTCTATCCACGACATGTCCTCTACAGCTCCACGGCAGGACGAGCCCGAACTCGAGTCCAACCGCGAGCACCAGCGCGCCATCCTAGACCGCCACTTCACGGCCTAGATAGCGAAGCATCACCCAACAAAAATGTTTTCACCTACGCGACCCTCTCAGACCGAATCATTCTGTCCGTGAGTTCACACTGCGCAGTCATAGCAGGGGCTCTGAATCCGCTCGTGCCAGTCATCTACGGCCTCCTGGTCAGCGTCTTCGACGGCTTCGAGGCCGGCACCGTCGAGGCGTCTGAGCTCCGCTCCAACGTCGCCACGTTCTCGCTGTACTACGTCTATCTCAGTATCGCACTGTTTGTGTTTACCTACGTCGCCACGGTCGGGTTCTACTATGCCGGTGACCGGATTGCTCGGGCCCTCCGCACAGCGTACCTATCCGCCATCCTGCGACAGGATATGGCCTTCTTTGATACCCTGGGACCCGGGGAGATCATGGCCGGATCATGTCGGGCATGCGTACCGTGCAGGAGGCGGTTACCAGTAAACTTGCGGTGATGCTAACCGCGCTCGCGACGTTCTGCGCGGCGTTCGTGGTGACCTTCGTCATGTACTGGAAGACGGCGCTGATCATCAGCCCGTTCTTCGTGACCATGATAGCCACGCAGGGTCTGAGGGGATGCGTATATAGTCAAGAATCATCGACGGACTATGGGGCTGTACACCCAGGCGGCCGGGGTGGTTGAGGAGGCGGTCGAAGCGATCAAGCATGCCACGGCGTTTAGTATCCAGTCTCTGCTATCGAGCCGGTATCTGGAGATACTGGGCCGGGCGGGGAGAGCAGCCCGCAAGGCGGAGAGTATGGTTGCTGTGATGATTGCGTGGATGAACGCGATGCCGGATCTCATCTATGCGCTCGCGTGCTGGACTACCACCTGCAACCACATATGACGGGAGCAATCCCCATTACCATCACCTGGTCTAAAGATTGTTTCACAAAAATACTGGGGTCTAGGGCTCATTGGGGATTAACTATACATACTTAACTGGCTTAAGTACGGCTGAGTTGAGAGGAAGCCCTGTCTTCCACACACCTGTGGTTGTATGTATTAGGCTACAAGTTGGAGAGCTATATGCTGTATGCCTCTTGCAAGAATAAGATAACTGTGGAAAACTGGGTCAGCATGATGCTAGCTAGGTACTCATAGCACTGATTACAGTGGTTTACTGTTACCACGTTTGCCGTGTCTTCTCACCGGACCCGCCGGTTTTGTTTCTTCACGCGCACCAACCCTTCAATTGTTTTGGTTTCAGGTGTATCTCCGATGACCACAGCTAGATGGATATTTCGGTCTGGGCATGATGTGCTTATTTAGTGGATGAGAATACTATCTACCTTGTGGTAGTCAGGGAGAGGAATAAATTCTGTAGAGATCACTCTAAAGGTCCTGGTGTATGACTGGTGTGCTCATTCGCTAACTCTCTGTCTTATGCTAATCTATCTTCCGCCTTTCTTCCTTCTTTAACGTCTTATATCACGGGCTGTCAGAACATCCCCCGATCTATGGCGCTCAAACCGAAAGACAGTTGTGTACACCTCATGCCCCGTATGCCAGGACTTCCAGGCAAAGAAGCGCTCCTGAGAGATCAACCTCCAACCACGGGGCACTCCAAACGTCTCTACCGTTTGAACATGGTCCCATTGGGCCATATGAGCATACCCATTCTGTCTCAAGGCGTCATTGTAAGCCTCGGGAATCTCATCAACGGAAATGGTCACTGAGCAGCTCGCGGTCAAAAAAGCCGACACGAGCACAAAGTCCATGTCCACGGGATCTAGAAACTGCAGTGCGTAAAAAGAGACAATATGGTCGACGGGTTCTTCAATTCGAGACACATAGTTTTGAATTGAACCCTCCAAGATGCTGGTGTAGGCGCCACTGGATCGAGCACGTGCTGCCATGCCGGGAGAAAGTTCCACGCCAGTCACTCGACCACGGAGATAGTCCTTTTTGCTCTGTAAGGCAATGCCTGAAGGGTTTCAAGGTTCCGTCAGTAACTAGAACAAAAAGTTGCTTCCAGACGTTTAGAGACCGCTTGGGAGATCTTACCAAATGCACCTGTACCACAACCCAGGTCCAGGACTGATCCTGTAAAGTCACATTGGGCGACATACTGTTGAATGATTGGCAACGTAGCTGTCTGGGTCGAGGCAGTTGCGTCGTATTTCTCCGAAAACTGGTCATACGATGCAGAGACCTGAGATCGGCGGTCGTTTTCACTATCAACGCTGCCATCTGCCCTCGAGGAAAGTCGTAGCCGATGAGTCGCAATGGCGCTGTTGACGAGAGAGCGATGGCCGCCGGGAAAATATGCTTTCACAGCGGGATCATCCCATTCATGTCCCGTTGGAGGAATAAAGATGGCTGGCATGGGGTTGACTTCCAGGGCAACGACATCCCCTGAATCCCGAACCCGAATGTCAACATGGCCCCAATCTGCGCCATTATCGGCCGCTATCCAAGCCTGCAAACCAGCAGTCTGCAAGGCATTGTAGAGATCACGCTCACTGTCCCTGTCGACGAGTTGGACAGAGGTCTTTTCGTCATACTTGACACCTTGAGAAAGGAAGAGCTCTGGGTTCTTCTCCGGTCCAGTGGCCGTGGAGAGTCGCCATCGCTGCGGGCAGAGCGACATAAACAAATCTCCCACCCGGCAAACAATAAGAGAATAGTCTGCCCCCCTAATGAACTCAGTCACTAGAATATCGGCTGGAATTGACTGGCATCCACCCTGGGATGGCTTGCAGGAGACATCGTCCCTGCAAAGACTAAGGGGCCGCCTGTTTCTCGCCGGGGCGAGAACTTTATCCAGTGCCTGTAATTTATCTTCCAGCTGCTCTGGCGTATAGCAGAGTGACGCTTGGTCGATTCCTTGACTGCCACAGCCGTTGACCGGCTTGACAAACAAAGGGAAGCGGGATAGGTCATTGTGAGGAACGCAGGGTCTTTGGCGCTCTCGGGCAGCCTCATAGAAATCTCGCTTAGATTTTAACAAGGCTTGACTGGGAACTCCCATGAACGAGGGAAGCTTTGATTCTAGATAAAGCACCGCTTCGATTCCTGCAACGTCATCTTCGTACTGACCTAGACAGGCTTGTCAGTTTGTGACGAGGTCGGGAGAATCACAAATTTAAAAGCTCACCCCACATGAGATTGAAATAGACATCAAATTGCTCCTCCAATGCGGCATCCAACTGGACTTGGGCGGTCTTTTTATGGATCCAACGATGCTCAAACGAGTGCATTGGGACGTAGAATTCTGGATGGTATCCCGGATCATGTTCTCGATTGACATCAGCCGGATAAGCCGACTGGAGAACACAAATTCGCATGGTGGCAACGAGCTCTGGGCCAGAATAGTTGGCCAAGATCGGATTCAGCGTGGATAGCCCTAACCTCGGGAGGGGTAGTTATATGTATACAATTACTCTTATGACCACCACTCAACACAAATAGTAGAAATGCGGTTTGAAAATAGTAGGGGTATAGACAGGCAAAATGAAAGGCAATGCAGCTAGCGCGAATAAGTATTTGTATTAATTTTGACAAACGCTGTACTACACTATGATCAGGTGATCTTAGCTGGATTGGCATTTGAACTAATGCTAGTCGGTGAGGCGGAGTCTTGGAGCTGAAACCTTGCTTCTTGTTGCACTAACAGTTCTACAGCGGGCCATAGCAGTTTGCGCAACCTGGGCGCTAGTCTCCACCGGTTTCTGATCAATCTTTTCCCCGACATTAGCCTGATGGGCCGCAAGCAGCTCCTCGATATGCGGGTTCAGCCAGTATCGTTCCAGCACTCGGGGCTCAAAGTCTCTGGCCCCCGCGATGACCTTCAAACACCTTTCGGACCCACAGGTACAGCTGAATGGCTGTACCATGTCCCATTCAGTGCTGGGATAGTAAAAGGTCAGCTCATCGCCGATCGCCAAGGGCTGATGACGCGAGACGCGGACTTCGAATCGCGCCATGTCAAATTCCAGTGAAGGGGCGCAGGAATGGTTGCAGTAGACCAGGTCTGAACAGAGTTCGATATTGCTGTTCTGGCCCGTCTGTACCGAGGTGTAAGTTTTGTAAGCGGCGGGTTCGGCCGTCGTGATTTTGGCGAACACTGCTCCGGCCGGCAGCGCGACGAGTGATCGGGCACTGGATTCGTATGGCGCAGCCCCTTTAACCACCTTCAGACGGTCAGCGTGGCTGGGCTGTTCCCAAGTTGGCACGAATGTTGACATTGGCACGAAACGGTGAGGGTACAGGCTGTTATTCTGGTCAACTGGACACGGCTAGGCGGATGAATGAGCCAGCTGAGATGACTCAATAGTGGATACTTATATTCCCGGCATCTATCCGGGCCAGGGTTAGACACGTTATAACTAATTTGGTGCGTCACGCAAGTCTTTGTGCCTCGGTGTGATGGACAGGGCCCAGGATGATCCAAGATCTACTCCGTACATTTATCTCGGGAACATGCATGGACTGGCTCACCGACTTTGTACTCTTCCATTGTTCAGCCCAGAGTCTCGATCTTCCTGTAACACAGCAGGGCTTTGTATGACAGCTCATCGTTTTCTTCTTCTTCTTCTTTTTTTCTTGTTGGATACTGATTCGGACCGTCGTTCGACATCCAATGTCACTCTGCTTCAACCATGCAAAAGACAATGTACAATGACTTGGAATCATCCTCGTCGAGGGGTTGTACTCAGAACGAGAAGAATGACTCTTCCAACAAGGACGGTTCAATATCCAAAAACATCGTTCTCGAAGCTATGAGATGGCACTTATCCCAGTCAGTGGCAGACTATAGACTCGAGCCGTTCTGCGTGATGGACCTAGGCTATCTCGTTACCCGATATGAAGTGTGGCGACACTCCCTTCCTAGCGTTATGCCATTCTATGGTATGTATGCCGCCACTATCACTCTATCCCACATACTGATAGGTTCGGCGACTAGCTGTCAAATGTAATCCAGATATTCATATAATCCGATTACTGGGATCTCTGGGATGCGGCTTCGACTGTGCATCCCGAACCGAGATTGAGCTGGTGCTGGCTCAGGGGATCTCTCCTCGAGATATCATCTTTGCCAATCCATGCAAGAAGATTCCCGACATCATCTATGCCTATGAAGCGGGTGTTAGTCAAATGACATTTGATAATAGAGCTGAGCTCAATAAAATCCATCAGTGGTTTCCCACAGCACAGCTTATCTTAAGATGTTTTGCCTGTGACCCATCCGCCACGTACTCATTTGCCTCCAAATTCGGGGCATCCCCGCAAGTCGCCATGAAGCTATTGCAGGATGCAAAGGATCTCAATATGGCTATTACTGGCACTAGCTTCCATGTGGGATCTGACGCTAAAGACTCCAGAGCTTTCGATGCCGCAATCCGCAATGCCCTTCACGTTTTTCGCGAGGCCCGAAAGATTGGCCACGATAAGATGCACCTGCTTGACATCGGAGGTGGGTTTACAGAACAGGCGTTCGCCCAGACAGCCGTCTCCATCCAGCGTTCCTTAGACCAACATTTTGGCAATCTGGACGGAGTGGCCGTCGTTGCAGAACCAGGTCGATACTTTGCGGCGGGCACAACGACACTGGCCTGCAGCATTATCGCTCGGCGAGATGCGACTGAGAACATGCCAGACGAAGGAAGCCAAGAACCCTGCCACATGCTGTATTTGAACGACGGTATATACGGTACCTTTCTCAGCAATATATGGGAGCCTGCATCTCAACCGCAGGTCCTCCGCGCATCTGGCCAATTTTATCCGCCTGTTAGCCCGAACCAGGACGAGAAACACATACTGTGGGGTCCCACCTGCGACGGAGTTGACTGCATCCTTAAATCCGTAGATCTGCCAAAACAGCTCGCCATTAACGACTGGCTTTACTTTGACAATATGGGTGGTAAGTCTGACCCGTTTGCTATGGGGGCCGGAAGAACCGATCTATTCACTTACATACTGATAGCCTATACAACTTGCCTTGCAACCGCGTTTAACGGATTTGACACTCGCCGGGAGACCCTCTATGTTTCCACGCACCCGACAGCAGACGCATACCTCCAAAAAAGGCTCCATGGAGGCCAGTGTCGAGACGCGGCGGGTGGATTTTCTTTGTCATAAACAATTCACCACTACAAGGGACAAGTACTGTATGCACATGTATTCATATCAAGCAAGATTCTGTGTCCATAATCCCGGGGATAGGTAGTCAAGTACCACCTCCAGGTCGATTCCAGCCTCTGCACACTTATCTTTCAGCTCTGTGCGCTCCTGGACGTAATAATTGCCATTATCAGGAGGCACCAGGAGGCACCGAATGGCGATTCGTTTAAGGTGTGGCAAATGGCTGTCCAGAACATATTGTACACAATCATGTAGCTGTGTCTCAGAGCCCCAATGCCGAATCAATTCTGAATTATCCCACTGCAGACATAATTCTTCCAGGGTTTCTGGTAGCAAGTCACCAATGCCCTCAGATTGTTCTGGATGCCACCCCACAAGTAAGGTGATGGGTACTTCTGCAGATCGGAGATGGGAGAATCCATTCAGGAACCCAATGAATTGGTTCCTGGCATCATAATATGCCTCAGTTCCGAACTCATAGTATGATTCCTTGTATGGATAGTACTCTATCCCCATAGAGAGCTTTTCTAGAGTATCACTGACAGACTCCAAGCCCTCTAGAATATATGAGCATGATTCCAAGGCTTGTTCACTGTTCCACCGATATGCCATGCCCAGGTGCAGAGACTTCAATGTGACCATCTGAGACAGCAGAGATGGCACATCTTCTTCTTTGATAGTCGCTCGAGCAATGACCAATGTGTGGACATTATTTAGATTCCCCTGTTTCTCCTTCTGGGTGATAACTCCTTGAAAACTCCGTAGCCAAATGGATATGGATTGGACGGAGGGCAGGTGGAACCAGGCCATGAATTGATCAGGATCACAAGAAGGGTAGCCATCTGAATCAAGGTTTATTTTAAAGACCTCATCAAGCCTTTCAGACTGAGGCACATTACTGCCATAGTCAACAGTCATCAGAGAGTTGAAAGGTGATAGCACACCTTTTGGTGCAGAGTGTAATGCATGCTTCAACATCAATCCAGGAAACCCTGAATTCCAGACAAAGGAGTAGTCCAAGTGAAGGGTTTGAAGATTGTGTAATTGAGAGAGGAGAATAGCCACATAGGCATAGGAATTGCCCATCTCCAGTGCTTGATGCCATTTGGATGCCTCAGGGAACTGGGCTTTGTTGACAATAGACTGGGACTGTTCTATAACGTCGCTGAAGCCCTCAGAATTTTGGTTCCATAGTGATACATCCTGGTCATCCCGTGGGTCACCCTCCCATTCTTCAAGACGGACATATCGTGGAGATGAAAGGATTGAGACATGCTGGATATTTGAAGCCAGCTTGGGGCACAGGAGGATAGCTTGCAGTAAGTGCAGAATGCGCGCCCTGGGCACGGTGTTCCACTCCCAGGAAATCTTGCTGTAAATTGAAGGTTGGAAATACGCAGTGGGATTCCTAACTGCAGAGAGAACAGTCACAATCTCATCAGCTTCAAGATGATCAAAGACTTCCATCCAGCAGTCCCGGGACATCAGCTGGCACAAGCTACCGCATATAGCATTAGCAAGATGCTTATGACATGTCTTCGTTGTTATGCACTCACTCTGGCCGCTTTAAATGCATGATTGATTTCAATGGAGCAGTAGTCATTTGCAATCGAGGTAGTATTGCTCTTCTCGTCCAGTTCATTATTTGGCCCATCTTGTAGTCGATGGCGGACCCGACGGTTCTTAAGTAAACGGATAGGGCGGGCGGTGCTTCGCAAGGCGTTTTCCCCCGGTCCACAGCGATCGGTGCATTACGCCATTATCGAAGAAGGGGGAGTGAATAAAAGAGCAATCCAGGGTCTGGCGGATACATAAGCTTGTCCAGTCAGTCTCATCCACTACTATAAGAGTGAGAGCCTTATTTTTTATTGTCATGCCCTCTCAAATTGATTCAGCGCAATTTATATTAGCTTATTCCACAAGCAACGGGAACGGGCGTAAATCGGGGGGATGTGAAACAAACAAGCAGCCCAGATTCAAAATCCTGCCCACTGCAATCTTATTCACCGTGACATGTGCAAGTTCCATATGATGAATGCTGGAAGCAGACAGATAATAAAGTCAGTACAGGCTGCAACAGCACTTCACAGGTATGCAATGTCAATGAGGACCTGTATGTCAACGCATTTGCCATTAAATGACTCATGCGGTTCCAAAAGTGGTTGATGGGCATGCACTGGAAGATGGTGAAGAAGAAGAGCAATCTAGCCAGTATGTATATGTTGAGTGCCATGGCGGCGTAGAGAATGCCGATATGGATGCGACTGACTGTGATGCGGAGTAGCATCAGGATAAAGTCACCAACCATTCTGTGCGGCCGGGTCGAAGGACCACAACACGTTCACACACAATCGCCGCCATAGGGGAATTCTTCTTAGATTCCTCAGTCAAATGATGATGAGTACCGACACCGGACACCGCGGGACGGTGAGGATTCGGATCCTGAGAACTAGAGGCAGCGCTCTCACCCAGTGTGCTCGCCGGAGACTATTGTTAGCGCTTCAGGCTGGTAGGGCTGGTCAGCGCAATTCTGGCGAGTAGCTAGCGACTAGCCGTCGAATCGGTACTTTACTAGTTGGAAAATAGTATGATAGTAGCCGTAGTGAGGAATAGAACAAATTATTTGATTATTCTCTATCTGCCTCTCAATGCTGTACTTCCCCGGGGCCACCTTTACTCCTAGTGATAACGGGAAATCGTCGAGACTCGATCAAAACCAGCGGGTCAATATAGCCGCAAAAGAGAGCTGTAGCGCTAAAATACGATGACTATGGAGCAGGGAAGGAAGCAATCATAATAAGAGAAATTCTTTTGGATTGTTGCAGTGCACCTGGCACTGTTTCTCACTTTTGTGCAAGTCAATATCATAATGATACCATTATGTTGCATATGATGCCAAGGCACAGTATTCATATCATTTTATTAAGCTTCTATTTTCCAATCTGTATAGCCAGGCTGCCAGCCCCCTAAACCTGTTTGACTCTCTCACTCCACACAATCTCACTAAGAGTTCATCAGTGACCTATGCAAACTGTCACAGTGAATAGTTAACTACCAGATTTGCCTGGCTATTGATCCTAGCTGTTGACAAAAATCAATACAGATATCCTCTGTTATTCACTTTCTAAGCTTGGTAGGTAACTGAATTCCAAGACAGTTCTTATATTATAAAACCACTGGACCTGAGTTCACTTTCCTCATCCTTCTCAATTTTCTGTTCCTATTTTCCTATTCCTTCCCCCAATCCCCCACCTTCCTGTTTTCTTTCGGCTCCTCTTTTCCTCTTGTTCTCGTGTTACCCCCAAATTTCTATGCAAAACGATAAGTGTATTTTCTGGTACTGACGAATTTACTTCAACTCCAGTGTTAGGGTGCGGCCTAACAGTGCGATACTATATAAGGTGCCTAGGGATATCTGGCTTGTGAGAAGCCAGATATAGTGGTCTTTTGGCCTACTGGCAGGTGTAAGCCCTAGGTTGTCCCTAACATCCAGCTACTAGTGCCATGTTTCAACCATCTGTTGAGCCCTCTGTTATCATGTCTAGCTTGCCACCAAATTATGCAATGCGGTTCTTCACTAGTATGCGAGCACTCATTGCCGATGCTCGCGCCATTTTGGGCGAATTGAACAAAAACCAAGACGATGGCAATCAATACCTTCTTGTCCTATCGCTTCCTACTGCTATCCGTGTATACTTGGACAGTGATAAGAACGCTTTAGATGGCATCCCGTTTCGCCTAATGTTTGATGGAGCCTCTGCCCTGGTGAAGGTCATTCCATCCTTTGAAAACAATGTCTCGACCCGCGGATTAGTGGAAAATATCCTATTCAAAATTTTCATTCTCGGCGTGCCAAGGGAACAGTATCGCTTTGCTGGAACCACCACGTTCCGCGCAGCGACCAGAAACAAGGGCAAGCAACCCGACGACTGCTTTCTACCGTGGTCAAGGCTACCCCATGGTCGTCAGCATCCATTGAACTGGCCCACTCTGGTAATCGAGTCAGGGGTTTCAGAGTCCCTTCCAAAGCTTCGTGAAGACGCCAGATGGTGGTTCGAAAACTCTTCGGGATTGGTTCGTACGGTCCTCATTCTGAGCATCAACCGAGCCCGTAAAATCATACGGCTGGAGAAATGGCAGCTCGTGGATCCGAACTCACCAACCCCATCCACAAGTACAGCAGCTCTTTCAATCCCACCACCCCTCATGCAGCAGCCCGCAGCTAGCCAACGCCCTTATGCAGCACAGGCTACAATCATTACACCCACAACAGTGGCCGGTGATGTTCCTCTCGTTCTTCACTTCCATGGTCTGTTCGACAGGCTTCCAACGGGTACGGAAAGCGATATACTGTTGGACGGCCCGACTCTAATGGACATCGCGCGTTTTCTGGCCTAGTGAACCTGCTCATTTTTTCCATTCCTCTTGTCTATTGTCTTTTTGGTTCTCCTATTTACAGCCGCTCTAATTTTCCTTTTCATTTCTGTTCTTATGTTTAATTTCGCATCATTAGCTTTTGAACAGGTACTTTGGCCTCATTTCCTTCTTTTAGAGCCCTGCAATTGCAGGTGCCAGCAGCACCTCTAAAATGATACAATGTAATCGTTGCATATTGGTGCGTTAGATATCTTAAACCAATGTTTTAAATAATCATTCACTACCTATAGCCCAGGAATAGGTAAGATGTCTGCAATATTTAGGATGATACCAAGTATCTCATGAATACAAGAAATACCAGGGCAGATGCCGAATACACATCGTAGGTGTCGGTGATACACTCTGCTCTCACCGCTTAGGGCTAACGAGGTTTCTGCCGAGTCTTCATTTAAGGGGTTTTGTACGAACCAATAACGGCGTCACGGGCTCGGACTAGTAGATAATAACGAACTGACATTCCTATCTAAACTAGCGTAGCCTTCGACAATAATATCAATCTAAGGTTCTCGCGTACTAGCCTGGTCCTGCCGCCATAGCCCGTTAGCTTGAGCAGTTAGTTTTATGACGAACCAGATGCCCAGGGTCATTTCGTGTGAAAGGTCAGCTTGTAAAACGACTGTAATCATCAAACTAGAAACACAAAGATGTACTTGACATGGTACGGCTTAGCCGATTGGTAGCAACCAACGACCCGGAATCCACCGACCACCTCACAGATAATTCTTGGTGCATTCTTCCAACCCATGAAGCCATATCCCCAGCGTAGGATGAGACAAGTACCCAGGAGCCTTCTCAGCATGCTGACAGAGGTCATGAGGATTCTCGCTGCCTTTCCTCCTCTTCCTATCTTTATCTTTTCCTTTCATGCCATAACATCTTTTCCATTTCGAAAGTTGTGTCATTGTAAACATGCTCAGATATTGTGGGTGTAGACCCTGTTGAGCTATCACTCAAATGCCCTCTGACTATCCATCGGTCAATTATGAACGTATCCGAGCTACTCCGTACACTCTATGCGAAGGCAGATAAGATCGGGCCAACTATCTTCCGACACTGATTCGCAGCCATAACATCAATCACAAAAACAGACCAACATTTTCAAAACTAACCTTTACCCTTAAAAGTTCCATGTCTTTATGTAAATCGACATTTTAGGAAGCGTATTGGTTTATGTTGTGGTTATTATTGATAGTCGAAACCGTCATTGACTGGAACCGCAAGCTGTGATTGGAGGAAGGGTTCGCCTATCTGTACGTCCCTATCTGTACGGAGTCCGGAGTTACGTGCAGAGTATCCGTAGTCTCGATCTCTCTCTGCTTCATCTTTCTCTCTTTCTCCATCGTCTCCCTTCCATGTCACATTTGAACTCCGCGCATGATCCCATTGACGAGCTGTACCTGAATCCCCATGTCCAACAATATCTCTACCCCACTTTAATCGCCCTGGCCTGGTGCAACGCCATCGAACTCATCGTCCTCTGTTTCAATACCTTCAAGCGTTATGCGGGCCCCTACTTCTGGAACCTCTTTGTTGCCTCGCTAGGCATCATTCCTTTTGGCCTTGGCTACTTCCTGAAGATATACGGGATTACTTTCAGCCACTACTTCCTTGAGATTATCATCGCCGACATAGGCTGGTCCGCTCTGGTCACCGGCCAGTCCCTCGTCCTTTGGTCGCGCCTCCACCTGGTCCTACACAACCCTTATATCCTCCGCGGCCTCCTTCACCTCATCATCTTTGACGGCGTCCTCTTGCACACCTCCGGCACTGTCCTGGAGCTTACCAACAATGCTCTACCCAACTCCCATTCCGTCGCCCTGGCCTTTAGCATCAACGAGCGCATCCAGCTGATCTGGTTCTGCCTGCAGGAGTTGCTCATCTCCAGCGTCTATATCTACGCGACCATCCAGCTCCTAAGGCTGGACGCATGCTCCTTTTCGCGCAGCATTTTGACGCAACTAATCGGTGTCAACATTGTCATCATACTGCTGGACATCGCCGTTGTGGCCGTCCAGTACACTGGCTTTTTCACTTTCCAGGTGACCTTCAAGGCGCTGGTCTATAGCATCAAGCTCAAGCTGGAATATGCTATCCTTGGCCGTTTGGTGGAGGTTGCCCATGTTCGGACTCAGACGGATGCCGCTCGCTTCCGGTTTTAGTTGTATTATAGCACATAGAATGGCACTTTTGAATACCCCAATACCTCAAATATCTCAACCAATGCCATAGATTACTCTGGGCCATCTGTTGTCAGTCTAAGGCGGCCTAATTTCTTTGGGTCTTCTATTGGGATTCCAATTCGCATCGCCAATGAATCGACACAAGGCAGCAGCAATAAATAAAAGGAACAGCTCTTTCTATCAGTATCTCAAAAGTCGCGTCCCCAGGCCAGTATGCGAATGAGCGCTCTTGTCTTGGACGGGAGAACTGATTCTTAACATATGGCCATTCCGTTATAGCGGGGCTCGCTATAACAAAGTTTTACTCTGCAGAGTATTCCATGTATTTCTGAACGCTGTTAGTTCTCTAGGTTGGGCTTTACACATTTCAATCCTTTCTGAAAGTTGTTTATTTTTGAGAGCCTCAAGTCATGTTGCATTCTCATCCAATTTATGGCAACCCAGTCAAGCATTTGCCATCTACTCATCTGTACACAGAATACCTTCAACGCCGCGCTGTCAACAATCAAGTCCATCCCCTCCTGCCCATCCACCTAGGAACTCAGTGGCTGAGATCATTGCCTTCCATCAGGGACTATGCAGCACTTGTGATCCAATTGTTCGCCCTCTTTTACTCATTATCATTGACAAAAATGATTTCAACCAATCTGGTGAGCTGCTTGTGAATCTGGGTGCCTACAATGACTCGCCATGGAAAGTGGACTATATGTGCCATCTTATACATGATGCAGAGGCAGTATTGGCAATTGGCCGGACAGACTGGGAGGGAACACTTGATAATGCCCAATTTGGGCTCCAATGGGACTGATATTTCGCAAAGTATCCCACTCATCCTCTGGGATGCCCTAAAGAAGATTATGATTGTCTAGATGATGGACTTTTGTGTGCAAGGTATTAGGAGGCTTCCAGTAGCTGAAGCAGCTAATTTGCTGGTGGACATTGCAATGGTAGTTATCATGAGGCATTCAGGCATCGCCATTGCATTGTTTTCACTCACCTTCAGCTCCAAAGGCATCACCTCAATTACCTACACCCAACTAGAGCTCACCCCGGCATCACTCTTGAACCAGCAATGAGAAAAGGGCAGAATTGACAGTTAGCTGTGTGTAACATGTGTCTTAAGTATAGTTGAGCAGAGGGGATCCTATGCTCCACACTCTATGGTCGTATGTGACAACCAATTTAGAAGAAATCAATATAGTATTTCGATGCCATTCTTTATGCTGGTATATATATACACATTTCCAGAATAGACAGGGATAAAAAAAAATTGCTCCAGAGAAGTTCCCTGGTCATTATGCAGACGGTTCTTCTCGACCCTGCCGCTCACGAAAATTGATGCTGCAATCTCCCTTCGGCCTACAGGTCAAGAAATCGTTCCAATCCGGGTCCGGCTGACAGTCCATCGTCTCACCCTGCCCGCCAACTATGGCCATGTCGAACCTCATCAGGGCATAGGCCACGACAAGCTTCATGGTCAGTGTAGCAAGCCTCTGGCCCTTGCACATATGCTTTCCCCCGCCCCAGCCAATGAACATCTCCTCTTGCTGGATATTCCGAGCTGGATCCCACCGGAGCGGATCTGGGTAGACAGCAGAGTTAAGTAGAGTCTCTGAAAAAGGATAGACGACAAAGGCACCTGAAGGGACAGTGTAATCGCCGAAAGCGAGATCTGGACCCATATTCTTCCGTACTGCTGTATGGGGCTGGGCTCTCCGAAGTGTCTCACGAATGCATAAGTCAAGTTGGGGCATTTCAGATTCCCAGGCCGCGAGAGGGATAGCGGAAAGTGTTTCGACAATAGCTTTCCCAGAAAAGTTTGCCGGTTTCGCAGACGTGTAGGTTGACATGAGTGCCTGGATCTCTTCACGAACAGCAGAGTTCCAGGATCGCTCATAAGAAAGGAACATAAGAAGCCACATTCCTGCAGTAGGTAATACATCAGCTAATGGCCAACCAAAAGGTAGGGGGTTAATAACGTACCTATTGTTCCAGTAGAGCGGGCTCCAGCTATGGGTAATCCCATCATGAACTTTAAGGCAGTAATAAGTCAGCGGTAGTCCGCAAAGAAAGAATGAAGAGAAAATCCGAGGGAATATATGCTTACTCCCAGAATACACTGGTGCCCTTCTTCCGCTTCTAGTAGCTGTTGCAGGGTATCGTCTCTCTTGATTCCACTTTGTTTCCTTTCGTGAACAGCATGGTTGAAAATGCGGTAGACACTCATGGAAGCCCAAAGCTTCCGGAATGTAGCGAACCCAGGGATCCATGGGAACTGAGCTGTCAGGGGCTTGACGGAGGAGTCAATAATGTCGTATAGGTACTTCAGACGAGATACTAGCGCTGGATCCTCAGCGACCTCGTATGAGGAGACTGCGCGTATTATCATTTGAAACGTCACCTACAATGGAAACATGCTGTCAACAAACCGAACCCTCTTTAAGCACTTGCTGGGAGGGACCTGGAGGCATACATACATCATGTACAGTCGAGCAGGGGTCTAAGACGCCCTCACTTCCCCACAAGTCCATCTTGCGATGACAATCCGATAACAATTGAGGAAGCACTGCAGCTATATTAGTGTGTTGCCTTAAAGCATGAGCGAAAACGAGAACACTCACAAGACTGTAGGCTATCAGGTCGCTGCAACACACTCAAGCGTTTGTAGATACCGTGCAGAGCGTGAGGGTCAAGACCAGTAGGGATCTAGAGGGAAGCTTAGTCCAGAATAGGCAAAATCAACAAGAACAAATGGTAGCATACTGTCCCTACGAGGACCTGGAAGCCTTCGTATAAATTCAAGCCCTTCTCTCGAAAGAAGGTGCGCCGCGCTTCGTCTCCAGAGACAGCAGTAACTTCATTTTGGAATAGTCTGAACCGGAAAGTCGAGGACGATGTCGTTCTAAATCCATTCGCAAGGAATTCGAACGGGGTTTCAAAAAAGGACTGGGCTATTTTGCCCACAGGCAAGAGTAGCTGCGGAGGAGAGTCATAGTCTTTTGAAGAAAATGCTGCTCGAGGACTAAGAAACGGATATAAAAGAACAAGCAGCACAAAGGCAATGAGTGACAAGCTTGTCGTAGTGGTTGGAAGAGTGAGGAACGACTGGGCAATGCCCTGTAACACCATAGTTGAAGTTGATTGATGGCATGGCCTTCTGCAGGTGACACCAGGCGGGATTAAATGTAAAGAATCTCTTTATCAGGCCCTTTGTTCTTTTACAAGTCCCTTGTCTCTTCTATCATGATAATCTCTTTTGGCGGGTCCCGTGTCGAGTCGTTAAAATCATTATAACCACCGAAGCGGAATAGCCGGGCGTTCTGTCAGAGCAAGACATCGTCGTGTCAGAATTAATCGCTGTCATAGGTGAGATCTGAGATCTGATAGAAAATTCCATTGGACCGGAGGAGATGATTGGCACAATATTCCATTGGAGTATAGTTTCCGGGCACTGAAGTGTTATAAACCCTGAATATACCCCCCCTCAAGTATTACGCTTCAAACAAAGATACCTTCCCGACACAGTCGCCTTCCCACCAGAATGGCTCAGAAGTGGAAACCATCTATCGTCCCTGGCCCGGTCACTATCCCGTTCCTCTACCGCCTGGTCATTACAACCATAGAGCCCCTTTTCGCAATCAATGGCGCCATGCAGTGCGTGGGATATCCCAGCGTTTACATGTCAGTTATGACTCGAGGTGGTGTTGCCTTCGACCCGACGATGAGGTTCCTGCACACGCAACTGGCTGGCGTATGGCTGTATTTCGCCTTCGTGGAAGCAGTCGTGCTACGTGTGTTCAATGACGATGAGCGCCTGTGGAGATTGCTGGCCATGGGTATGCTGCTCAGCGATATGGCCTGGTGTCATTCGGCAGCACAAGCCGTCGGCGGCTGGACAATCTGGTCCAATTGGACTGCGTGGACGGCAGAGGATCACTTCATGTTCTGGACTTCCGCACCGATAACGGTTATGAGGATTTGCATTGTCCTTGGTATCGGCCAGGAGGGTCATCGTGGGAGCAAAGATAAACACTGATGGACCCTTGAGGTGTGGAAGAAGCAAGCAAGCAAATTGTCGACCGTCACGAATCACGGTCCTGAATCATTCAACTGTTTCTTCTATGTTTTACTGCAAGTTGCCTCGGATCTCTGATTCATTGCCTTGTTGTTGGATTTCATGTCATCCGAGAAGTCTCCTATCGAACATTCCAAGAACCTTCCAAGAACCTTCCATCTTCCATCGGTATTCCATCTATAAGTCGTCGGTTAGCCATGATTCAGGGTCTCCAGAGTCGCTTGTCAGTTACGACTCAGATTGACTCACTTGCCACATTCCACGTATCCAGAATGACCTATAGAAGGAAGCCTTAATCCGAATACGTATACGAATGAGCCTTCGTTCTCTTCTGCCATGTGCCCCCCCTCTTTCTGTCATTGACTCAGGACAGCGTTGGATGTAACCAATGGTGTTTTGAAACAGGTAACCGCGGGTCAAACGAGAAGCAATGTGATTGACCCGCTGTCACGAACCAGTTCCATGTATTCATACGTACGGTGTACTCCGGGCACATGCTACTCGATGGGCTCCGCACCAGACTAGGGGTATGTAACAGCGATATCCAAAGTGATTGGTTGGGGCAATTGTTACAAAACACTGTTCAGGGCACGTCAGAGAGGGATAGAGAGAAACACTGCGTCAGTGGAAGGGGGGGTAGTAGAAGGTCGATCATAGGGCTTGGAATTATAGCTCAGAGGAGATTGGCTTAGGGTTGCTTGACCGGCCGAGTGGTTGAAGGTCGGTCTGCTGCCCAACGGTTCACCGCTTAGGGTTGCTTAGTGGGCGTGACTCGTGACTCGTCATGATTAATGCCTGAAAACCCAGGTGTAAAACGAGACTCTTGGCCGAGGGTCCCGCGTTCGAATCTCACTGTCGACTTACTTTGTTTTCGATTTTATTTTTGAATCCTTATAGTTGTACTTCTGACATGATCAAACAACTCCATACACAATTACATATACAGTATATAGTATATATCAAATATATTACATTGGCAGGTCCGGGGTAAGACACCGCATCACTTGCACTCCCACTCAACAACATACATGAAAGCCTCCCCCAGATACCCCGTCAACATCAGCCCCTGCGCATACTCGATCAGCTCCATACTGGGGACATTCAACGAGCGAAAGCGTTCACTGTCGCCGCCGCCACTGCGGACATTCACGCGGCGGTCGATCATGGCGTTGAGCATATCACGGCCGGGAGTGACGAGGAGGTAGCGGGACTGCGCCGGGGAGGGTTTGGAGGAGATACAGGGTGTGTCGGTGGCGGTAGGGGAGGTCCATTGGAAGGGCTTTATGTGCTTGCCGGTCTCGTCAGGGTTGGGCTCTTCAGGAATACAGCCATCCTTAGTGACCGACGACGATGACGGACGTCCGCTATCCAACAAGGCGTACTGCACGTCGAAATCGGGCGAGAACAGAACAAAGGTATTAGCCGTGGAACTCAATTTCATCCGGAACGTGGTGAAGTTCCGCGGGTCGAGGTGGTAGGTGTAAGTGGCCAGGACGTTAATATCGGCCGGGTCAGGGCACTGGATGTTGAGGAGGGCTTGGTCCTGGGCTGCCGGGGGACAGCGTGGGCGAACATTGAGGGATTTGGATTCGTGGAGGGAGACAGAGGGGATGCACGAGGAGATATGGGCTTCGATGCCTTGAGCGTGGCAGGCTTCGCTGCAGAAGCGGGTGATTTTGCATGCTGTATCAGTCAGTATCCATCCATCCGGAGTCTTACAGCAAAGGATACAGGGGGCCAGGAGGGAAATACCGTTGCAAATGATACGGGTTGGCGAGCCGCACTGCCTACACGGTGCAGGCTCGCCCAACCCCCAATCCTTCCGTTCCGCAGCGAGCAGTTCGCGACGGCGATTCAGCTCGGAGATGCGCTTCTCGGCGTATCCGATTCTCCTGCGCGAGTGGTGATTCTCCGGCGTGCGGCGCGCCATATGCACCAGCTGTCGATACGCATGGACAGCCTTCTCGATGGAATCGAGGTGCTCCCTCGACACGCACAGCGCACTGAGCGCATCAAACGTCTCCGGGGCCTCGGGTCCCTTGACAGCCATGCAGTCGTCCACCAGTGCCTCGAAGAGATCCGCAGCGTCCCGATTCAGGCCGGCGTCCATGTACGCGCGGCCCAGGCGGTGCGTGACCTTCAGCGCGTCGGGTATCCGAGAGCGACGGTACTGCTCGAGCACGTCTTTGATATCCGTCGGGAAGTCGAAGTTCTCCAGGCACTGGATGTAGCGCACGACGGCCTCGCGGGTGATCGGGTGGAAGACGCCAAAGAAGGTCCGGCAGTGCGGAATGGTCCGGGTGCAGATGGTGCGGGATTCCTTGTTCAGGCCGAGTTTCTGGTACAGCAGGGAGAGCTTGTTCATGGCGCTGAGCGTGGTGCCGTTCTGGATGCCGAAGACCGTGTCCAAGGCCGGCACGGCCTTTTCGAGGAGAAGGAGCGCGGATTCCAGATCCCCCAGGTGGATCTTGGCCGAGGCCAGATCTTGCATGCTGTTCAGGGTTTCCGGGGCATTGTGGCCCAGGGATTTGAGGCGGCCGGCGAAGGACCGCTCGTGCAGCGCCGCGGCTTCGGACGCACATCCGTCTTTCTCGAAGAGAATGCCTAGGTCATGCAGGACCTCGAAGTTCCGGGGATGCTCGCGGCCAAGGGACCGTTTGTACAGTGCCAGGGACTCCACGAGACAGGCCTGAGACTCCATCGTCATCTTCAACCCCCGGTAGGCCTGGCCCAGGCCATGCATAAAGGCCGCACGCGCGAGCTTGTCGACGTCCAGGCCCGGCGTGTCGTGGAGCAGGCCCAGCGCATCGAGATACTCGATGATCGCGCCTTTCAGGTTTCCCTGTTTCAGGAACGAGTCGCCGCGCATTCGCATGGTCAGCGTGCGCGACCAGGTCGTCGCGCTCGACAGCTCATCTTTCAACTGCAGGAACAACTGCGCGACCTCGTCCATGTGGAGGATGCGCTGCCGGCCCGACGCATCGTGGACTATGGCCGTGCCGGAGAGGTACTGCATATGCACGAAGACATTCTGGCTGCCCCGGAGCAGCGCAACGTACTCTGCATCGGTGGCTTCCATGGCGTTGAGGTCATCCTTGGACTGCAGCGCCTCTCTCGCCTGGTCTGTGTCGAATCGCCCGGAGCGAGAGGGCGTGTTCTTCCCGCTTTCCTCCTTGGCTTCTTTGGAGACGAAGGAGAAGCGCACGGTGTTGACTCGGTTCATCAGTCTCTTGCCGCGGTTCGATGATCTGGTGCGTGATAGACCTAGACTGTGTCAGTTTTACCGTACACAAAAAGGAGCTACAGGGTCAACCACACCTTTTGGTGTCTTGCGGCCAAACAGCTTCTGGAAGAAGGAATGCCTCTTGGTACTGTTCTTCGAGGGGTCTGGCATTGGTCCATCGTCCTCGAGATCGCCGCGCGACTCGGTGCTGGCTCTGGGACAGTCTCCTTCTTCTTCTTCGCAGAGCGTTAGGGCAGATCGTTTATTCCCGAGAGCCGGGCCACCGGGTGCTGCCTCTGTTAGCTTAACTGTCACCATCCTGCCCACCAATTCGCTCTCTTGCGGACATACCACTCATGGTGATTCCACCGGGATGGCCCAATGCACCGTTGACGTTGCTTTCTAGGCATTGGAAGACGCCATTCGGGGCGTGGACTGGACGAGTCAGTGAGCCCTAGTCCAGTACTCGGCACAAGTCAGATATACGCACCTCGCTCTAGGTCATACAGACCGGCAAAGCTAATAGCGACGATCTCGTCTTCGTCCGCCTGCGAGAGTTCTGCCACCGGTCAGCATCACAGAACAACACATACGCAAGCACAAGCACAAGCACAACAAACACATACTCCTTGTCGACCACGAATCCCGAAGCTTCTTGGCCCTCTTGGAGAAAGTTTTGTCCATGTTGGACGTCGCAGCCGGCGCGACGGGCACCTTTGGTCCTCGTCTCGCGGTGATACTCGGACTCCTGCTGCGGCCGGGACTGGTCAGGTCCATGGGGGTTTCTCTCAGACTACCGCTGTCCCGGGGATCGTTGAGGATGGGTTCGTAGGAGATGTTGCATTTTTCGCCGCAGTTTTTGCATTCCACGAGGGACGGGGTTCCTGTTTTTGTTAGAGCTGGCTGGTGGCTGGCTAGCTGGCTGGCTGACGGCATGCTCACGTTTATGCCTGTGTACTCGTTCTTTCTCTCCCATGGTGAAGGGTTTCTCGCATTTTGCGCAGAAAAAGCGCACGGGGCGACAGTCGAACGCGACTAGTCTCTTTTCCAGACGGTATCCTTTTGTGATGAGTCTGGTGGCAGTCAGTCAGTCAACATCCAGTTCCAGTTCCAGTTCCAGCTCCAGCTCTCCAGTCCTACATACCGATCCCGGGTCATCACATAGACAGCCACGGCACTTCCGGGGCAATACTTGGTCAAGTAATGGCCCTCCAGCTCTGCGCTGTATGACAGTCAGCTCTGCTACCGGCCACCAAAGATGGTTGTTGGGTTCGGGTTCATACGTCGACGAAAACACAGCATCACAGTCCGGACACCGAACATCCACCACAGCCCCAAGCACACCCCCATCATCCCCACGAAACGGCGGAAAGTCACGAAGCGCCTCTTGGAACGTATCCGGACCCGGTTCTTCGGCAATAGCATCTCCATTCAGCGCCCGCCCAGCCAACGACAACAACACCTCGGATGCGCGCAGGATGCGCGTGCGGCCGTGGAGCCGGTTCGAGCTGGCGTCCGACACGCTGCTCAGGGTGATTTCCTTTTCGAATTCGCGCCGGGTGTCGTGTGTCTCCATGATGGCGGCTTTTCAGCGTTGAAGCTGCGAAAGGACAACAACAGTCAGGTCTGGTCAGGTCTGGTCTGGTCTGGACGAGGACAGCAAAAGACAAACAGACACCTAGGCATTAAACCAAACCCAACAGAAAACCGGGTGAGCCATCATTTTCAATCGAGTACGGAGTTAGGAGTGACTACTACAAGCAAACAAGCATGCCAGTTCCGGTCTGGCCAAGGAGGGCGAGGAGGAGAATATCCATCCCTCGCATGGAACCGGGAATTGGAATTGTGCTGGAATGGTGAGATGTCATTTTGTCTCTAGTACTCCCGTACTGGTCCATACGACGGTACTAGCTACTTGGTCGAGAGTGTGCTCGTACTCGTACTGTACAGAGGGTTAGTTACTCCTACTCCGACTCCTGCTGTATGTCTGCATGTCAAGATGCTAACCCTGTATGTGTATCCCTAACTCCACGGACACACTATTCCACACTGACTTCCGTACAGAAAACTGATAATATCCACGCCCTTGCATGGAAAACATATCTCACTTGTCAGAATATCGTTCTATGATTTATCACATCCATGCAGTAGCTAGCTAGCTAGCTAGCTAAGTAGCTAACTCATCTATATGGACAGACTTCATGGATGCATACGCGGTACATGAGTGCATCGTACTGCATAACGTCTAGACAACGGAGGAACTGTCGCATGGATATGCCTAGTTGAGCTGTATGATTATTGACGGGATCAGTGGGATTATTGTGCTTATTGTACAGTAGCTAGAGCCTACAGGGATGGCCCCATGCATTGCGCTATTGCTTTGGATTGGTTATATTCAATAATTCAGGTGTAGAACAGGTGAAATCTTCAATAATATGCAGATGGGAATGAAATGGAATGAGTATGGTAATAAAAGTAAATCCCGTCGACACACAATATCGCCCAAACACCGTACATAATGCAAATATAGGAGTACAATGCACGCTTCAAAGAAGGAAACAGGTAAACATCGCCAATTAACAAAAAAGAATTATCCAAGGGTATCACGGTCAAGTCAGTCGTCAAAATAAAAATAGAAAAGGCAGCTCACGCAGCAGCTCACGCCCATCGCCACCCCGTCTCCTCATTAATAGTCCCCAACCCCCGAGCTGCTGAGGCCGACGCCTCACGTTCGCGCACGAGCAAGGCCACGGCGGCATTCACGTCCACGCCCTCGCCGGTATCCGTGGTGCGCAGGGCCCATTTGGCCTCGGTGTCGCGGAATCCGAGTTCGCGCACCATCATGTCAATCGCGCGGTCCACGGGGTCGAGGACGGGGCCGCCGACCGGGCCGTTGACCGGGGCGGACCATTGAGTTGGTTGGAAGCGTGGGATGGCGGGGACTGGAGGCGCCCGCTGCTGCTGCTGCTGCTGTTGCTGCTGCTGCTGCGGGATACCATCTAATCCATTCATAACCACGGTGTAACTCGAAATGGGCCGTTCGTCGGAAAACGAGGTCCCGCTGGCGTTCATGCGCGGCTGCGAGCGTTGATTGCGCAGTTCCGCAGCAAACGCAGCCTGTCGGACACGGTGTTCCTGCAACGGCGGCGGCGGCGGCGGCTGCAGGTCTGACGTTCCCGGTCGGGGATCTTGGGCAACGAACGACGACCGCGAGGAGTTGGTGCTGGCGGCAGACGAGTGCACGGACTGCTGAGACCAGGCGGCGAAGGCGTCTTCGCGGGACTTGTAGGTCTTGGAGACGGCCTCCTTGAGGAAGGAGGAGCGGGTGATTTCGGAGTCGTAGAGATCCCATTTGGTCAGGCCCATGTCATGGGCTTTCTGGAAGGTGGCGGTGGCATCTTTGATGGGACAGATGGAGCCGAGACAGAGCACGGCGGAAAGGCCCAGGGTGAGGACGTATGCGGTCCATTCTTCTGTTTGGAGTTAGCATCCACGCACACACCAGGATCCAGATTAATCAGAAATTGGGGGAGGGGGGGAGCCTACCTAACAGCTTTTCTTCTTTGTCGTGGTCACCGCACTTCACATCGAAGCCTTTGTATAGGCCAGCAGTCCGGGCCTCGTGGCATTTGCCATGGATGGGCTGGAGCAAAACACTCAAGCAGGTGAAGAGCTCGGTCATATCGTACATCTGACTCTGCGAGAGACCCCCGAGGTTCCCCATGGCAAAGCCGGCGGGCGGCTCGAACAGGACGTTGTTCATGCCAAAAGGCTCGGTGACGGACAAGGAGAGTAACGGATGATGCTGATGGTTCATGGCCTGCACGCCGCCATTCATCCAGTCCATCTGGCCGGCGATATCGTTCTCGCGGCCCTTGCCGCAGCCGAAGATGCGACAGAACGTCCAGACGCGCCAGAACGCGTCGTCGACGGCGGTGGCCCGCTCGGGGTCGGCGCCGGCCAGGCCGCGGATGGTATCGGGACGGAGGAAACTGCCGCAGCGAGCCAGGATGAGCGATTTGAGCTGGGCGAGGGTGAAGATGTCCTGGGCGTAACGCTGGAGATACAGCGTGGGGGTGTAGTCGGGGACCTGCGCATCGGGATCCAGCAGGAGTTGGAATTCGGTATCCCAGGGGGGGCTCATCTCGCGCAGTTCCCAGGCGGGCGGCGACATCTTGAAGACGGCGCCCTTGATCAGGTCGAGCTCATGCCGTTTGAAGATGCGGTAGAATTGACGGTTGACGATGGCCAAGCTGAACAAGTCGTCCAGCGAGGCCGTCTGTTCGAGGATGGACCGGACGGCCTGGTCGGGCATGCCGGCGGGCCATGCGACCGTAGACGACGAAGTCGACAAGGGCAACGGGGCCGGTGAGGACGGCGACGACGGAAAGACCTCGACTCTGACGGCCGACGCGGGCATGCTATCGAGCTCGTAGATGATCTCCGGGGCCTGCAGACTACCCGGCTGGTAGGGCAGGACGTAGGTGTTGTTGCGGCGCATCTTGCTGGAGGCGACAAAGATCTTCTCGTCGTAGTCAACGGGCTTGACGGGGCCTCCAACGGTCGGCTCCAAATGCGAGTCCAAGCTATTCGAGCTGGCCGAGGGAAGACTGTGACGATTGCTGCTGCTGCTGGTGCTGCTGGCGTTGGTGTTGAGGCTGATGGTGGTGGCCGTGGCCGTGGCCGTCATGGCAGCCAGGGCACCCTCCAAGCAACCGACGGGCTCCATCTTCTTTGTCTGCAGACGAGGCAGCAGCAGACGCAGTTCTCTTTCACTGGAAAAGGACGAGGGTCTGTCTTTGTTCTTTGCTTCTTTGTTGGGGTGCTGCTGGTGCAGGCCACGGTCGGACGTCTCCATCTCGGAGCGCATATTGGAGCTGCTAAAGGACCGCAGATGCAGTTTGCGCCCGAGACCGGGGACGGTCAGATGAAAGGGCATTTTCTTGCCTTTTTTCTGGTGCGGATGGGGGAGGAGGGAGCGCTGGAGCGAGTACGGCACAATATGCGCAGGAGGACGAGGCGCCGGTCGGGAGGGATTCATCTGCATGGCGCCTCTACTTATCTGCAGCGGCGCGTCGAGGGCGGCGGGCAAGGCTGAACGCTCCTCCGGCACGCTGACGGGCTGCGCGGCCGTCGTGCAGGCTTTCAGGGCATTCTCCAAGTCGGCCGCGGCCTGGGCCACTGAGGGGCGCAGCACTAAGCCCTCCTTAGCGGCTGGAGGGGCAGCATCGATACGAGGGCGACGGGGACGGTGGGCAGAAGACGAAGAAGAAGCAGGAGGGCAGTTGCTGACCGGCCGGCGCACTTGCAATGGTGCCAGGGCGATCGGGGGTTCGTGAGGCAGCGGTTTGTTCTTCAGGTCGGCCACTGACGGTCTCTGGCTGGCCCTCTGGACGGGCTCTTCTCCCTCGTCGAAGACGCCCAGGGCCACCGGCGATCCGATGGAGAAGGCGTCCGCCGATTTGTACGCGCCGCCCGGGTATTCCGACTCCATGCTGGTCAGCGACGACCGGCGACTGTAGCACGAGGATCCTTCTTCCGACGAGGCCGTGTCGTTGTCATCGTTGTTGTCGTAGTAGTCGAGGATATCTGACTCCGGCGACAGACGCTGCGTGGACAAGGGCGAGACGGACGATTCCGGACCAGTCGAGAGACGCTCTTCGTCGGAGCAGATGGGCGTCGGACTCGATCTCTGCGACGGGCTGGTGTATGCGCGGGTCTTGGGGATGGTGAGAGGCTCGGGCTTGAGGTGGTCTTTGACCGTGAATGCGATATGAGAAGTCATTGTGTCTGACGCTGATGGTGTCCCTGGCTGGACTATATACTTATACCATGCTCAATGGCTTTGTCTGGCTTTGTCTGGCTTTGTCTGGCTTTGTCTGGCTTTGTCTGGCTTTGTATGGCTTTGTCTGGCTTTGTATGAGGTTTTGTATGAGGCTTTGTCTACAGCTTGTCCAAACCCGGGTCTTTATGGCCAGGACAAAGGCTCTACAGCAGCCAGCCAAGGTTGACCACGGGGGCCGCCCAACACGAGTCCTGGGGGCCAAACGAGTATAACTCACGGCAGAGAATGGAGATGTTGGCTGTGATCTTGAAATTACCGGATTGGGAAGGATCCGGCTTCAGTCTGGACGAGTGTGGACGAGTGTGATATCATTTCTTACAGAGTACATATAGCAGGCTGACTCTTACGGATTCGAGTTAGACTGGGAAGCATCCGTCGTGTTGGTGTTGGTGTTGGCGTCGGTGTTGGTGTTGGATCTCATCATCCCCGTAGAATGGTTAACCATGCATAAGATGATAAGGTTGACCATGAACCATGCTATAATGCAGGATAATCGGACACATTCTTCCTTGCAAGATAATAGAATAGTTCATAGACATTCCGCTCCATAACCAGTATGCCTTCAAACGCAGTTCTATTCTAATCCTTGACTGCGCCCCCGCAGAATGCCTGATCAGCCTGGTTTGGCCCCGTCGGCTATGCTTGACTCTGTACGAGGACGAGGATCTTCTGGGAGGAGGCCAGTCAAGCATTCTGACCTAGAGCATGCAGTCAAGAGACCAAGCTCAAATAGACCGCCCATACCACCCCGAAAAAACTGCCCACCAACAACCGCTGGTCCGCCGGCACCAGTGTAAAGTTGAGCACCGACACCAACGGCCACAGCTTGAACCCGGCAATCAGGAGAGGGAAGAAGCTGTGCGTCAGCTGGCCGTGGATCTGCTCCCAGTCGTGCCCGCGCAGCGCCCCGAGCGTGACGATGTACAGCACCGTCATCCATGCCCCGCCGATGACCTGGTCGATGAGGATTTTGACGATGGTGTTGGTGACGTTCAGTTTCCCTTTTTTCTTTTCTCCTTGATCATCCTGTCCCTTGTCATCCTTCTCATCGTGTCCCTTGTCATCCTTCTCATCCGTGCCCCCCGGAAACGAAGCCTCCAACCCCTCCAACCAGAGAAACGTCAGCGGCGACAGAATAAACGCCGACGTGGTGAACTGCAGCAGCGTTGGGATATCGAGGTCGAAGGGTTTCTATTGTCAGTTAGACACACACACTCTCTCTCTCTCTCTTTCCGGTTCAGCGCACCTCAGCTCGATAGGCCTTGATTCCCTGCGCGAGGATATTGGATCCCGCGTTGATCACTGCCGACTGGAGCGCGGCTTTGGCGAGTGATGCCATGGCCGGTCGTGTTCGTAGTGTATTTGCCGTGTGGTGGACGGTGAATCTGCCATTGATCCACTCGTTTCTGCGATAGAGCCCAGGATGCAGTGAGGATTACGGTCCCACGTGACCCTGCGAATCACACTCCAGTACTCCGTATTCTGTATACTCTGTAACCTGAGGATGTGAATTACTGTATCCAGATAGTTTTCTGCAGGTATGGTGTCCCAATATGCCCATCCAGAATTACCACTGCCCGGTCCAGAGAATATAAAAGCTGGCCTCTATTCTATCTGTCTCTAATTTCTTCTTCTTCCTCTTTATTCTACACCTACTTATTTGTTTGTATACACTTGCTGACCTGTGGGAGGTCGGAGCATGCATCAATCAACATGGCTGGCAGAATGCAGCATCTTGTTTACTAGGAATGATCCGGGCTGTTTTTCCAAATAATGCTTTCTATAAGTCTGACTCATGCTCTGAGGTAATATGTAGACGGAACAAGGAAGCACTGCAATAGCTCTGTTCTATATATATTGAAAATCGTAACTTCGTCTCCGTAGCGGAGGACTCGACAGAAACGTAAGCACATCATAATCCACGTATCATGCGTTGCTTCTCAAGTTCAAAGCAGTCCGGACGCTCGTTGGGGCTCTTCTTCCAAGGGTGCAGCTTCCATCTGCCATTTTGGTTGGGCGAAATACACCCCAGTGGCGCCCGTCGTCGGTTTTGCACCGCCGCCCGCTCAAAATCAATAAACATCACACGGCCGATTTCCTCGTTCCAGATCAAATTCCCGGGTATTGGATCTCGATGGAGTACGCCGAGGTTGTGAATCGCTTGCAACGAGTTCTCCGCCTGTTGAACCATCCGAGAGCGATCGAGATCCTGCTGCCGGGCGAGTTTTCTTCCGGCATAGCCCATTAACATCAGATGGACAATCTCAGCAATCCCGTCGTAATAGAAAGGGCGGCGAAGTCGTAGGCTTCCAAGTAGCACTGGCACGGAGGTCCCTTGGACTGGAGTGAGATAGGAATATACAAGCTCTTCCCGTTTTGACCCTTCCACAAACTCGACAGGCGCACCTTTCCCCACAAAGGTATACCCATGAGACCACAGCGTGATCTTAAAGAGCGCCCCACGAGTCCCGTGCATGTGCAGCGATTCGCACCCCAGCTTCGAATCAGGCTGCAGATTATCATTGGAGAGCTGCCGGTTCAACCGTCGAATAAGTGTGGTCCGGTTCAGTTGGTGCCGACCAATCCCGTGGTCGGACGCATTGGGACATTTCTGATCTAATTCCCCTCCCTTGATCAGGCCCAGCAGACACTTTTGTGTGCAATACTTCCGCGGCTGGCCTTCGGAGCGTGATCCTTGCGACTTCGGTACCGCCGGTAAGGACGAGGAAGCTGACGGGCGAGAAAGGCGAGGTCGCCGTCGACTGGGTGTGTCAGGATCGAAACCCTCCCCAGCGTCATCGTCATCGTCATGCAACCCTAAGAGTTGCGAAGAATTACAGGACGCAACGACTGCAGACTTTGACCTGGTCTTCACTGGGGAAGCACGGCAGTATTCGTTCCGACTCCGTGTGGATGGTTTGAAGCTGGAAGAAGGAATGTTCTCCTCTGCAATCCCATCCAGAAGGTCGTCATACACCATCTCCCAGGTCTGCAACTTGCGTGCTGCCCAGTTTGTCCACGCGGTGTCTCGCACCGGCACTTGCAGAGCGCGCAGGGTGAACGCCAGCACCTGGCCTAGTGCAGTGAGATGCAGCCGATTGTCACCATTCAGGTCACCCATCCATCCTGTAGTTGGGCCCACATCCTCCCCTGGCACGGACAGGTAGTAA
The DNA here is from genome assembly GCA_003004525.2 of Aspergillus sp. MA 6038. Classification (NCBI taxonomy): domain Eukaryota; kingdom Fungi; phylum Ascomycota; class Eurotiomycetes; order Eurotiales; family Aspergillaceae; genus Aspergillus; species Aspergillus sp. MA 6038. The sequence continues at coordinate 179,736 of PQME02000013.1, forward strand.
TACACGGTGGAAGGGTCGTTGTCCGGCACACGAAGAAAGATGAATGCTTCCCCGGTACACACATAGCCATACTCTAGCCCGCCATGAACCATGTAAGAGAACGTTTGTGTAATGACTGCTGCCACAGTGCGACGGCAGACGTCTTCTGGGGATTCCTCTTTTTGCAGGCAGAGTACCTTATCGAGATCCATGTCCTGTAGTCCAGCCTTAATATGGGCGAGAGTGACTTTGTGGGGGGCCTTGTACTCGATAATAAAGGCCGGCACTTTGACCTCGGGACCCTGATTATAAACACAGAACTGGTCTGCTCGAGGTCGAGAGCTCCTTGGCTGCGTAGCATTCTGACCTCCCCCTGACGGCTGAGCTGGCGGCTGAGCTGAGCGGCCACCCCTCCTCGATCTTGCGGTCAAGCGGTCCGAACGGCGTGGTTGCCTCTGGGTCAGGCTCAAAGAGTTCATGTCGGCAACTATGTTTGACTCGTCCGTTAGGGTGTTGGCGTGGTTTTCAAAGATAATGTCCCCGTTCAGGCAGAAGACCTGTCGAAGTCGGGGGGTTGCGTGGAGCTGCTGGACAATGGCGGCGACGCGTGACTCCACGGTCTGGCGTTCAAAGTAGCTCAGATCCAATTCGGAGCCCACCATCCTTCCCCGGGTCTCTTTCCCATATTCTTGCAACGCCAGTAGTGGCGTAAAATGGCGCTCCGTTGCAAACGCGGTGTCCATCACGTCCCCCCATATCGAAACCTGTTCGTTGGGAAAGCTGGTCCACTCTCGAATCTGGGCCGGACGGAGTTTCCGGTCCGCGTTCGCCGGGTCGCCTGTGGTCGAGTCTGAGTGTTTTTGGACGGCCAGACTAAGGAAGAGGTGCACGTGACAGGCGTCGAGAAACTCGGGCAGCGTCGTTGCTTGGGTCTGGAGCCTCAGTTGTTCCTCAGCGTGAATCTGCGACTGTTCGGCTTGCTCTCTGAGTCGCCGGTCGTCTTCTCGTAGTCGCTTCTCTTTTTCCAGTTGCCGGCGCAACTCTTGTATCTCGTGGAGGGACATCCTGTTGGCCTCGAATGGGTGGCCATCGTCAACCCGGCTGGTGATGGCTGATGGAGGGTGTGTCGCGCGGGCGGCCTCGCAGAAACCCTTGCTCTGAACAGTACACGTTGCTCCAGTAACCGTGGCCTTTGATTGCGGATATGAAGAGCCAATCAGTGTCCTTGGTGCTGTGTATAGTAATTTGCACGGCCAACAAACTCATTACCACGCCCATCATCTGTTGGCCGAGTGCCTAGAGTGCGGATGGTCCTGCGCGGTTTTGTTCCCCATCATCTAAACCATGGCCTCCTAGTAACATAGCAAGTGTATCATGGCGGAGTTTGTGGCCATTGCTGTAAACTGGCTTGCTGCCTTGCACTGCCGCCCACCCCTTTTATAAATATTCCAAGCGCACACTCATTACTTGGTTATAGTTAACTAAAACAACAACTAATGTCAACTTTTGGTTAGTTATTACTCCATTCTGCTACTCCATACTTGGGTGCATTGATTCACTCTATTTTATTATCTTCCACATAGTCTTTCTCTGCATAATTTCACACCCATTTCTTTTCCATGCGTAAAAGAGATTTTTGGAAGGTTCCTATAACCATTGGATGGCTCATGGGTCTTAGTATTGCCAATATCTTCTGTGGCTCGCGCCCAAGCCCAGAGAAATTGGAACGAAAAAAGCGCCATCAAAGCAGTGATTCACCAGAGCCACTACCTACTCGAAGGCGCGCCTTGACGCCGCCATTAGAATCCCTGGGCACAACCTCATCCCAACAGCAGTCATTGCTTTTAACCAAGCTGCCCTCAGATGTCCGATATTTGATATACCAGCACATCCTGCGCGCCTCGGATCATGCTTACCTACATGTGGCCAGCACCCACCAGCGGGTGTGTAGCTTCCCATGCTATGAGTCCCACTCCTATGAGCTCCATGGCTGGCAGCATATATGTTGGTGGGATGCAGCAACTGATGGAACAACCATGCCGCGTGCTCCAATAAGTGGCCCTCGGCCCCTCGCAAGGATGTGGTTTCTGGCCTGTTATGCTCCTGTAAACAAGTGTATGATTATTGCTTATCATCTGCTTCAAAGAAAAAGGGGTTATATGCTAATCAGTCATGTAACTTATGTACAGATATTCAGAAGCAGTTGGTCTCCTCTATACCAGCAACACCTTGAATGTTCGCCAAACCAGGACCATTGTGGGCATGCAAAAATCCATACTGCCTCATCGTCTTTGTATGATTCGCTCCCTCCATATTGATGTACCTCTGCATGATCAATGAAAAAATGGCAGAGTTGTTGGTTATGAGGAATCATGGCCAGAGAATATCCTCACATTCTGGGAGCCTGCATGGTCTGTTATAGCAGAAATCCATGGGTTACTAAATCTAAAAGTCACCCTCAGCTGCCAAAGACCGCCTGAGATTGACTGGGAGACTTTAGTCCACATCTTGCAGCCAATGATGGCAATCAATCATGTCCCAAAATTTGTGCTTGAAATATTCCTTCCTCTACCAGAGCAGCTACTAGAAGGTGTGCTGCAATATCTGGGGGGAAATCCCCCATTCTTAGTGGAAGTTAAAAAGCATATTCATATGCCAAATGTTAGGGACAGCCTAGGGCCTGTTCCTACCACTAGGCCAAAAAGACTACTATATCTGGATTCTCGCAAGCCGGACATCCCTAGGCGCCTTATATAGTAGCGCACTGTTAGGCTTCCTAACACCAAATGCCCCACCTTGGTGATATTGTTGTGATAGTTTTGTTTAGAAATAGGGCAATGAGATTTGTGACGGCCTAGCCTGCCTGCCAGCCCTGACGGGTCAATCTGAGGCAGCTGTCCCGGATTACTCATCGCACGTGACAGTATATCGCCGACTCAGCAACTCTCGCGCGATGGAGTTGCGCCCTATCGGCAGATAGAGGGTGTTGGAAGGGCAAGCCGCAAATGGTACCCTGGTTGACAATGCAGATGATAGATATCAACAGCTTCGCACAGGGAGCTGATGAGGATGACCTGACAGGTCTATAAAGGAGCGTACGAGGACTGGCTCTTCCTCTCCTTTCTCTTTTCTTTCTTCGGTTCGAATATTCTAGTCGTATAGCTACAACTAGCCTAGGTAGGAATACTATTCACTGTTACCTTTTCGCTACGTTCGGAGCCGTGACAATTGTGGATCTAAAGCATTCTTAAAATCCTTGGGAATGATGCACTCAGTTGGCAGGTAATTTTCTGCCTGTTGTTTTGATTTGATTCCATAGCTTTAAATATGCTTGCCAATTCTTAAGTAGATGCTTACCACTTCTTCAGTGGAGGGGATCCAACTTCTGGTTTTGGTCACAGTCCTTTTGATTGATCAAGATTGAAAAATGAGAAAAACATAGATGTACAGTTGGATCCAGGACTTGGGAGTTTATATAATTTTTCCTGGGAGGGAATCTTATAATAGAAGCGCTCTCTGATACAAGAGTACAGGAAACATTGGATGTACTCTGTAGTAAACACTGGGTAATTGCACTTAACCTGTTTTGGAAATTGACCAGAAGCCGCTTTAAAGCAGCAATGCCACGATGGAAATGCCACGAAAATGAGCACCAGGCCATGGAGTTTTGTGGCCTTTCTGCTGTCACCCAGAGTTACTCCATACTCTGTCTAGATCAGCATGGTATCTGTTGCTGTGAAGTGACTGTGACTAACTGTGGCTAAATGTAGACTGATGATTAAAGGTCAAAAAACGGCAAAAACATACAACAGCTGGGATTCGCTGGTGGTCACCCACCCAACTACTAACCGGCCGGCGTGTGGCTTAAGTACGGCTGAGCGGACGGGAAGCCCTGTTTTCCACACCCTGTGGTCGTATGTACCAAGTTGTAGGCTGAAGCACTATATGTACACTACTCCTTGCAAGAATGAGAGCTGTAGAAAACTAGATCAGCATAGTATCTGTTGCTGTGAAATGACTGTCTCTACAGAGTAGTATGTGACTGCCTAATAGTCATGTGGAAGACCGCTAAAGCAGCATCGAGCGCGGCCCGTTTCGGCCTCGAACCGTCTCATATAATCTACAGAGTATTCTCTAGAGTATCCGTACTCTCTCAAATACTGCATCTGCCGATGACGTCGCATCTCCGACTTCATCTCGTCCCTTCTTTTCGTCGTCTCCCTTTTCACTCTCCTCCCTCCATCCACTTCACCCCCCCATCAGAGTCTAATGACTTCCCACTCGCAATACACCCCTCCCCCCTCTCCGCCCTCTCCCGCCTCGTTCTACGACGTCAGTGACGCCGACGAGGATGAGTACAACACCATCGCCCACGCCGCCTATGAACGGGGTGTGAAGCTGCTGTTTTCCAAAAGCAAGGTCCGTTTGTCTATCGTCGAGGTCATCTAATCCCAGTTCCATCGCTTAAGTGTCCCAGGTCTACGTCCATCCCACGCCCTCCGCCAAAGACAACATCCCCGGTTTCATCGCCCTCATCCAGCAAAACGCCCCTCCTCCTGCCTCCTCCTCCGCCTCCAGCCAGCTCGAGAGAACTTCCTCCTATCTCCTGGCCTGGGTCCCCGAATCCTCCCTTGGCGATGCCTACAATACCTACGTCAAAGTCGACCTGTCCGATGAATCGTCCCTCCCCCGTCAGAGATACCTCGTCCCTCCGCTACCGACCACCGCCTCCTCCCTCAAAGACCCCATCGGTTTGTACGCCTTTGCCGTCCCGTTATCCGACATCTATTCGCTGCTCGTGCGCCCGCCCAGTCTGGGTTGGTGGTTTGGGAGTCTGGTCATCAACACCCGGGCCGGAGACAGCTTCCCCGCGCTCTTCTTCCACGACAGCGAGTGCGAGTCGACCATCCTGCAGAAGAAGAAGAAGACCAAAGAGACTTTCGACCCCTTCAGTGATGACGGCAGTATGTTCTGGGGAGGCGACGAAGTGCTCAAGTGGCTGCGGGCTTATGCCGATGTCCAGCGTTCCGAGGTAGACAAGTCTGCATACTTGATCAACCCTTCCGAGGAAGACAAGCTGTCGTTTGGACGGCCCATCACGGACAAAGAGCCCGCCGCTGAACGGGAGAACCCAGGGGAAGGGCAAGCCCAGGATGCCGGAATGGATCCGTTTATGAAGACACTCAAAGAGGCTAGATGGAAGGTCCTGGAGCAGCTGAGCAAGATCACCACCTATACGAGACGCACTGCAAATGACATCGCTGAGAACCCTCGGATCCCCCCGCAGGTCCGTCGCCTGATGAGGGCCCCCGAGATTCAGACCTTGCAGGACGAGTTCGACAGTGCCCGCATTTACCTCGCCCGGTGGGCCATGACTATCGCCGAGCAGAGTGAACGGGAACGGAATCAGCGGATATGGACCGCCCGCGATGTCCTAGAGATGGAGGACAGTTCCGTCGGCGAGTTTGAGATTCTCGAACTCGAGACAGGGACCATGGCCATTCACGAACGACGGAAGACCGTCACGCTCGAAGAATGGAAGGGATTCTTTGACGCGCCGTCCGGGAGGTTGCAGGTCACCGTCGACGAGGTCAAGGAGCGCATCTTCCATGGAGGCCTGGATCCGAATGATGGCGTTCGAAAGGAAGCCTGGCTCTTCCTTCTCGGCGTGTACCCGTGGGACAGCAGCCACGACGAACGTCAGGCATTGATGAACTCGAAGCGAGACGAGTACATTCGTCTCAAGGGTGCCTGGTGGGAGAAGATGGTCGAGGGCGCCTCGGCATCCGAGGAATTCGACCACTGGAAAGAACAGCGGAACCGTATCGAGAAAGATGTCCACCGGACGGATCGCATGATCCCCCTCTTCGCCGGGGAAGATATCCCCCACCCGGACCCGGATTCGCCCTTTGCAGACACAGGCACCAACGTGCATCTCGAGCAGATGAAGGACATGCTACTCACCTACAACGAATACAACCCGGATCTTGGCTACGTCCAGGGCATGAGCGATCTCCTGGCGCCGCTCTACGCTGTCATGCAAGATGACCCCGTGGCTTTCTGGGCGTTTGTCGGGTTTATGGACAGAATGGTATCTCCTCTTCCCTCCCCTCTTCCCCTATCCATTTCGGCAGTCTTCTAATAATTTAGGAACAAAACTTCCTCCGCGACCAATCCGGCATGCGCACCCAACTTCTAACGCTCGACCATCTCGTGCAACTCATGGACCCGCAGCTCTACCTTCACCTGCAATCGGCCGAAAGCACCAACTTCTTCTTCTTCTTCCGCATGCTGCTGGTCTGGTACAAGCGGGAATTCGAGTGGCCGGACGTGTTGCGTCTGTGGGAAACCCTGTGGACGGACTATTTGTCCAGTAGCTTCCATCTCTTTGTGGCATTGGGCATCCTGGAGAAAAACCGCGATGTGATTATGGATCATCTGGAGCATTTTGACGAGGTTTTAAAATACAGTACGCACGCCCCTACTACCCTGTACCTGTATTGGGGGAAATGAACGAAAGCTAACGAGAATAGTCAACGAACTCTCCAACTCAATGGAGTTACTCCCCATCCTCACTCGCGCGGAATCGCTCTTCCGCCGCTTCGAAAGAACCGTCCATGCCATCGATAAGAAAAATTCCTTCCCGGCCCCGTCGGCACATCGACGCGCCACTACCAATACCCGGAATAATTCAAACACAGCCAAGGGTAAAGCATCATCCACCGGACCAGGCTCAGGGTCCGGAGCGAGTAGCGGTATCGACACCGGCGCTTCGCCAGGGCCTGGACAAGACGATGCAAGAGTCATATCGCCGGAGCTGTGGATGCTACTGCGCAGGGATATTCCCTGGGCTCGGGATGTTCGACAGGCGCAGGCGCAGGAGGAACAACATACTTAGATTGATTTGTTTTAACTGATTTATACTTGCTCATGATGGTTATGCTTAATGCTTATGGTTACTTACGGTGATATGGTAATGGTTAGTTATGTTCCAGATTTGGCTTGGGTTGGGCATATATCATAGGTATACTTTATAGGATGGAGTTATTATGGTTTTGTTACGAATGCATATTTCGATGAATCAATTATCAAACTCCTACTATACCAGATTTGAAAACCGAAGCAAATCAATGCCAGTAAAAAATCACTTTAAAAAAGATACGAAAACCCATGCATATACAGAAATAGCTGAAGAGAACAACCGAAAGAAATAACCCAATGAAAATGCAAACAAACAAGCCTTGAGGGTATCTCCTATCCTTTATATGCTTTGACCCTTTGATCCTTCCTTCCTTCCTTCCTTCCTTCCTTTGCTATCTAAGTTGGATAGACAATATGACAATGTAAACGAAAATGAGACGAGAAACCAGACGCAAAACAAACCCGTATGCAATGTAGATGAAAATGTGAAAGAATGAGAAAATCAATGCTCGCTGTTGATGCAAATGCGAGAAGAATGAGTAGAACATAGACCCCTCCAAAAAACAAAACGCCACCGCAACAAAAAAAAAGCAAAAATCAGATACCGGAAATGGATGAGGTCGAACCTATCCCTGCCTCGAACTCCTCCGACTACCACCTAACCCCCTTAACGCGACCCGTCGGCTAGTCCCGGCATTACCTATATCACTGACGCTCCGCAGACTGCCCATATCACCCACGCTTCGGACCTTGGACAAGATCGGCGCCGCGCGAGGGGAGCCGGAGACCTGGGCCTGGCCGTGCGGGCTGTCAGTCTGATGGTCCACGGGCGGAGGAGGACCAGGTCGCAACGAGGACCGTCTCGCCTGGCCGAGGACATCCTCCACCCACGCCTCGCTCTCGGGACTCATCGAGACGTGTCGTGAGCGGGGCTTGGGGCCTGCTAGACCTAGGGGTGTGGAACGGGTGCTGCCCGCTGCGATGGTGGTGGTCGGGGAGTAGACGGAGGCGGAATAGCACGATGCGTGGTGGGTTTCACTGGCGAGTGAGGTCGTGCCTACGCTATTGTTCGAGGACACTGACAGGCGGCGCCGCGATGTAGAGGATGACAGTGGGGAGTCGCCAATGCTGACGGCTCGGATGTCCGCTCGGTTGTCCGGCCCCGCGTCCGAGACGTTGGATGCGCGGCGAGTTTTCCGGACCGCGAGCGAGGACGTCGGGCGGTTGCTGAGAACCGAGCTAGGGCGCTCGACGGCGGCGTTGGCGGTGTTGGCGGCGTTGGTGGCGGCAGTGGTATTATTCCCCGAGGGGAGGCCCTGGACTTCGACGCGCGGGGTATCAGAGACATGGCGTCGGCCGTGATGGATGGCGTATTCGCGCAGGTATTCACCTAGATCCGCCCATCCTCCACCTACGCGGACCATCACTCGTTCTCCACGTTCGCCGACGGACCGGACGAAGAGTTTCGTTGGATTCGTCTTGCCACCCTTGTGCAGATGGTACAGCTTCACGGAGCTTTCCTCCGGCCCGTGTGCATGCGATTGCCTCCGCCGCGGAACCGCAGGTGTCAGCGTTAAAGATGGAGGAGCTGGCGTGCCGCTAGCGTGGGGCGCTGCTCCAGAGGAGACGGAACGGAACCTCTCCTTGTGTTTCTGGGGCGCGACTGACGAAGCCACGGATGACGCATCTGAGTCGTCCTGTCCAGAGAGTAATTGAATGCGAGCCGGGAGGGTGTCCAAGATGGTACTAATCTTCTCGTCGAGGTGGTCTTTTGACCTCCTGGGGCTTCGGCTCGGAGTGGAAGATCCAGACCCATTCTTCCGCACAGCCTCGACCGGTGTGTTGGCCCTCGACTGGGGCTTGGAGTCACGTCCGGGATGCCGCAGACTCTCGGCACTCCGGTATGTGTTTAGCCCTTTGCTTAGACGATTGGCTGCTAAGCGGGCTGGAGGTTGCGAGTTTAATGACCGCTGAGCCGCATTCCTCAGCGGTGCCTTCTTAGTCTGATCCCAAGGTTCAGACAGTCGAGACTTGGGACGCGATGGCGGCTTAGCCTCACGAGAATGCCCGAAACGCTGAGACGCAAGACGTTGAATACTGGTGGTTTGCGCAGAGTTGTTCTTGTTCGAACCAGAACCCTGGTTTTCCAGACGAGAGGCCACAGACGACGGCCTCCTACCGGCACCTCCAGAACTATCCGCCGCATCCGTGCCCGCATCGTTGTTCTCGTAATTCATGTCCAGTCGCTCATCGATAAATCGCTGCAGCGGTAAACTGACCGCCCGATTATGCTTCAGCGCCAACCCTGCAGAAGCCTTCTGGTCGTCGAAGCGACGGAGATGGTCCTCGCGCAGGGTATAGTCATTACTGGAAGGCGGCAGACTAGCCCGCTGGAATTGGGGATGGGCCTCCAGAAAAAGAGGCGTCCCATTCGACGAGGCAGTATGCGGTTCTCGAATCTCGGGACTAGACATGAGCGATGGATAATCGGAGAGAGAATCGGCAGAGGTATCGGACGTGCGACGAGGCTCGTTGTTCTTGTCTAACTTCGGTGCCTGGCGGATCTTGCTGAGCTTAATCGGGCTTTCCAAAGGTTGCTTAGGGGGAGGTGGAGATGCATCTTCGTTTGACGGCTGCGCAGTGACTTCCTTGTCTGTTTCGGGCAAGTGCGGCTTCGACAGCGATGGTGAGGAATTGGTTGGTTGTGAAGAGGACTCTTCTTCCTGAATAGCAGGAACAACAGAGACAGCAGGGATATCGGAAGCAACGTCGGCAACAATGGTCACCGAAGGCGACTCATCCGTATACCGTAGCTCAGTCGCGGCGCTGGACTCAGAATTGCTGCTCTCAGACGCCTTAGGAGAATCAGTCTCGTCAGGGACTGAGAAATCTTGAGCGGTAGGGCTCGGCTCATCGGCGACGGGCTTTGTCACATCGGATACCTGCACTATGGCGCTATCGGGAGGTGCCTCATGAGTAATAAAGCTGGGAGGAACATTGATATGGGATGAAGAGTGGGACTCTTCCACGTTGTTGTCACTGCCTGGGGATGACTGCGGGACCTGCTTCGCCTCGCTTCCAGTTTCAGCATGAGTCAAAGGGCTGGGCCGCGGCTGCACGTCAGGTAGGGCTGTCATTTCTTCTTGCGAACCAGCGGGGAGCTCTTCGCTATGCGATAGTACGTGATCGTCCAGATCAGACGCAGGGGCAGACGTCTCGCGGCTATTAGACACGACGGCTGGCTCCTTGACAGCTTCAATGCCCGAGGCAAGCACGGAAAACGGCTCTTCTTGGATGGTCTCCATCAGGAATGGTCGACCGTTGCGTCTCGTTGAATCGGGTGGACTGACGGAGGATTCTGGGACGTGAGGCGTTTCATCGAGGGATCGACTCAGACTAGGCTGGTGCGGAGCCGCTAGAGATGCATCATGATCTTGACTGGTCTGAGCGTTAAGACGCATCCATTCGTTTTCGGCGGAGCGTTTCTCAGCCTCGACCACCCACGTGCTGAAGTCTGACTCGATGGCTTCTAGGTCGTCGATCCAGTTCTCGGGCAGAGAGTCTTCGCGGCCCTCCAGGGCATCCAGGACATTGTCCATTCGCCGGCCCGCGGATGCTACGGCAGCGCCCAACTCCGTCTGTTTCGCGTAGAAATTCGAGCGGGAGTAAATGGCATCGTCCTCGGACGGGGGATCACGTGACTTAAGGTTACGGAACGCGTCGTCTAGAGTGGCACGCGTCACAGACAGAGCTCTGAGGAGCCCCGGGATCTGGCGGAGCACCAGCAAACGCACGTCCCACGTAGACAGCAGGGAGTTGAGACGCGATAGGATAGGCAGGGCACGTAGAATGGTCGCAGTAACGACGGCGGTGAAATCACTGAGCTGTACATAACTGAGCGGGGGAGGCACAGACATAGTGCTGTTGGATGACGACGGCCGAGAACGCGAAGGAATGTGGGCATTGAGGACATGTTCTTTCAGCTCATCCACACCCAAACTCTCCATGCCATCGCGGATCTCCTCAATGCGAGACTCGTGCTGTTCGACAACGCTGGCCGGTAGGCTTCCATAGTATTCGTCCTGCGCGTCCGCGACCGTCAACGCAGAAGAGGGAGTAGAAGGAGGAGGAATAAAAGCTTTTCCCAAGTGCGCGTCGGATCGTTTGGGCCAGTTCCACGACTGTACCTCCTTATACCAGAGACTCAGATTCTTCGCGCAAACGGCAGCGCGTATCCCCAGGGCGCGATCCGCCTGAGGGACCTGCGAGATGCTCTGGGAGAGGATATCATGCGCAGCCTTTTCGGTATTGGGTACGGCGTCTGTGGATGAGAGGGCTTGGAGGGTGGCTTCAGGGGAAAGGGATCGCAGGAGAGGATCGAGCTGGTAAGCTGGAGCAGCCGGAGCAGCCGGAGCAACCGGACGAACAGGCGAACGCGAATGCGACGGAGACGGAGGAGAACCCGATGGTCTTTTAGAATACGAGAGAGACGGGAAAAAAGGAGGAGGGTTATTCCCCAGGCAGGGCCGACTGTTCGCCATAGCTGAGACGGACGGAGGTCGTTTCTCACGGAACAGCTCACAGACGACCAGGGGAAATCGCGATCACAGAAAACAGCAGATTGTATAACGAAATGGTAAATATTGGTCCGAAGGAGGTCGAGCAGGGAGAATAGCAGTGAAGATGGGATGCGACTGGAGAATAACGAGCATGCTGAGACGCGGTGTCGCAGATGCAAAGAGGTTGGACTAGGAGAAAAAAAGTGGAGGAAGCGATGAAAATGCAGCTAGGGATGAGATAAATATCAAAAAGAAAGAAGTCAAAATGAAGAACAAGGGAAGGAAGAGAAGTAAGTGGTAGAGAACAGGAGGAAGCGAGGAAGAAAAAGTGAAGCTGAAAAAGGAGGCGATGGAGGCTCTCGGAGCTGGCTGGAAAGCCACACGCAGCAAGGAGGCACCCGGGAGGGGAAAGACGGAAAAGCAAAGAAAAAAAAGAAAAAAGAAGAGAGGGACAGAGAGAAAAAAAGAGCCGAAAGGAATGACGAGATATAAAAAAGAAACGAGAGTTGTCAACGTGGCGGACGATGCAGGAAAGATGCAGGAATGATGCATGCAGAGGTGGATTGGCCGTGGTTTGTTGGCGGTGAGGTGGACAATTCGATCGATTCTGGGCCTGTCGAATAGAGGAATATTATGATTATTTTCATAGCTATTCCTGTTACTGCGATACTATATACAGAATAGCCGATAAAGCGCGGAAATGGTGGTGTTGCTGTGTAGAAGTTGTCGTGGTGGTATACAACGCACGGGGTAGGGCTAAAATGAGGCTCTACAGACACAGACAGACACGGACAGGAGACATACAAATAGAAAGACCGGAGATGCAAACATACTGATATGCTGTACTATCTACGGAGTAATGCAGATATGGCACTTGTGCATCGATATCATGGTGAGCTCATCTAGCCTGACGCCACTGGTGTTGTAGTCCTGGAGACAATAGCAGACTCCAACGCCATATGCCATATGCCATTCATCTTGATACTATTCAGCAAGGTCAGCCACCATGACAGACTTCCCATACCCCCCAAACCTCCCCAAGGGCGTGCCCGATTCCCTGGTACCCTCACTCAATGACCTGCGCAATGACTTTTCCACCGATACGCCCTTCCTCAGGACAATCACAGACCATTTCGTGAACGAGCTGGAGCGAGGTTTGTCCCTCTTGTCACCCGGGTAGTACATATCCAGACCAACTTGCTAACAAATGCATAGGCCTGTCGGGAAAGGGAGGTGATATTGTCAGTATATTGTACCCCAGGGATACCTCACCACTGAAAGCCCTAACAGTCTGACCACAGCCCATGAACGTCACCTGGGTCACCGGCTTCCCTACCGGGAACGAGCAAGGCCGCTATATTACCCTTGATTTGGGCGGAACCTACCTCCGTGTTTGCGATGTGGCCCTGTCCACCGAAAAGGGCGCGTCCGAGAGCTTCCAGAGGAAGTACAAGATACCGGATCTGATCCGCTATGCCCCGGCCGAAGACTTATGGGAGTTCACCGCTGACTGTCTAGGGTCGTTTATGCACGAGCATCACCAGGGGGGTCAGAGTTCCAACAAGCTGCCCCTGGCGTTTTGCTTTTCCTACCCCGTTCACCAAACGAACATCAAGTCGGGCATCTTGCAGCGGTGGACCAAGGATTTCAGTTGTCCGGGCGTAGAAGGGGAGGATGTGGTGGCACAGTTGGAGGCCGCGTTGGGAAAAAAGGTCTGATCACGATTCCGTTTGTTATTGTTTGTTGTTGTCGTCGTGGTCGTGGTCGTTGTTGTGTTCAGGCGATCACCAGAGATGTTGACTAGGGATAGAAAGTCCACCTGACCGTGGTAGCCCTCGTCAACGACACTATCGGAACTCTCATCGCCTCGGCCTACAAAGACCCCGACGTCAAAATTGGCAGTATCTTCAGCACCGGCTGCAACGCAGCATACATGGAGCGATGCGGCGCAGTGCCCAAGATCCCCGAAACCGGATACCCACCGGATTGTGAGATGGGCATCAACACGGAGTACGGAGCTTTCGACAACTCCTGCCAGATCCTTCACCGCACGCGCTTCGACGAGGACATCGACGCCGCATCCCCACGGCCGGGACAGCAGCTGTACGAGAAGATGGTGGCCGGGTTGTATCTGGGGGAGATTGTGCGCCGCATCCTCCTGGAACTACATACGGTGCATGGCTTTTTCGCTGGCCAGGACGTCTCGCAGATTCGCGAACGGAACGTCCTCGACTCCTCCTTCCTGTCTAGTGTTGAAGAAGACGCGTCGGATACGCGCGAGGGCGTTTGTCGGCTGATGAAGGAGAAGCTGAATCTCGACACGACCTTCGAGGAGCGCAAAACCACGCGGTATCTCGTCGAGGTGGTCGGGACCCGGTCAGCGCGCCTCTACGCCTGTGGCATCGCAGCCATCTGTAAGAAACGAGGCATATCCTGGGGGAAGGTGGGCGTCGATGGATCCGCGTTCAAATACTACACCCGGTTCCGGCTGCGTGCTGCCCAGGCGCTGCGGGTGATTCTGGACTGGCCAGAGGGAGAGACGGATCCGATTACTCTCCAGGTATCAGAAGATGGGTCGGGTCTGGGAACAGCGCTAGTAGCAGCGTTGACCTTAGAGCACCAGTCTGTTGATGGTGTTGGCGGCGTTGATGGCGTACTTGGTTACGAGTAGCGTAGATAATCTCGTTATCTTATCTCTTATCTCTTATCGATCAGTTCATCCGACAGAACCAACTCTCTGCCTGTAGACAAGCTGACCAGCTCATGATAAAATGCGCTTTAAAACCCAATTAACCAATATCCCTACCTTCACTAGTATGTCCCATCCACACCTATGCCTCTGGTAGTGCCCGGAACACCGCTAATCTACCGCGACAGAACTAACCGCCTCCCTCTCCTCCCTGGGAAAGGTCTGCTGGCTACGCCTCGAAGACAATCTCGTGCGGTTCACGATTATCCCAGACCAGGGGACTCAAGTCTGGGCTCAGTTACCGGTTGTATGTCTGTCCATTCTCTTACCGTCCCATCAGCGCTATACGCGCCAGGCCCCTAAGACAGAAAGGGAAAGAAATTAACCCGAATAGGACGCCATTTTCGACGAAGCAACATACAACCTCAACTCCAACACCGGCTCTATTAACCTCGAAGTCCCCGTCGATGCCTTACACCGTGCTCTCCGGTCCGCCGTCGGTGGTGGTGGTGGTTCTGGCGGCGCGTCCACGACCTCCGCGCAACTCCGTCTAACCAAGAAAGGGAATGTACCGTTACTAGCGTTGACAGTGTTGGCGTCGAGTTGGACAGCTGGGAAAAATGCTATTGGCGTCTCTGAGGCTACTGCGGGGTTGGGGTTGGGGTTGGGAGACGGGGAAGGCCCGGCGGCCGGGGCAGGTCCACGAGAACGCGAAACCCTCATATCCCAAGAAATCCCCGTCAAAGTGCTCCACGAGGATGCCGTCCACGGTCTGCACGAGCCGCGATGTCGAGATCCCGATGTCCATATCATCCTCCCCAGTCTAGTGCAGTTGAAGACGGTGTCGGATCGGTTTACGCGGCTGGCTACTATCGACTCGAAAGCTACCACCAACAATAGCAACCCATCGAGTACGGCAGGTGCAGCCGCAGCAAGAGCAAGCACGGCAAGCCCCAAACTCGAACTCTCTGCCAATATGCACGGCTCCTTGAAGCTCGCTATCGGCAGCGACTCGCTCCGCATTGCTAGCGTCTGGACGGACTTGGTCAACCCGGCCCTGGATCCCGCGCAGTTATCCTCGCAGACGGATATCGGGCAGCTACCGAGCGAGCGGATGCGAGCAATACCGGCTGATGATCCAACCGCGAATGGGCTTGGTAGTGCTGATGGTAGTGAAGGTAGGGGCTGGGCGAAGGTCAGGATTGATGCTAAGGATTGGGGGCGGGTGTTGAGTGTAGGGAGGTTGAGTCCCAAGGTTGTTGCTTGTAAGCTTCCCGTAGTTGAATGAGCTGGATGAGTATGGATGGGCTAACAGACTAGGCTTTATTAACGATACGGCGCTGGTTCTATACGTTTATCTACCTGGGAGTTGGAATGGGGAGGATTCATGTTTGACTGTGGGTGCCCCATATCTCCCTATACCTCTCTGTATGCACATGCACCTGCTAAGACTTACAGTACTATATCAACTCCTACTCAGCCTAAACCACATTGACTGACCACACTATACTAACTATATTAATGACTAAACACACGGATTTATGAGCATCGAAGAGTATCGAAGAACATCGAAGAGCATCGAGTCCATATCATATATGGACAATACCAAACAAGCAGGTATCTATTAGTGTACTTCATAGTGGCTGGCAACAAATTATTAAACCAGTCTAGTGTAAATAACAATAGGGTGCCGTGTGCGCTGGCAGAAGGTAATGCAATGTGTAGAAAGGTGGTAGGTAGGGTATGGTATGAGTACATAGGCAAACACACATGCGTCAATCAGAGTCAAGAGTCAGAAGCAACCAGAGCCATGCACCAAATCAAATCAAACCAACGTATGCAAAGCAAGAGGGCAGGCGGGCAGGGAAACAAACACACAGGCAAAACACCAGGCTATGTGAAACTGCCCGAGGTCATAACGAAACAAAAGAGAAGAGGGGGGGGAAGACAAAAGAAAATCATAACTCCCGATCCTCCCGACCACTCTATTTGGCCATCACATCAACATACCGTCCCTTCTTCTTGCCCCGGCCCCCGGCAGCACCTTTTCTCGCCGTCGGCGCCCCAAGCAAATCATCAATCGAACTTGCGTTACTCAGCGACGTCGATGGTCGCGATGGCGGCGCGAGTCCGAGTCCCGGTGCTGAACCAGCCGAACTGCCCGGCGGCGTCTGCGTGGGCGCAGCTGCTCCGGTGGACACGGATCGCGGGAGAGGAGGCGGAGCACCTAGTGATGAGGATAGTGCAGGACTTCCGGCGATAGATGGGGGCGCTGCACCTGCACCCGGACCTGCAGACGACGATGGCCGACTCGACATCATCGGCGGTGTACTCGCTGCGCTGGCGGTGCTGGTGGTCCTGCTGGGCGGTCCCATTCGCTTAGGCGGCGGTGGAGGTGTGGCGGACGGCGTGGCACTGTTAGGATCCTTCTTGTTGACCCATTTCTTCAGCTCAGTGTCATAATAGAAGGAATTCTCCTCGCCCAGTTTCGCGCGGATCGGGCCGCCACCGGCATTGTTGTCGGGTTCCTCCTTCTTCTTCCCAAACAAACCTCCGAGCCAAGACGACTTCTTCGACGGAGCTGGCCGTTTGGCTGTGAGTTGTTAACAAGCTGGCTTGGATTTAACATGAGATCGGTCTCAAGCTTACCATCTGCTTCTGCGGCCTTCTTGAATGCCTCCTCCGCTTCGCGGTCTTGGCGCTCCTTTTCAGCCTTCTGTAGCGAAATCGCGCGCGCTGCGATGTCCTCGTCATCCTCGTCGTCCATCATAGACTTCTTCGGCTTCTCCTCTTCGACATCTCCTTCTTCATGAGGCGCGGATGCCCCGCTTATCTCGTCGATAGGAGGTCCATAGCTATCAACGCCGGCAGGCATATAGCCAAAAGTCGGTTGTGCCTGGTTGGAAGCACTTTGATCGCCAAAGGGCTGTGCGTACATATCAGGTGTATACATGGACGGCTGGTACGGCGACCCACTAATAGACGATGCCTGCATCGGGGCAGATGGTGCCTCTGGCTGGGACGGCAGGTCTTCCTCGACAGGAGCGAGAGGCATGTAGGATGTCTGAGGTGGCGTGGATTGGTAGCCGGCCAGTGGTGAATTGTACAATGATCCACTCGGGAAGTAACTGTTATTGTCATTCGGTGTGGCAGGCTCCTGAGACCCGCGTCGTCCAAACGAGAGTCCAAACGACCTCTGTGAATCTATCGACGATCTGCCGCGGAATTGCTCGGGCGACGCGTTCGGTACGTATTGGCTGCTGGACGGGTGGTACCGTGATGCGCCATGTGCCGGGATGGGCTGTGGCCCAGGACCCGGATAGGATCCGTATAGATCCGACACCGACGGCGAACGGCTGACAGTTGGCGTGCCGGCGACCTTGGCAAAAGGTCCGACATCCGCATCTGCGTTTTTCCCGGATCCCGTGGACGCCGCATCACTATCTTCACCTGAGACGAAGCTGTTGAATTTAGCCCACATAGATCCAGAGACCTTCTCCATACTAGGTTTCGAGATCCAGGACGAGCCACCATCAGCCGTTGTCTGTCTTAGACGAGCAGACAATTCGTCCAGGGTAGAGAACAGGTGCCGGTGATAGTAGCCGGATGGTCTAGTGCTCGCTTTGAGAGCGGCGGTAATCGCATCGCAGTACTGTTGAGCTTCCGACTTACGGCCACGATCCGCGAGAGTCCATGCATATTGAAGCTTGAAGCCCGTCAAATGAGGCAAAGTAGCCTGGGGCAAGTTCGCCAGAATGGAAGTAGCGAATTCATATACCTCCGTGAGCAGAATAGAATCTTCATCGTGCATAAACGTAGACGGGAAGTACTGGTGATTAGCCCCGAGAAGAACGATGCTAGCCTGCGGGTCATCAGCACCGCCAAATAAAGCGGCTCGCGAGAAGATTATGCAGATATGCGCTGCCTCCACGCGACCGTAGCTGAGTAGCAGTCGACCAAGAGCCAGTAACGCCTGGTAGTCTTCGGGACTGCGGTTGCTCAGCACCATTCCCAAGGTATCTTTCCAGCTGTCAAGGCCGTCAAGGGCATTCTTCGATGACTCTTGCCCGTTAACTGTGCTGACCATCTGCAGACCAACCCGAGCCGAAGGAGGGACGAGCTCATCAACGCTCTCCTCCACATTTCCGGCAAATATCTCGTAAAGAGCTGCAAGGGACTCTGTGTTGCTCGTTGCAGATCTCACTTCTCTCCTGACGAATTCCTGCACAACCTGCTTCCAAAGGGACTTATCTAGGGTGGAGGCGATAATCATGGCATGGCCCCATAGGCGGTTATCGACAGCACCCCATACGGCCTTTTCTCGTTCCCCGAGTACAAGGTTATCCCGAAGAATGTCGAGTGACCGCGAATCAACAGCGTCAGGTTGTGCTGTTGCATTCAGTGGTTGAGAAATACCGTTCCCATACGTCGTCTGGTCAGCGTCCGCATTTTGGAGATGCGGAAAGATGACGTCGCGCAAAGCCTTCTGGACCTCCGCTGAGCCCTCCAAGACACCGTCCTTCTCAACCAAGACTTTAACAATCTTCCACAAGAGAATCTTCTCTTCGTGGCGCTTCTGTGAGTCGGCATATAATTCAACGCCTTGGGGAAGACCTTCGTTCTCGAAAGCCGCAATTTTTATCGAGAGCCAATTCAAGACATCCTTCTTCTTGGACTTGTTTTTGAGTGGGCCTGGGTGCGCCACGATGCCCTCCGCAGGTGGCAGCCACTCGTTGAGCTGACAAATCTTTACTTCACCCGGACAGGACTTGACCATCGGTGCAGCTTGACCGGCAGAGTAACGGGGAATATGCTTCGGGAAGCAAGATGTGATCGAACCGCCAAAACCAAATGTAACAATAGGTGCTCCCTTCCATCGCTCCAAGGGATCCGTTTGTTGCTCATCGGTAGGGGGAACAAAATTAAGATGCATAGAAGCAGCCCGACTCCTAGCAGACACTTGAGCCGGCGCATAGGAGCTCGTTGACTTCGTTGGAGATCCGGACCCATGCACAGAAGCAGGCCGTTGAAGAGGGTCTATGGAAGGAATGGAAAGTTTAGGGCCTGCCATCTGCTGACTAGGAGACTGCGTTTGAGATCTTCGAGGAGTGACGAATTGGGACTCGCCCGCTTCTGGCATTCCTATAACCGGGACGGTTGGCGCGCCATTGGATGGAGGCGGACTCTTAGCAAACCCGTTGACATAAGACGGAGGAGCATAGATGTTGCGAGATGGTGGCGTCTGCTGCTGGTTTTCCAATAGAGGCATTCCCTTCTGCGCATCGACATTCGCAACCGCAGGATCAACTCCATCAACGGCAGGCACAGGCATTCGAGGAGAACCCTGGTCGAGGCTTGGTCGGGGTTGGAAACGGTTAGGTGGTGAAAGGCTCGCCGCTGGTTGGAGCGACGGGCGAGTTTCTGGCTGATCCGGTTGGTAAGAGGCTTTCTCATGATACGCCAAAGGGCTGGACGTCCGGGGCTGAAATGGAAGCGCCAGCCCAGGCGGCCCAGGAGCACTAGGAGGTTGTTGAGCAACATAGCGATTGGTGCGAGGAGAGGACCCGGCCGACGACGGAGGCGGGGCGGGTGAGTATCTTGGTGCGGATGGAGACTTTGTTCCTGGCTGTAAGCCTCCTGGTCTCGGAGAGTACCTGGAAGATGCACTTGGCGGAACCAACGAATTCACATAGGGATCCAACCGTTCGGGAGGATGGAGCTGCGGCTGTTCCGGGGCTTCACTCGGTAATTGGGGGTTGGGTGCGATGCTGGAATAAGGATTTGGAGGCGCTGGAAGTGGTTGCGAGACGCCAGCTGGCGCGGTCGTCGTCGCATTGGGATTAGGGGCATACCGTCCTGAGCTCGCAGGCCGAGAACGTGACCGGGCGGGCGGGAGCGGAAGCTCTTCGTAGAAGCTCTTCGAGGGAGCTAGCAAAGAAGCTGCTGCTGGTGGCGGAGGAGACCCCATTTGAGAAGATGCACCGATAGGAGGCGGTGGGACTGGAGCTGCAGCCGGCGGGGCAGCTGGAATACTGCTGCTCCTAGGAGGAGGCGGAGGCATGCTTTCAATTGGCGGAGTGCTCGTTGGCGGCACGGGACCAGCTGCAGTAATCACTGGCTTCGCGGGTCTCCGAGGCCGTGCCAAGTTTTCGGGGACATCGTATGGTGACTTGTAGCCCTCCTTCGAGCGCACCGTGAAACTCTCTGCCCTGACAGTCTCCGGCCTTGGTGGTGCCTGGGGCGGGAAATACGAAGAAGCAGGTGGTGGGATGGGTTGAGCAGCAGCCGGAGGACGCACGCCATGGAGGAGGTCTGATGTTGACGGCTGGTGAGGGATATAAGAAGAGGACGCCCTAGAAGCTTGCGGTCTGTTGAAACCTGACGGCGCAGTATAACCCGTGGTACCAGGAACGTTTTGATTGACCTGTTCCTGTCCAGTGGTTGTAGCTTCACCTTCCAAGTCATCCATGAGCAGGTCGTCGTCATCGTCCAATTCGGCTTGCCATCGCGCAGCCAGATCATCCTCCAGTGGTTCCTCAGTATCCGAGAGTTCGGCCTGCCACCGTGCAGCTAAGTCTTCCTCCGAAGAGGCTTTCTTCACCTGATTCGGGGCCGCCAACATCTCGTTGAACTGCTGAACATGTGGCGAGGCCTCACCGACGGGAGAGTCCAGGGGTTCGCCAGCCGACTCCATTACTTGCGGCGTACTCTTGCGCGTGATGTGCGACGCGACTTCAGGTTTCGGTTCCGACTGTTGAACCTGGCTGAAAAAATCATCACCACCTTCATCTCCATCGACAGCAAAGATGTTGTCGATCTGTGCCTCGGCCTTCGCTGTTGTCGGTTCAGCATTCGCTGTCGTTGTCAATTCAGGTTGGGCCGTTGCTGTAGGTTCAACCGGCGTCTGAGGAGCTTCGTTCAACAGCGGGACACCTTCCTCGTATCTGGACTCGGGCTCTGGTGGCATGTAGATTGGTTTCGTTTGCGTCTTAAGCTGATCGAAGAAATCGTCGTCTTCATCGCCGTTGTCATCCTCAATATTGTCCCAGAAAGGGCTGTCAGCATTACCCGATTCTCCATCAGTTGCGAACGACTGCTGGCCATTCGCATGATCCTCCACGCCCGTAGCGCTATCTTGAACTTCGGAAAGTTGTGTTTGTTCCTGGACAGCAGAACCGGCCGGCGGCTCCGCAGGCACAGGATCACCGAACGGGTCATGCTTGGCTCCATTTTGCTGATCAAGCTGGTCGAAGAACGCTTGCCCATTTTCATTAGCCAACGCTTCCGCAACAGGTTGAGGTGTTTCATCATTGTCACCATCTGCGGTCGAAGTTGTTGTCTCGTCGGGTCGGGACCCCTCTGGCGACGGGTTCAGCTCCGGGGCGACTTGGGCATCCACGGCGCGGTTTGAGTCGAGCTCGTTATTCGGCACGGTTTGCTCGTGTACATCACCGAAAGGGTTCGTCTCCATCAGCGCGCCATCTTCAGGGGATGCGATCTTATCAGCTGGTGTATCGGAAACCGGAGGGGGGATAAGGGGTTCGGTCGTGTCATTTTCCGAGGTCGTTCCCAAATCACGCGCATCCGCCGTCGCGACGGGGACTTCACTACCGTCTGGCCTCATCGCGGGATTCCAGGAGGACGAATCGTCTGAAAGCGTAATGTTCTCTGCCATGATTCTGAGGTATTATCTGGGGAGATGAAAAGAATTAAAAAAGCAGAACAGCCAGACCCAGCACGTTCTCCGAGTTGTTAGGCGTATTATACGGGAGAGCCTGGACAATAAGGGCAGAACAACTTGGTTTCAGGACACGCTCAAACATGAGAACATTAAAGAGGGTAGAGAAATTAAGCGCATCATACAAAAAAAGAAGCACCCGAATTCATGACGACCTGTTGTGGTTGTTGCGCTGGAATCTGTGTCTGCGGCGAGTCTTGCTTCATGATGGATGATGCCCTCCGTCATCCGGCCCGGAATTAGGTAATTTTCCGGGAAAGTGACACCTATCCCTTTTTGTCCGTGTCGGAGGAACGCTGGGCCAGTGCTGAAGTTAGGGCTTGCAATTTACGGGGTACCTGAAAAGGTTGGGTAATTACAGTCTGCGTCAGTGTTTGTTGATGTCGGTTGTAAGAGTAGGCTGTACGCTGCACTGTTCCTGGCATTGGCTGGACACGGAGTACATCGGTCTATCGTGACTCCCCTTGCTCGGACATCTGCAATCGCGGACGGATTGCATGGGTTGACCACGCGTTCTGTGTTCCGAGACTGTACTCCGGACATGCCTTGCATTTCGCCGATTTGTACGGAATACAGAATTGGAATAGCTACACTACATGTACTCTGTACTCAGTTATGTACGGCATAATGGAGGTTGGGTTGAGGCCTCCTGCCAGAATATATATCGTCTATCATACCAGACTTCTAAGCCTGACGGCAAAGAATGTTGGAATCTTGCTGTGAAGGATAATGTAATAAGCACAGCTGATTACAACTTCATGTCTAATAGAGAGCAGAGGCCATAGCTGTCAGAAACAGTTTCGATGCCCTGCCTACTACTATCCATAGGCCACCCTTGTACGGCGTAAAGGAAAAACAACAATGACATCATATCCCAAGCTCACGTGATAAGCTGTCATGTGTTCGATCCACCGCCTGCCGCGACTTCGACAATTGAACCGTCGACGATCCCTCGAAGGAAAGCATAACGACGTCTTCACTTCAAAAGGTATCCTCTTTCGACGGCAGGTCTGTCTTCTTTTCTATCGATATATTATTCGCCTCAGGGCGGACTCACTTTTCCACTCTTTTGACTTAACCTCAACTGAGCTCCTGAAGTCTGAGAAGAACAATGGTCACTGAGACACCCTGGATGATAGTGCCCGTGACATGACTTGGAGGTTCGCACTGTAGGGATTTTGGGATTGCTCCTATTCATGTAACAAGCTATAACCACTTTGACTTGCATCGTTTCTCACTTTATCATCATCATGTCTTTTCCTGATTACGTCCACCCGCACTATAATGCCAGCATCCCTGGCGACTCCGACTCCGACGACTTGGACCTGGAAGAGCTCGATCCGGATACGGCATCAGATCATCAACCGTCGCGATTCTCAAGAGACGAACCGATGAGCCAGAGGGGCTATGGTCCAGGGATCGCGCTGAGGAAATTACGGTATGGCGTGGAGAATCGGTTGAAGCGCAGCGTGTCCGGGACAAAGCGCAGGGCCTCTGAAGACGACACAAACGGTTTACTTGAAAATCAGGAGGGTGACAGGCTAGGGAGATCGCAGGCGAGCTCCCACAATTTAAACGACGATGACGCACCGCTGCTCCACGAAGGCAGACGTACTCCCACTCGTTCGCTGCAAGACGAAGCACCGACGGTTAAGAGGAGCCTCCGGTCACGATTGTTCAACTTCCGCGGGATATTCGATCGCTTATCCCGGAACGAATCCGACAACCTAGCGTCGAAACCACCGCGCGAAGTGTTGGTGGGACAGGCGCAGAGGTCGAAATATCCGCCAAACATTGTATCGAATGCGAAATATACGCCATGGAGTTTCTTACCCCGTACGCTATACAACGAGTTTTCGTTCTTCTTCAACATTTACTTTCTCCTGGTCGCTCTTTCGCAACTTATTCCCGTCCTGCGGATTGGTTACATGTCATCATATATCGCACCTCTGGCTTTCGTCGTTTCTATATCGCTAGGAAAGGAGGCCTTGGATGATATCGGTCGTCGGAAAAGGGACGCGGAGGCAAATTCCGAGGAGTTCTCTATCATCTCGCTCGATGAGTTGACAAATAAGAGGGCATTTGCTGCGGCTGGGTCTGCCGCTCCGAACAGTGAACGCGCATTAGAGATCACTAAGAGGTCTCGGGACCTAAAGGTTGGTGACGTGCTGAAAGTCCGCAAAAACCAACGTCTCCCGGCAGATGTTGTTATTTTAAAGAGCCTTTCTAGCGATGCTTCCAAGGAGCACACCGTGGAGACTACCGATCTTATTGATTCAAACCAAGAATCATCAGCAGCTACACATCCGGAGCCCAGCTCGACTGCTGCCTCAAATGATAAAGGCTCATCTTTAGCAAGTGACACCTTCATCCGGACTGACCAGCTGGACGGTGAAACAGACTGGAAATTACGCCTTCCTTCCGTACTGTCCCAGGACTTACCGCTCGACGAGCTTACCAGGCTAAAGGTCACCGCGAGTGCCCCAGATCAGCGAGTCAATGAGTTCGTCGGCACTCTGGAGTTGGAGCCACCGTCTGGGTTTTACGATGCTCACGTGGACAAATCGCAACCCGGACAGGAGAATGCGGATGAGGATGGGCAGAACAACTCTGCGCCGCTTACGATTGAAAACGCCGCATGGGCCAACACTGTTCTCGCATCAAACACCACCACTTATGCTGTTATCATCTACACAGGCTCGCAGACGCGGGCGGCCCTCTCAACGTCTCCCTCTCGGTCGAAGGTCGGACTGTTGGAATATGAAATCAACAGCTTGACCAAGATTCTCTGTGTCGTGACTTTCGTTCTTTCCGTCATTCTTGTAGCTTTGGAAGGGTTCCAACCAACAAATGATAAGGAGTGGTATGTTGCTATTATGATATACTTGATTCTATTTTCAACGATTATCCCGATGAGTTTGCGCGTCAATTTGGACATGGCCAAATCAGTCTACGGCCGCTTTATCGAGCGGGACAACGATATCCCCGGCACAGTCGTTAGGACAAGTACAATACCGGAAGATCTTGGCAGAATTGAGTATCTCCTCTCTGACAAGACTGGGACACTGACTCAAAATGGCAAGTCTAGCTCACTGCGATCTCTTAATCATAATCTAACATAATACAGAAATGGAACTGAAGAAGATCCATGTTGGTACCGTGTCCTACGCGAACGATGCCATGGACGAAGTTACATCTTACATCCGTCAAGGGTTTGCTGGAAACACATTGATCACACCTTCTTCCGTCTTTGGGACCCAGGCAGGGGTTGGGACTGCCCCTCGTACAAGAAGAGAGATTGGCTCTCGTGTCAGGGATATCATTTTGGCACTCGCGCTCTGCCACAATGTCACGCCAACGTCCGATGAGGAGGATGGCGTGAAAGTGACAAACTACCAGGCCTCGTCGCCTGATGAGATTGCCATAGTTCGGTACACGGAAGAGGTAGGACTTAAACTGTCCTACCGAGACCGACAGTCGATCATACTCGAGTCTAGCGACACCGGGGATGTTGTGGTGCGTGTGCGCATTCTTGATATCTTCCCATTTACTTCGGATAGCAAGCGCATGGGTATCATCGTCCAATTTGAAAATGACGGTGGAATGCTAGAATCCCCTACGGACAGTGAGATCTGGTTCTACCAAAAAGGCGCTGACACAGTCATGACGTCCATTGTTGCGGCGAACGACTGGCTCGATGAGGAGACCGCTAACATGGCCCGAGAGGGCCTGCGCACACTGGTTGTCGGTAGGAAGCGGCTTTCTTCTCAGCAGTACCAGCAATTTACGGTCAAGTACAAGCAAGCGTCTCTTGCGCTACAGGGGCGTGACGCCGGGATGTCTAAGGTCATTAACGAGCTCCTGGAGCGTGACCTAGAACTGCTCGGAGTGACCGGTGTTGAGGATAGACTGCAGAAAGATATCAAACCGTCCCTCGAACTTCTCCGCAATGCAGGTGTGAAGATTTGGATGTTGACTGGGGACAAGGTCGAAACGGCGCGCTGTGTCGCGATCTCGGCGAAACTAGTTGCCAGAGGCCAGTATATTCATACCGTTTCCAAGGCCAATGATGCATCCACCGCTCAAGAAGCACTGGACTTTATACGCAACAAGACGGACTGCTGCCTGCTTATCGACGGAGAGTCACTGTCGTTGATGCTTAGCCAATTTCGGTCGTCATTCATCTCCCTTGCAGTCTTGCTTCCAGCGGTCATCGCCTGCCGGTGTTCCCCGACCCAGAAGGCTGAGATTGCGAATCTGATCCGTCAACACACCAAAACTCGGGTGTGCTGTATCGGCGATGGTGGTAATGATGTCTCTATGATCCAAGCTGCGGATGTCGGGATCGGTATCGTGGGCAAGGAGGGACGTCAAGCCTCACTTGCGGCCGATTTCAGCATCACCCAGTTCCACCACCTCACCAAGCTTCTCGTCTGGCATGGACGCAATTCCTACAAGCGGTCCGCAAAGCTGGCACAATTCATCATGCATCGCGGTCTTGTCATTAGCGCCTGCCAAACCATGTACAGCATCGCTAGCAGGTTCGACCCTAAGGGTCTCTTCGTCAACTGGCTGATGGTCGGCTACGCTACGGTATACACAAACGCCCCGGTATTCTCGCTTGTCTTCGACCGTGACGTCGACGAGCACTTAGCCAATTTGTACCCGGAACTATACAAAGAGTTGAAGACAGGTCGTAGCCTAAGCTACCGCTCCTTCTTCGTCTGGGTCTTCATCTCTGTTTACCAAGGCGCAGTGATCGAGGGGCTCTCGCAAATCCTCCTGGATACCGTCTCCGGCCCGCGTCTTATCAGCGTCTCATTCACAGCTCTCGTGGTGAACGAGTTACTCATGGTCGCCATTGCCATAACCACCTGGCATCCTGTTATGATTTTCTCCCTGTTGGGAACTGCCCTCGTCTATGCGGCTAGCGTCCCGCTCTTGGGGGACTACTTTGATCTTCAATATGTTATCACCGTGGACTGGCTCTGGCGCGTCGTGGCAGTCTGCGCTGTCGCCGTAGTGCCGGTCTGGGCTGGGAAATTGGTTAAGCAGTCCTGGAACCCGCCGAGTTATCGGAAGGTTCGAGGATAATCTCTTCTCTCCTCTTGCAATTTCTTCTTTAAAAGACGTTGGAGTAGGGTTGAATAGTTGTTGTTGTGTCGTTGGGGTGCGTTTTATACCATGACTTGACTTTTTCTTCTTCTATAGAACGCATACTGGATTTTCTAGACAGATTGATCCTCGCCGCTGTTGGCTCTTCTGAACCGCCTGTAAGATAGCCCAATAAAATACACCATGCTAGTTAGTGTCTCAACCCGTATCGGTTTTTTCCGTCGTATTGTTGGTAACCAACCGTGTGGCAGCTGAAGCCAACCTCAAGCCGGATTGCCTTTGGAGTATTGTACCGACAGTTCAGGGATGCTGCGAGCGAGTGAGCCCTGGCCTGTTGGCAGAAGAGAGACTAAGGCGGTTCGAGAATTCAGGCTTGTATAGGTAATTGCACCCGTCATTCGAGGTGAAGAAATTCGACATCACCATGTATTCGCATAACTAATGTGGGTCGGTGTATAATTTGTACAGTACACGGCAAAGCCACCTTGCGGCTTCCATGGTCTGACGCATGTCACCACAAAAAGTGAAACGTTCGAACCCCACTACCCCACACAGCTACGGAGTACGGCGACGGGAAAATACTCCGTAGTCTTGCGATTCATCAATACACTGAGAGGATTATCCCCCCAAGCCTAACAAGACGCGATCCAGCAACGGACTGGAATCTCTATACGGAGTACAGTCAAGTCTCGCTATAACGAAGCCCCTTTATAGCGAATTCTGGCTTTAGCGAGCAAGTTTTTCCGCCCGAATTAATTTCCCATATAAAATTCTCACATTCTTGACTCTTTTGAATTCACTTTTATTTTGCCCCAAATTTGCTATATCCATATAAACCTGCACATGCAAAATGCCTCATCAAGCAATCTCTGATAGTCAGAAAAAGGCTCTCCGGCAGTGGTATCAAAGGCAATATCCTAAGCCACGTCAACGTGAGGTTATTCCTTGGTTTAAAAAGGAATTTAACCATCAAATAAGTGCTTCTACTGTCTGTGAAATCCTTTCTGACCAGTATCTTTTTCTTGATCAAGATATTCCTTCTTCCTCCCTTCTCTCCTCAAAGCACCAAGCTGCGAACTGGCCAATCCTTGAAGAAATCCTATATAACTGGCAACAAATCATCCAAAACCGAGGTGGAACTGTGACTGGTGATATTCTTGTTGAAAAGGCACAGCAGATTTGGCATAAAATCCCAGAATATCAGAATCAGCCAATCCCAGAATTCAGTATTGGATGGCTTGCAGGCTTTAAGAAGCGCTATAAGATCCAGAAGCAAACCAGACATGGAGAAGCTCTCTCTGTGCCTGAATCAGCTGCTGAAGAGATGAAGTCTGTCCAAACACTTTGTGGAGAGTTCTTAGAGGAGGATATTTATAATATGGATGAAACTGGGCTCTTTTGGCGACAATCTCCTACCTCTGGATTGGCCACTGAAAATCAACCTGGTGTCAAAAAGGATAAAAGTCAGATTACTCTAGTTGCCTGTGTAAATTGCACAGGCTCTGATAGAGTTCCTCTTTGGATAATTGGGCAAGCAAAAGTTCCTCATTCTCTTTATGGGGTTAATATTCCAGCTCTTGGTGGTGTTTGGCACTCAAATAAAAAAGCCTGGATGACATCTACTATAATGAAAGAATGGCTTGTATTCTTTTATTCTCATATAGGAGGAAGCCAAACAGTTCTTCTCTTATTGGACAACTTCTGTGCCCATATTCAAGGTGCTGAGTTAGCACCACCTCCACCTAATATCCAGATCTATTTCCTTCCAGCCAACTCAACCAGTCTTTATCAATCTCTTGATCAAGGCATTATAAACAACTTGAAGGTTTATTATCGCAAGAGATGGTTGCAATATATGATTGAAAGTTATGAGCTTAATCTGGATCCAGTCTCTTCTATATCCTTATATCATGCTGTGCATTGGATTCTCCAGGCCTGGAAATATGATATAAGCAATACTACTATCTATAATTGCTTCCGGAAGAGCACAGTTATTCAACCTCAAATCTGGAGTCTCCCAAGTCAGCCACCTCCAGATCTCACTACTCTTTATAATGAAGCTCAACATGTGGGCCAAATCAGAGAGGCTATGAGTCTTGACCACTTCCTCAATCCTCCTAATGAGGATATGGTGGATACTGCAGATAATGATGACTTAAATGAAGTTATTGCCTTTCATTTAAGCCAGAATGTGGAGTCAGAACTTGAGGCAGAGCCTGAGGATGTACCACCTGTACAGCCACCATCATTGAAACAGGCTTTAGATAGCCTCTGGACTGTTATTTTATATCAGGAGTACCAGGATGATACTAAACAGAGTGATATTCAGTATCTTGAGCAGTTAGAACAGCATTTAGCCCATCAACAGGTGGACCAGCGTGCGCAGACTACACTTGATAGATGGATTAGATAATTATATATATATGAATGTGACTTTCTATATAGCGAATATTGTCTATAGCGAATAAATTAGGCTGCCGACAATCATTCGTTATAGCGAGACTTGACTGTACGTAGTCAGAGTGGGTCCAGCCTATCCTGAAAAATACATAGCCTTCCGGGTGTTCCCACCTTCCCGAGGTTCCGGGTGGATCTCCGTATGCTCAGCGCCACGGTACGAAGTACGGAGTAAAACTGGGTGACAGCGGGAAGACCACAGAACTTCATGGCATTTGGGGTTCATTCTCATGGAATTTCTGTTGTACGGAGCCAGATTTAGGCCCGCCGCTGGACGAGATGAACGGGGAACCCCGACTAAGCAACTAGGATAAACCCCCGTTAGACCGACCCCCGAGAAAATTTGGAAAAAACTTTTCTTTTTTTACAAATCATGCTAGGCCATAAAGGAAGGATGAAAAAAAGGAATACGTGGAATTGGGTGAGTCACCTAGCGGTCAGGGCAGGGGCACTTTTCTTATATACAAGTTAGCCCTCCTTTCTTTTTAGCTCCATAATACCCTATCCTCTTCCTGCTGTGACTTTTGAACATCACAGTAATGACTGCGGCCGCATATTCTTTGATAGAAAAGGCTGCTCGATCCGTGAACCGCACAACCCCCCTCGACGAGGAGCCCGGGATAATTCCAATGGCCCAAAGGGCGCTTAACAAGATTCTTGGAGAAGGCATAATCACCATTGAGAGCGTGGAATGAAGTACAGGCAATGTAGTATCGATGGAGTGTAGCATTGATAGTAGAGATTGTTTTGCTTGAAATCCGGGACAGAATCACCGTCCTTCATTTAGAGCAGCATCTTTGTATCTCTTTACCTTGATTCGCCATTTTTTTGAACTCGCCCCCAATGGTTAACCGAGGCCCATCACCGTGTCAGGCTCAATTGTCAAAGAAGTCGCCGAAGATTGGCATACATATGGGTACCTATATATAAGTTGTTGCAGCGCCGCACTTGATCGACACTTTTGATTGGCATCCCTCTCCGACGAACTAATCCGACACAGCCTACTTAACCGACCCCAGCTATTCACTCGGCGTCAATGAGCAGAGATTCGAATTCAGATTTATAAAATAAATCTCAAGTCTTTATGACATGAAATCAAATAATGCTGTGACTCCCGGTGTGTTCATTTAAGTGTCATGGGGTATGTCTTCCCCCTCAGCCTTCTTTCAGTCACAACTTACATATTCTATTATAACCAGCCCAGAAATATGTAAAGGCACACTGCTTTTCTTTTACCAAAATTCTGAATCCGCACTGAATATAAAAATGGTCTTCCAAGGGAAGATGGACTTTGATGACCCAAACAAGACAACACAATATTTGTTTCGACAAAGCTGTCAACAGGGTGACCTTGCCCGAGTTAAAGAACTGCTGCTTCACAATCCAACTGCTGGATCACAAACATTAGGTCTGCGAGATGCTGTGGCAAACAGCCACATTGAGGTCATTTGCTTTCTTTTGGAGAACAATGTGATCATAGATCGGTATGTGGTACATGAAGCATGTTCTATTGAAGCTTTTCAGCTCTTATTTGAGCATGGATTGGATATCCATCAAATCATGGGGCTACATGAGGTTTCCTTAATGTAAGTTGGATTCCATTTCCTTAATTTTTCTATCTCACCAGCTTTAACGCGATGACAGGAAAGTCGTTGAAAAAGATGATGAAACCCTCCTCCGTTGGTTCCTGGCCCAAGGTGCAGACCCCAACTTCGGTCCAGATCCGGACCCGGGGAAGATATCTGATAACTCGCCTTCAGCTTATATTCACACATCCGGAGCTGTGCTGGAGGCAGCAGCCCGTACTGCAAGCCCTGCAATCATTGACATCCTCCTGGAGCATGGCGCCATCCTCCAGAACAGCCGGGCCATACACGAGGCGACTTTTCGGGAAACAACTACCACAGATGTGATTGAGATGGTCGAACATTTGATGAAGCAGGGTGTTGATATCAACCAGCTTGCATTTTCTATGACAGGCCTTTTTTGGGGGGGAAGGCCTCTTACTCTTGCTGCTGGCCTGGGTAACATGGAACTGATACACTGGTTGCTTGACCATGGGGCCAATCCAACAGCTGGGGATCGGCATGGGTTGCCCCCTTGTGGCTTTGCCAAGTATTATGAGCATGAAGAAGCAGATAGATTGTTAACTGATTTATATAATAAGGCTGTGTCAGAGGGGAAGGTGAATGACAGTATCTAGTTGGGCAACTGCGATGATAAGATTTTGATCAGGTTTGGTTCTGGAGATTATTGCTAGTGGAATGTTATGGATATCTTGATGTTACATGTATTGCCTTTATCAGTCTGAGGGTTTCGATTATATTGGCCGTCACCATTGCCTACCAGAGCTTCTTAATGGCTTGAGATGGCTAACTGGCGGGCTGAAGACTGTCAGACATAATAGATCGGTCTAACTACGCCATCTCGGGAGATGAATAGAAAGCATTTGATATTGACCCGAGCAATTTAGTTCTTGTGAAGACATGGAATAGATTCCATCTTTAAAGAGAATCAATCTCCTGATCCTAGATTGACCATTATAACTGTAAATTTATTATCTGTGTATTGCCTACGTATCTTAACTTTATTTTATGTATTTATTGCTCTGTGTTTAAGTGTGTTCTAGTGCTATTTGATAGAGAGAATAGATGAGGATAGTAGTCTACTGGGGATTAGGGTTTGCAGAGGAGAGCTGTGTAGTGATAGTTAACATGACAGCAGAAAGATACCACCTTTCTCAGTCCTGACTTCCTTGTAACACATGTCGTCCTTCCTTACCTTCTGCAGTCCAACCAACCAATCATTATCAAATGTCTAATTCTGGAGTCTTCATCAGAATTAGGAGTAGATTGACCAACAACCCTGTCGGCAATATTAGTCACCCACACGCGGTTGCTTATAAGCGCAGCCGCAGGTTCCCCTCCAAGCCTGATGGAAACCAGTTGCGCATTGCAGCCGCAATCAAGCTGTCCACGCCAGGCTCCGCCACGCTTGACACGTCAATAAACAACTCCGCCACGGTCGTGATGGCACTCGTCACAAATGCGGGCTCCAGCTGGGCGAGAACCTGGTATCCCGTCATCGTCAAGGCTTTGTTACGGGAATACATTTCGACCGTGCCTGAGGAGCCATGACGCCAGTCGGATCCGACGTCGGTGACGAGGCCGACGGGCAGGCCCAGATGGGCTCAGCGGACATGATCATGATGAAGAAGTCGAGCGGTAGGGAGCTAGTCGTTTCGTGCAGATTCTTGGTGCCTGGCGTCTTGACCGCAGTACCGGCTCGCCACTGGTCGGTAGTGAGCTTGTCAAAGGACAGAACCGATAATGACAGAGTCGCATGTATCACACCGGGGACCAGGCGGTCAGGTGCGGTATGCTGAATGCCACTGAGGACCTGCTTTCAATGACTGATGTCGCAGGCTAGGGCTACGATACGAATACCGCCGGCCGTCAGAGCGTCAACGAGCGATTGCGCCTGGGGGTGCTGATGCCCGGTCGAGACAGGACAACAACAAAGTCACGAGCACCGCGGTCGATCATCCACATAATGGAACGTCCCAGGCCTCCAGGCCCACCAATGACGATATAGCGTGCTTCGGGATTGAACTGCGTCGCAGGACGTCCGTACATGATTTTGGCTACAGAGAACCTTGACTGTTTAAGGTAAGAAGGCCGGTACCGCGGTTTTTTTTGGCGTGTCAAGTGTCCTGATGTATGACTCCAGTTCGGCATCTGGAACAGCACCGCTACTCCATAACAAAAGTCCGCAGCTCCCAGAGGTGTCAGGGATATAGATGAAGCTTACACGAGAAGTGGAGATCTGATGCTCAGCGCTAGCATTCCCCTCTGTTGCTGCTTTTTTGCAATCATCTCCAACTCACCTTCGTGCCGCCCTGTATGCCACGAGCACTTTGGGGGGGGGGGAAGGGGGGTTGAAAAGATTTTGCTGCTCGGTCTGCTGGCTCAGACAGCACTGATCGTTGGTGTCCTCCTCGGCCATGGAACTATGTGGCCTCCCATCTCACCTTCAAGTCAAATAATTTCCGAATCCTAAGACCGTCTGAACCTAGGTTGAGGGAGATCTGACCTCGCATCTTTTCCTAGTACGCTTTGCTTTGCATATCTCTCAGCCTTACGTATCACAGCGCATAGGCACCTTGGAGCTTACAGCGTTACAATATCACAACCATAGTACCATTGTCCCCTGGACCAGTAAGAATATGTCATACCCTCCACCTTCTGATCTAGACATGTTTGGACCTGGAGATCATTTCGTATTTGAACACCTTTAACAAATACAATGCTGCCAACTTGCCAACTTCCCAACTCAGCATATCAGCATATCAGCCATTTTCTCTGCTGATCCAATCCTTCTGAACGTGTCATCACGGTCTGCCCAGTACAATTATCAATCCATTGATCCTTTACCTGGCCGCTGCTGATCTTTGGTCCAGTGACACGAGATGCACTAAGCACTAGATCCTCCCAAAAAAGGACGCGGGGAACAGTTGGTTCATTACACCCCGGAAGTTGAAGCAAGGAATGCAACCCGAAGGCACATCACCACCCATAAGAATATACCATCCAAAAGGCTGAGTAGTCTCAGATATGTGAGGCATTAATACCATTGGGTGTTCAATCCATAGGCTAATTTCTCACCCCAAGATAGACTGTATTGGACTTGGGCCGTTGTACTTGCCGCCTCCCATACAGGGCTCACAATATTTTCTATATAAGGCGGCTTCGCGACGCTCCAATCTCGAAAGCTTCAATCTCATCAACAGCACTTCCTTCTCAGATACTCTGATCCATCGTTTCTACCACTTTGACTTCCTTCGCAAGATCGCCATCTCAAGCCCTTCATCATGCAGTTCACCACAGTTGCCCTTTTCCTCTTCGCTGCAATGGGTGCGGTAGCCACCCCCATTGAGTCCGAGTTCAACGGCCTTGATGCCAGAGCTGAGGCTAGCACCGAAATCACGTACAAGGGAGTGAGTAAACATAAACATTCCATACCTAAGGTACTCACTTGGGAATCACCACTAACCACTCGGAACCTCTCCTCAGAAATGCAACAAAGACAAAAACGAATGCAAATATAAAAACCAAGAGGGCCACGAAACCTTCATCAAGTGCCCTACCTTTGCTAACAAGAAGGTAAATTTTCATTAATCCCTAAGTAGCCACCTGGGTTGCACCCTTGCTAATCTCGCTCCTTTTTTTCCCCCAGTGCACCAAGGATGGCGCCGAGTGTACCTTCGACAGCGTCGACCGAAAGGTTACGTGTGAATAGATGGTCTCTACGATAGTTAGGGCATCTAATTGTTTCCGGACTTCTTCGTGATGGTGATATGCGAGATGCCTTGTGACTCTCGAACCCTACTACGTTACATCTACAAGGACTCGGAACAAAGAATGCTTTAACCAGTATCTATCCAGCTTTGGTTGTTAGTGAATTGGGGTTGTTATCATGAACACCCTCGTTTAGTATCTAGCTAGATATTTCGGCTTATCAAGGAACAATTGTTGACTATCTACCATATCCAGCACCTCTCGGTTGGAGGTTCACGGAACTAACTGTGAGAACCTCCTGTTCCTCAGAGGCCCGTAGACCTGGAATCGGAGCCTCTTGGCCAGCTTGGGACATTTTAATGGAAGGGCTATGGCTGTCTAGATCACCTGACCTCTCTCATTTGCCTTGTATAACTAATGGTTGCTCCGAGCCTCCGTCATCCATCTATCTTCATCATTCATCATTCTTTCCCGTGGTCATTTATCATTTCTTAGGCCTGCCATTAATTCGCAACCCTGATATCTACCATGTCCTTTATAAATCAATCGTTGAGGATCTCCGATCATAGTTCCGACAGTTTAGATCATGGGTATACTTCAATGTATGGAAGAGTTTTGGAACATGCATACCTTTGATGTGGAATCATGGAAGTCTTATCTCGCCTTTTTAGTTCAATATGAAAGCCGGAGCAGGCTTATTATTCAATTTCATGAGATCATCGGTAAAAGAGAGCAGCTTTAAATTCGAGGAGTAGAAAAGACGAGAGAGAGAGAGTGTGTGTTAATTGACATTGTCATTCTCCACCGGGGCTTCGCTCTTCACAAGATTCTTCAGGCATAACAGATGTTTATCCTGATGCAAGTCATCCCCACCGGTTTGGTAAGCCCTCAGAATTTCAGAGTTCTGCTCCTCCACGTTTGAGACCATGGTATTAATGGCATTGGTGGCATACTCCTCCAGACGTTTCTCGTTAGCCTCTTTTGCCTCCTCCTGAATTTCATGGAGTCGCTTGAGCCAGTACATCCATCTCCACGGTGTGAATCCAGTCGGCGATCGCTTCCCCAGCTCTGACTGGATGAACATCCGGCCACCCTGACCAGTCGTGCTTGGGCAATCATTCCATGAGACATCGGAGAGTTGAATGAGATTGTACCCTGCCTCCCTGATCCACACAAAGGCAGCTGGCAATAATTGCCCAATGTCAAGGTGCTTGATGCTCCGTTTTGGATCTTCATTATCCGGCACCTCCGTAGTGCCAAGGTCACGTCCATCCTCAAATGTATTGCGGAATAAGACGAGGGCAACCTGGCACATTCTGTCCTTGCTGACGCGCGTTGACGCCAGCTTGGCCAAGAAGGACGCAAAGTTTAGGCGCTGGGTGCCCGCCATTGACGCGCAGTTGTTGATCCAGAAGTCGGTCATGTCAGTGACCAAGAAGGGCAGGTCATTCCACAGCGTGCCCTCGACTGTTCGTGCGATATCGATCCCGTACAACCCCGGCACAGGCCTGGTTAACGGCCCCTTCCCCTGGATGCGGAGGACATCGAGGACCAGACGATCGTGGTCGGATGTTTCATGCGACGTATATCGGCTGAGCTGATAGTACATATGCCACAGGGAATGAAGGTAGCCTTCGAGGGAATCCACCCCGTCTCCAATCCTACAGTATCGTTCGCTAACGATCCAGGTTCGATTAAAGAAGGCTGCTCCCCGGAGTTCCTCAAATTCCCCCCGAGCGGCGGCTTCCCGCACTTCCTCCCGATCTCTCGAGGCGCTGTCTAACGCGGTGAGCTCGGGGATGCCCCTTGGCGAGGGGCTCAGCAGGGAGTCACGGAGGTGGTGCATCTCGAGATGGTGATGGTGTTGGTTAATGGATCAGCTAGGGTGCAGTATGTGAGAGAGAGAGTAAGGTATGATAGAACCCAACAGGTTTTTAAACCGCGCGGGGGCTACTGGTTCCTCTCATCAAGCCACCCTTTAGGCAGCAGTATAGTAGTTACAGGGTTCTAACAGGCTGGCCATGTCGATAACTGAGAATCTTTGGTTCCTGTATGCGCTGTAAGGGTGTCATTTGGCTGGTTGTATTGTCGATCACCCGAGTCCACGGCCAATATGTCAATTCCGGAGCTTAAATACAGCACTGCAGACAGAACGATACAGTATTTATTAAGGAGCTTGGACAGTTGTTTCAGGTTCTAGGGGCAAATCGTATCAGCACTAGTATTGTAAAGTACATTACTGTATCACTCAAGGATCAGTTCAGGACTACTGTTCGTGGCCACGCTGCAGCCACTAAGTATTTAGTAAGTGACAAGTCGTAGTTTTTCTTCCAATGAGAAATCTGTATATACATATACATCGGATGTTAGGCCGGTGTCAGCGATATAAATGAAGCATACACGAGGAGTGGAGATGTGATCTACGGAGTACGGGATGGGTTCCCCTGGACGTGACGAAGCTTCTTTCTGTTGCTTCCTCGCGCTATGTCTGGTATCTAGAGTCGACTATAGCTGTTCTGAACATCGATTATTCATCTTGAAGACGCTGTCCTCATTTACATATATGTGAGACCCTCACAGGAGGACTCCTCCTATACCCCAAGAGTGTATAGCTTGAATGCCAGATATGAGGAAATGTTCTTGGTGCAGGCCCTATGACTCCCCTTCTGCTTTGTGACCAGGACAACGTTCATTGTAGATCTGTCAAGCTGAGTTCTGACCTGAACAGCACAAGCTGGTCACCATAAACCAAGTGAAGCAGTTCCAGTGATGTGCACCACTGTGGAGAGTTAGGGCTAACAAAGTTTCTGCCAAGTATCCATCCAAAGGCATAAGTCAGCGATCATACAGATCAAAGACGGCTTGGATATACATACTTCGACATCGCTTTTCTGAAGACGTAGATGCCGATCACGGTCATTATGGCGAGAAATGCTGCCAGCACACATAGTGCTATAACGGTAATCGCTCACCAATCCGTTGGCATTCGTTGCTTGCGTGTCTGGAGCAAGATCAGAAGTGTCGTTCATTCTCACAGTATATTAGCCAGCCATCTTGGATCTTGACAGATAGATTAAGAGGCATATATAATAGATATACTGTGCTAGTTCTTTTAACCAGTATTTAAAAAAGGACGAGAAAGGGCATTGAGGGGGAGAGTTGAGAGAGTTGTAACTCGTAATTTACTACCGAACCGCGGCCTTCTGTATTCCATTTATAATAGCACTTCCTATACACTCAATATCAACCACAAAGCATCTAATGAGTCTAGAATTGAATATATGAGTACTATAGCAACAGATCTATATTCACCAAACAGACAGCTTCTTATAGATTAATGTTTCTCCAAGTAATATAAATTGCCATTGTATTTTGGTACTTTTCAATGCCCAAGCATTTAAAGCTATAGAAAGCTGAACATAGTTTTTGGAAAATAATATACCTTCTTCTAGTGTATATATATACCCTCGTATTACAAGTTATCCTGTGGCTTGAGTGCTAGTTCCACATTTGCCCCATGGCAGTTTGGCCTTCTAACGCTCGTCTTCCTTTTGGATTCCGGATATGATTTGATTTAAGACAGCCTGTTCACGGTAAACCTTCAGCCATATACAGTACGAGACCAACATACGGGAATTGGTCTGGATATGAATTGCACAGTGTCTTCTGCCACCAGCGGAGCGGCAGCTGCTCGCGGAATATCAGCTGAATCGGACTGGCCCAACAGATATCAAAAAAACTCGGAGCATGGCCTGAGCCACCATTGCGCGCCCCGTGTCAGTGCAATTTGCAGCGAGACGCATGATACCAATGACTTCCAGGGCTGCTTATCACCACAGTCCCCTCCGACCCGCCCACAGTAGCACCCAGGCGCCATAAGAACAAGAACGTCCTTAGACCGCAAAGTACACGTCTGTAAAGGGCTTATGTGACATCTCTTCAACAGCTAGGTTTCAGCCGGTTCGCTGAGCTTTAACATTACCTATTTCAATAAGAATGAACATCAAGAATAGATTGCTCTCTGAGCATGATTTACCTTTTCTGACTCGGCAACCCGGTATCTCGGCTTACCGAAGCAACACATCAAGGCTGGACTATCTTACTCCGGAACAGTGCCCATCCTGCCTAGTATATTTGACCTATTCTACCTTCTAAACACGAAGCCTAGGACTACGCAAACATGGCCAACAACGGGCCCTATAAGACCAAGGAGAACTGCCTTTGTTCGACACGAACGGCATCTCACTGTCAACCAGAGGAAATAAATGGAGATTTTATGGCTGATCTGGAAAGTACACTATTGCCCCAGGCTTTGGCCTATGGTATGCATTAGGCTTGAGTGGAGCTGAGTTCATCGACTTTTCCTAGCTGTGTTTTGGGAAACACGTAGATACTTAAACCATATTAATTAGACGAACACTGTGATCTGTACCAAACATGAAAGTGCTGAATTATATTTTAACAATCTCGTCTGATCATCTTATCATCAATTAAATCCTCCAAGACATAAACCAACCACTATATATTTATGATCCAAAACAGGAAATCTAGCTCGATGGCGAAAACACCTTTCTTAACCTCAAATGCACCAAATCATTCGCCGTCTCGACAGTGTTTCTAATATTGGCCCTCACAATGACACTCGTGGGCTTCGAGAAGAGCTCATCGATCTCCTCGAGAGACTTATTCTTGGTCTCGGGCATGAAAAAGATCTGATAGACCCAGCCGAGGGCGGCAATGCCACCGTAAAAACCCAAAGTCAGACCAATGCGCGTCATGGAGTTCATCATCGCCGTGAAGTTGTAGGTAACGATGAATGAGCAGAGGAAGAGGTTTGCGCTAGCGGTGGTCATTCCATAGCTTCGCAGATAGGTGGGGAAGACCTCCGATGGGATGACCCAGGTCAGACAAGCGTAGGAACCGAAGAATCCCATGTACAAGATAATGCCCGTGAGATAGACACCCTCAGCAGCAGCGGGATACGTGCTGAAGTCAATTGTATACCCGGCGCCGACGAGAACCAACCCGATAAAGAAGCACGGTAGCATGGCGTTGGCCCAGTAGCGACGGCCGAAGCGTTCCATGTACAACACGGCGGGAATAGTTCCCAGGAGCAACGAACCGCCGCCGACAAGCGACATGAAAACGGAGGTGCGGTCGTCGAAGCCAATTTTCGTCATGAGCACGCCCATGTAGTACATAACGGCGTTGACGCCGGTGAATTGACCCAGGAAGACCATGATGTTGGCGTAGACCATGGCGCGGCGGGCGCGCGGTTCCGTGAAGAAGTCAAGCCAGGGGTATTTGTTGCTGGCTGCTGTGGCTTGCTGTTCATTGTTCTCAGCGGTGACTGCTTGTCGCATCCCGAGGAATTCGTCCTTTGCATCCAACGTGGCGAAGCCGCGAATGCGTTTCCAGACACCGTATGCCTCCAATGGTTTATCTTTGTGCATGAGGAATCGTGGGCTTTCGGGGAGGAACAGCATGCCGACGAGCAAGATGGTGGAGAAGACAAGCGATGAGCCCAGAATATAGCGCCAATTACCGGGAACGTCGACGAAGATGGCGGCGACGGCATAGCCCAAGACCTCACCAAGGGCGATATTCAGCTGGTATAGGGAGACGAGGTTGCCACGAAGTCTTCGGGGAACTGTAAAACACAACTATTAGAAGCTGTACTTGTACAAGCAGACAACAAACAACGGGCAGGGAAGACGTACCGCATTCAGCCACATAAACAGGCACCGTACCACCCTCCAAACCGACACCCATACCCAGGATAAACCGACCAGCAAACATAATCCCGAAATTGATCGCACCAGCCTCCAAAGCCGCGCCGATAGTATACAGAATACACGAAACGATAATCGCCATTCGACGACCCAGGTATTCATTCGCTGGCGAGAGGATAAGCGCACCACCAACGGCACCCAACGGCATTCCAGCATTCACCAGACTACCCTGCGAGCCCGACAGATGTAAATCATCCGGCATGAATAGATTTGCGCCACTGATCAGGGACTGGTCGAGACCAGAGAGAAGACCTCCAAGCGAGGCGAAGGCCACCAGGACGTAGGTAAAGATGGCCGGGCTGGACAGGGTCACTTCGAACCGGGGTTTCCTTAGCTGGGAAAACTCTCGTTCAAGTTGCTGGAGTTCTGCATCCATGGCGGCTTCATCGAGCTCCATGACTGCCTTGGGGTCTTCGACCTCCAGGGCTTCGATTTCCTTCATGGTTTCGGCATCTTTGGAAGCCTCAACATCCTTAGTGGTGGCCATCCCGCTGGGGCTGGAGGCAGCGTCCAGAAAAAATTTAACCAAAAATTAACAGACAAGAGATAGAAGCCAAAAAAGAGAGGGTATTAAAAAAAGAAAAAAGAAGGAATCCCATCCCTTTTTATACACCAGGTACATTCTTCCTCCCGCAGCGAAATCGGCTACAATCTCCCCTCTTAGACCTACATGCGACAGTCAACTCCATGCCAGGAATTGAACTGAGCCGGTCCAATCCCGATCAAGGAAATACGACACGCAGAACCAGAAATCGAGCACGGCCCGGGGAGAAGCGTCTGTGGAATGCGGGGAGACCTGGGCCGGACATGGATCGGAAAAAGGCTACCGTGGGGACATCTCTACCACAACAGACCTATGCCCTCGTATACCATACCATCATATACCCGCGCCGTTGTTCTCATAGTCCTCGAAGACAAGCACCTGAGGAAAGACAGAATGGGCGTTATCGGCTGAGTGCAGCACGTCGTATTCCGGCAACCCGTACGTCGTGGTGCATGGCAGCTGAACGCCGTGAATGGCTTCAAACCTTGTCCGTCTCATGCAATCTCGGCCAAAATCCGTGCCAATCCAACCCCGGCTGGAGAATGCGGTCCACCAATGTTATTCTTTCCCGTATGCCCGGCACCTTTCCCCGTACGGATTAAGAGAGGGTCATTGGATTTTGATACCCCGTGAAGCCGGAGATGATGCCGACCTCATCTTGTGTTGTCAGAATCAGGCTTGGCCGAGGCGGGATGCTCCAGCTCTCCTTTTGGGCTGGTATGTATTATGTTTGGAGGTTGTTCGAGGTTGAAGTTGTGATGTTTGTCTTGGGGGTGAAAAGTTGAAATGGAATCAAGTCGAGGACGTGATCCCGTGATCTTCTACGCGCGAAGGTTGACCGAAGCAGCGAGAAGCCGCAATGATGGATGCCATGGTTTTTGATAAGATATTATATTCTAATTCAATGTAGTCTGCTTGATTGACACCCCAGATACATCAATAGGCTCCCCGGTATGGATATTCCGTACTACCATGCAGATCCTCGGATTATTATGTACAATTCAGGGACAGCAACTAGGATTCCCCAGATGCCATGTCACAGAAAAGAAACAACGGTCTAGTCGTCACATAGATTAGAACCACCAGTCCACGGACATCAACCAGCAATGCCCCCTCAAAACCAGCAGCCATACGGTCACAACAAGGCGAGTCAGAAACATGCATTATCGCGAACCCCATCTCGCTCCAGCAGCCCCAACTGGTTTACGAGCAGGCGGATCAATCTGCCCAGGACTCGGCGACCGGCCCCCCTGCAACCTAGCGCGCAACCGGTCTTGCGCGGACGTCATCCGCTCCGGCGGTGGGGGGTGAGTCGGCAACATTTGATGCGATCCCAAGCGCTGACTCGCTAGCGGTCTAGCTCCCGGAGTCTGCACCCCGG
Source organism: Aspergillus sp. MA 6038 (assembly GCA_003004525.2). Lineage (NCBI taxonomy): Eukaryota > Fungi > Ascomycota > Eurotiomycetes > Eurotiales > Aspergillaceae > Aspergillus > Aspergillus sp. MA 6038. The sequence continues at coordinate 222,208 of PQME02000013.1, forward strand.
GCGATAAACTCGCCACTGGTGTTCCCATGGGACCTGACGGAGCGCTGGCGGCAGGAGCCATCGCCGCACCGGAAGTACCACCAGGAGTCGACCGTCCCCGACGCAGACTAGCTGTCTGAGGAGCCGGCGGCGCCGGAGAACCCGTATCACCCCAGAGATCACTCAATCCGCCTCCTTGTCCGTAGTTCGATGTGGCTGGTGCCTGCATGCCTGGACGGCCGGGTTGAATCTGGGAGGTCGCGACGACTCGGGTCGAAGGTTGAGGGGTCGGGTTCTTCGGATCGGGGGGTAGCCAGGTTGGGAAAGGACGGCCCTTTTCTGTATAGTAGGCGCGCAAGACGTTAGAGATGTGCGAGCAGTTCTCCTCGTCGGGGTCATCGGCTTCGTCGCCTAAAGTAATTGCGCGGCGGAGCGAGTTTAGGCGCGTGCCTAGGTTGGAAATAGCGGAGGAAGAAGCAATGGAGGAGAAATAGGATGTCATATTGGCGTTGTGACTGCCTTTATTATCACGCTGAAGCCAGTTCAATTGAAGCAATGTAAAACAGACAGACGTCAGGACGTGGCGTGTCGCGACTCAACTCAGGAGGTCAAAGGAGGAACTGAATCCAATGGGGTATGAATACAGTGCAGACGTGGACGATTGACAAGAAAAAGCAGTAATATTAATGTGACAAGACCAGCCGTGGACAGAAAGGAGTTGGTTAAGTATCGTCGAAGGTGAAAGGTGACGATTTTCTGCAGTCGCCGTTTCAAAAAGCGGACATCACGTGATTATGAACAATGGAGACAGCGGCGAAACAGAAACAATGACAGAAGAGTACTTCGCTATGGACAGATGAGAAGCTCTAATAACAATTAATTGACTGTAGATCCGGCAACGGACAGCATATCATGGGCGACAACAGGGTGGATATGCAATACCTGGGTATGAAGACCCGACTCGCAGCAGAAATGTACAAAACCGTCCAACGCCATGCACAAATACAACCAAAACACTTTTCTTTCTGCCTCCCCTCTTGGCCGACAAGGGACGTCAAGACGTAGGGGTCTAGGCCAAGATGTTCTCCTTGCCCGCTCCCTCCGTTTCGTACTCGATCTCGATCTGAGGACCCTTCTTCCGGGGCTTGGCCTGAGGTGCAGGACGCTTCCTCTTGAACCCAGGCTTGGGCTGCTTCTTCTCTTCTTCGTCGTCACTGTGAGAATGGTCGTCGCTGCCAGAACTACTCTCATCATCGTCATCGTCATCATCCTCGTCGTAGTCACTCGAACCTCCTGACTCATTACCCAGCCAGTCTTCAATATCCTCGAGATCCTCATCCTCGTCCATATCACTGACATACTCGACCTCCCCAACACCTTCTTCCTCTTCATCCTCGATGCGTTCACCATCATCCAAATCCTCATCTCTCTCACCCTCTCCAGACCTCTCCAACCCACGAAGCACCTTCTTCCAAATGCCCTCCTCGACGTTCAACGGACGATCCCCATACGCACCGCTGCGCAGTCTCTCAATCAACTCTCGCTCAATCGCCCTTTCCACCTTAGCTGCATTCTCCGCCTTGCGCTCCCTTGTCTCCTCCCGCCGTCGCACCTTGGGCGCCAACTTCGGCACCACCCGCTCCTCAATGTGCTCGTCTTCCTTGGCCAGCTTCTTCATCCTAATGCCCACCTGCGTCAGCCGCGTGAGACGCTGCTTGCACTTGTGGATCAGGAATTTAGGCCAGTAGACCAGCCGCTCATCTAGCTGCTCCAGGGCCTTCGCATAGTTCGATGACAGCCTTATCCGCTCCCACCATTTGCTCGGCATGTGGGCGCGTTCCACCGTTTTCATGTACAGATACATCACGCCTGTCTCGGGGTCCGAGCGGACGGTGGCGTAGCGCGAGTTAGCGAGAGGACAGGACTGGCGGTTGCAGAGGCCGGTGACATTGTATTCATTTCGGCAGAAGTTTTGGTCTCGCGTGGTCCTTTTAAACGACCGTTAGTATATATAGCAAATCTGGTTGGCTTTTTTCTTTTATCTTTTCGGATTGGCGTGAAAAGATTTCGCATACTTACCTCAGCTTGTAAGAACAGAATTGCTGGTTGATCACTTGCCAGACAATTTCGTCGGACGACATCTTGAATAAATATCGGTCCCAGTGATGATACCGGATGACCTTAAATCTACTCAGATGTTGTGCTGTAGAATGTGGTTGAAGATTTCCTAGCGGGAAAAAAGATGAAAAAAAAAAAAGTTGCTGCGGTAATCGGTCACGTGAACTCCTCTTATCGGCCGCTTATCAGTACCCCATACGGAGCAGAGAATATGGAGAAAGAGCTCGACAGGCTTGAAAAACAAGGAAAAATTACTATATTGTAGGAAAGCATGGTATATATTCAAAAAGCTAATGCTATCTACCAGTAAACAAATGCAGGGTATATGGGGTGCACCATAGCATGCTCTATCATTGCATACCATAACACCAACATCACATCCACAAATCACCATCCTTCCATTTGCAACGGACCCCCATCCCACTCATGATTCCCATGCACCATCGGCGGTGCGACCAATTCGGCCTCGTCAACAATGCTATACAGATCATCGCCGGCATATCCCCACCCCATAGATTCCAATTCTCGCACAAAGAAATCCCGCTCCTCCTCCATCATCGACGCTCCCGTATCGCCGCCCATTACCTCCTTGTATCGGCGGAGATGCCACCAGTGTGTGAGGCCGCGGAGGGCTTGCTCGAGTGGTAGTGCCTCTTCTACATCCGCGTCCACGTCGGAGCCGGCGAGCCAGTCGTCGCGGAGCTCCGGGCGGCAGTAGAGGTAGATGGCAGTGATCACGCGCATGTTGCTCTGTCGCCATTTGCGCCCACAGTAGGGGACTTGGGACTTAAAAAGTTTGAGCGTGTAAAAGCGGAGGTGGGGGTCTGGGATTTTCAGTCCCTTGCGTAGAATAGTGCTGGACTTGTATTGGACTAAAAGAAGGCATCGGTGTGCCTTGTCGCGGGTGATTTTCTGCATGATGTGCAGGTAGTTGATGGCAGAGAAGAAATTTCGGAAGGAGAAGACAGTGATGGGTTCCTTTGGTGGCGGCGCGGTGGGATACCCTAATTCGTCCACTTCCGGCCGGATATGACTGTCTGCGAACTCCGGGTCCTCTACTGCTGAGTCTTCAGCAGCCTGTTCTTGTCTATGCCGGGAAATAGGCGGAGGAACAGCTTCATCTTCACTGGCTGCCGATTCATCGTCGGAGTTCACTGCGGACTCAGCCGGATGATCCGAATGGAGGCGACAGAAATGGAAGAAGCTCGAAGATATCAGCGACAAATGCTATACGAAGTAAAA
>PQME02000014.1:0-224561 GCA_003004525.2 Aspergillus sp. MA 6038
GGTCGGGCATTTTGGTTATTCTTTTGTATGTACGAATACAAAGGCAACAATTTGGTATATATTAAGCAACAGTGGGCCTAGGCCCGGAGGCTTCTTATAGACCCAGAATAGGTTCATGACATCACGATATAGATATGTCGACTATAGTATACCCCTATCCTGACGTCTAGGCTTAATACCACTGTCAACCTGGGGTTTAGTGATTTAGTGGCGTAGTGGCGTAGTGGCGTGGCGGCGAGATGACGATACAAGTAGGGACTATGATAATATCAGTTATGTAAAGATGCGTTCTATGGAGGAGGGAGATGAAGAGATCAATTTTAGCAAACTAAAGAGCTAGATAATGAGTATTATCGCGCATCGGGTATCTATCATTCAACAAATAGATGGGCAGATAAGCGGATGGGCGGGCATTAGGAGCTAAGTAGAGACATGAACGCCAAGCGAGGTAGGTAAGTAGATAGATAGGTACCCAGTAGAAGAAGTGTAGAGCCTACGCCAATCGCCAGGATGGAGAGGTATAGGATGAGGATCCAAATAACAGATGGGGAATAATAACACCAAAACATATAGCAAAAAGCGAAAGACAGGACCTGCCGTCTGGAACCGAAGGAATTGAATTGCATCGCAATGGTAAAGCAGGCTGCACACGAACACTCCAACCAAAATAATGATGGTTGCTAGTCAAGCTATATCCGTTGCGGTACCTGTGGAAGCAACGGAATCTGTTTCGAACTCGTAGGATGACGCTGTTGATGAGAGGTCGGATTTGTTGAAGTCACTAGCTGCTGAGCTCGAGCTCAAAAGCCCCCGAGCACTTTCGCCAATATCTAACAGCTCTTCGGGGGCGAGTACTCGACCGCCTAATTCCACGTCATTCACGTGAACGTTGTATTCGAGGGCTTTCTGCCCTTCTTTGATCAACTCCTCGGTCCATCCTAGACATCTTCGGAGACTCTGGTTGATTTTCTGACTGTCGAGAAGTAATTCTTGGTGTTTGGCGATGTCGGTGAATACGTGCTTTTCGTCACTCACCCGGTGCTTGGCATCATGCTCGGCCAGAGATCCGGGACTCATCACGCCTTCGTCTGAGGAGTCTTCATCGTCCCCGTCGCTAACATCAGATAAGTCGTCTGGCGTCTGCACGGATGGTATTGCGCTGCTGACTGCTTCCCCAGCTTCGGGGGTTGTCGAAAGCGTTGTTGGCCCGGAGGCCGAACGACCAGGTGCAACAGAGAAATGACCAGCACGACTGAGACGTTTGAATCTTCGCAGTTCCCCATGCTGTTTCCGCATCTCGCGTTCCAACGTACGGTTAATGGCGAGAAGAGACGAGTTGCTGATCTCCAGGTCCATAATCTTGCGTTCTACACGAGCATTGGCCGCCGGGTCATTATTTGCCTGCCCGGGAGTTTCGGACTTAATAGGACTCGCCAATGCATGCGTCTCCGCGGAGCCACTTGATCCATTGCTGAATATTCGGGGCCGGGAACTTGGAATAGTCTCCGTCGCTGCCGCACTGGGGTCAATTTGAGGGACTTGGGGATCAGATGGTGAGACTAAAATGGGACTGGGTCTGAGCCCTTCGCGCGGTGAAAAGCTGGTGCTCCCAGAATCCACGCTGGAAGATTTGATATGGCGTCTAATAGGAACCGGCGGAGGTCTTTCGAGAACATTGTTCGCTGGCGCACTCTGCCGGTGGGAAGCAGTTTCAACTGGATCGTCGGGTGGCACTGGTTGAGCCAGTACGTTATCGGAAAGCCGACCAGATTCGGCACCTCTAGATGATCTAAATCGTGGCGAAGCAGAAGCGGAAGCAGACACAGGCGGAGGTCTAGAGGAAGCCACGGAGCGGGACGGCCCCCCCGAGCGGCGTCCAATGGCTGCTATTGTAGCATTGGCTTCCTCCTCGGGTGGGCGATCTTCCTGCCCATTAGCATAAAAAAAAGACGCTGACGAGGACGATTTCCCAGATGGTTTCGCCCGAGGCTCCGGATCGGGCGAATTCGACGACCTGGAGGCATCCGAAGCGTGGAAGAATCTCTTCGAGCCCGACGAGACGTCAGGGGAGGAGGGTACCGGACGCGAGGAATGCAGACTCTCCGCCGTTAGAGTGCGAGCTCTACTTGTCCGTGGAGGTTCCAGCTTAGCACTGGTACGCACCGGGCTCCGCTCTGTCCGATAAGTTCCTCCATTCTGTGATCCAGGGGTCACACCACCGGACTGGGAGTAAGGGGTTTGCGGTGCCGACAGAGTCCCCGACGGAATGCTTGTGGGAGACCCAATGGGAACATCTCGTCTGCTGACTCGAGAATTCGATCGGGGCGTCACATTGGCGCTGAGAAACTGGGCGGGGGAATGGTGGTGATCGTCTTTGGAGGGCGTGGTGGCCGTAGATGAGGGGAGTTCGGACTGCGCGACTCGTCGGGGAGTCCGGTGACCCCCCGGACTGGGAGTAGCGAGTTTGGGAGTAAGAGGGGATTTGCTAGAACGATGGAAAGCAGCACTGAGGGAGGGTGTAAAAGGTTTCGAGGCAAGATGGCTGGCGTTTTGTTTATCGGAAGTCATGGTTGCGACCTTATGGCATTGCGAGAGACTTGTCGACGATCTGCAAGCATGATGGCATCCGCCAGCAGATCCCTCGTCGATAAGCACTGCTCAATCAAGCAGATTTCGAGGACTGGGTAATAAGTGCCTTAACAAAAAGGCGTGGTGCAACCAGGGGGGAAGAGGAAGTAGTAGTAGTAGTAGTAGTAAAAGACTGAGGGAAATGAAGGAGAGTTTGAAGCCATCCAGTCATTCCCCGCCCGAAGCAGGTTAGTGGCAGAGCCCCCTTTCACCGCCATTGCCATTGTCCATTAATAGCTTGGCTAGTAAGGAAGGGCCATGGGGGAAGGGTTGATGTAGAAAAGAAGCCAACATGGTCAACATGCAGCCGGCCGGCTGTGAGATTATGACAGGAAGAAGAATGTTCTTTTGTTTTTGTCTCAATTATGGGTTCTGTTGTCTACATCCATGGCGCGACCCGGCCTATCGGGCAATTCATCCCTGGTTCGTACAGTCCGGGTGGATCGGTTGTAATGACGCTCGTATATAACGGTTCTGTCGTGTATGGAGTGTGTATCATGATATCCGGGAATCATGGAGAGTCCGATTCGGGACCTTCAAACGTGGCAATGTGTATACCGCCTCGGAGGCGCAGGGATCAATCGGGATATTATCCTGTGTCGCACTCGCCAATGCACATGCATCCTTGCGTGAAGCCCGTTCCTTATGCACATGTTGAACATACCGACTCAGCTCTATGGAAGGGACATAGCGATGCATAGAAGGGGTATCAGGGTATCGGGCCATATTACCCCAGACAGCAATCAAGTGAAAAACAGTCGTTTCTGTCGGGGATCTGTGGAGGACTGTAATGTCGTCTTCCTTTTACGTCTATTGGAGGAAGATGAGTTAGGTACCGGTGGTGCTTCCTGGGAGACACCCTGGACGGCTTCTTTGATGGTATCTTTAGAAAGGCAAAAGTCGACATGATCGTTGAAAATTCTATCGTCTGCTGGCTGTGGTCTCGAACAGATGGGACAGTCCCAGAAGAGGATCTGAGGTTCGGACGATTCCGTGTCTGCACCGCTGCCTTCAGCATCATGGGGTCCCTTGGAGTCATCTATCTCTTGACTGAGCTGTTCTAAGTCGTCTATCTCCTGCTGCCGCTCTTGACGGGCAGCTTGCTCAAATGCTTCGTCCGTGTCGACCGTCTGCTCTGTGTTCGTGGTGGTGGAAGTTGACGATTCCGGGACCGGTTTTGGCCTAGTAGTCACGCCGAAAAATTCAAGCCCAATCTTTTTGGTGCTCACCAGGTTGGTGCAACGGAGCCCAAGCAGTCGAAGTTTCAGATCTGGAATCTCCTTTTCCAGCTTAGCCAACATAGGAAGTGCGAATCCGTATAGATCCTTTGCAACTGATACTGCTCTTGGTGGTGCTGTCTGGCGGGTGAGCACCTCGAAGGAATGTAACTTGACTTTTAAGACTAGAGTGCGGCCTTTGAACTCCGTGCGTGCTAGATCTTTTTCAAGCTCCTGCGCTGCCCACCACAGTTTGCCTCTGAGTTCTTGCTTGTCGCCAATTTCATGGAACGTGGCTTCGGTGCTGACGCTCTTTCGCTCGGAATCCTCAACCGGCTGAATCTTAGTTCGCCCTAGGCCCAGGTAGCATTGCGCCAGGAACTGAAATGCCTTCTCCCCGAACAATTTGGTCAAAATGCCCCTTTGAGGGTATATGTCCCCCACCGACTTGATGCCTATTGAATCGAGTTCCCGTTCAAACACGCGACCAACGCCATTCACCTTACGTACTGGAAGAACCTTCATGAACTCCATCACAGCATTCCTGTCATTGGGGACACAAAATTGGCCGTTTGGTTTATTGCGATTGGAGGCAATCTTGGCTACTTTGGCATTCGGACCGATTCCCGCAGAAACAGATATCTGCGTCTTTTCCAGGACCTCAGAGCGCATGCGCTGAACCACCTCCTCTGGATCTGATCGGTTCTCGACACAGTAAGCCGTGATATTCAGGTACGCCTCGTCGATACTAGCGCTCTCGAAGAGGGGATCGTAGGCCGCCAGCACGGCCTGAATTTCTTTCGCTTTGGCACCGTACTTCTCGTAGTTCTGGTTCAGACAGACTAATTGCGGACAAAGCTTCATGGCCACGAAACTGGCCATGCCGCTTCGACAGCCGAATTTCCGTGCTTCGTAGTTGCATGTTGTCAGGACTCCCTTTCCCACAGCCATAGGCACGGTCTTTAGCTCTGGCCGGTCGAGCTCTTCCACCGCTGCGAAAAACGCGTCGCAGTCAATGTGTACCACGTACTGTGACAGATCGCGAGTAAGATCCAGTTCTGCAATGTATTCGTCTGCCTTCTTCAAGTCCCAGGATAAATCCAGTTTCTCTATCCGGTCTTTCTTTTTAAGGATTTGCTCAATTTTCGCGGTGAGAACTTGATCTCGGCTCTGCTCGTGGTTGAAGAATTTGGATCCTTTTGATGCATTATAGATAATCTCAGATACCTTCTACTATTAGCGCACCATCTTTTCCTTCGCGTAACAACGAAAAATGTCTTCCTAACCTTCCGCTGGTCAACAGAATCCTGCCCAGCTTTGGTCAACGACGGACCTAACAAGTGATACTTCAACGTCTCATCCTCAGCGTCTTGATCTGCCTGCTCTTCCTCCACAGACTTGGATGCAGGTTCTCCTTCTTCTTCTTCCTGGGGCAGCATATTTCCTTCATTCCATAGCGCCGCGTCGCATAAAGTGCTCCGTACAGGCGTCCTGTTCGCGATCAATTATTTTGCCCAAGCGGGCAGTCATTAAGACGCCAAGTCATGTGATTACGCGTTTGCGGGCACGTGTCTCTCAGAGCGTTGACCGTGGCGAGTGTTTTGTCTGTCCGTGAGGAAGCAGTGGTAACTTTGTTATCCCATTTGCCTCTCCATGTGGATTCTTGACTCAGAAGGGGATTTTTTGGAAGGTGAGCTGGTGTACAGGATGAAAGCGCCAATGCTAAACGCGAATGCTGATGAGTTTGTCTAGGAAAGCGTGTGTGGCTACGGCCTGGGAAAAAGTATCTTTTTGGGCGGGTGAAGCAAGAAGGAGGTAAGTATTGCCTGTATTGCTGCAGCTCACGGTCAATTTGCTGACAGCTGGTATCTGCGACAGTCCGCCATGTAATTCAGCATAATTCGATCTCGCGAAAGCACATGGTGATTGCAGTGTCACCAGTGCAGCCCGGCGATGGAGTATGAGCACCGGGTCTTCTGTGGCCAGCCATACTTTTTGCTAACGCTTTCCAGTCTCATATCTATACCAGATCAGAGATCACTATCAGCGACGAAGGATCAAAACTGGGAACGACAGTAGATGGGGAGCAGATCAAGGGCAAGAGCAAGAAATTGACTAGCACAGAGCATTCAGTCAAATTGGGGAAATACGGTCATGCGCTACGGTAGGCCCTGTTTGATTATTCAATAGCTTCCGTATGGATGGATGCTCATTGTGTCTATTTCTGATTCCAGGATCAAATGGCAACCAACCGTCCTCAGCTTCTCGTTTTCCTCGAAAGAACTCAAAGCGAACGATCCCCTTTCCCGTATCCGCTTACGTTTGGAAGACTTGGATATTAAAGCGATCATCCCCTACGTCGTTGATCATACTACGCATGTTGTCCAGAACAAGCGTAATACTGCAAAGGGCCTGCAGGCGTTGGTAAATGGGAAGTGGATCGTGGATGAGTCGTATGTTGACGCCCTCGTGTATGCCGCCACACCGAGTGACTTGGAGAACCTGGAGTCTTTATCGCCATTGGAAGCCGACTTCGATACAGCGTGGCCGGACGCAGGTTTACATCTCCCGCCTCCCGGGAATGAACCCGTGCAGAGGCCTCCTGAGGCCTTTGCGCCGAATCCTAATAGGACTAACATATTCGATGGGTATACGTTCGTGTTCGGGGACCCTTCGCAGTATGAAAATCTTGCGGATCCGATCAATAACGGACACGGGAAGGCATTGTTGTATCAGGTAGAACAGGGCGTGACGACGGCTGAGGAAATTGCTCAGTACATGAGAAATGCAGCTGGCAACAAAGGTCTGGGTGACGAGAGGAGTGGCCCGGGAGGAGTGGTGCTCGTGCGATTTCGCTCTAAAGGCCGTTACGAGGAGTGGTCGATTGACGTAGGGACACAGGTTGCTGTTTTGACGGACCAGCGCGTTATCGAGCAGAGAGAGTTCCTTGATGCGATCCTTGCAAATGATGCTTCCTCTTTATGTCGCTCGCTTCCTCCGGGGCCAGAGTCTAGTCAAGCCGCACCTGCCGAATCTGCATCACAGCCCGTTGCGTCACAACAGGCAGTGCAGCCCGCGCTCACCCCTTCTGGTGACTTTGAACCTCCCCCGTCCTCTCAAAACCCCGCAGAGCCCAGTCAGTCTTCATCATTCCGACCTAGGCCTCCCCGTGTGCGCAGCTTTGCTAGCAAGATGAAAACTTTCGATGATGGGTTCGATATTTCGTCTGTCCCCGCTTACACGCCTGAAGACGAAGGTCCTTCGGATTCACCAGCTGCGATGGATCTAGATCCCATTTCGGAACCACCGTCAGGACAGCCGTCGCAGAGAGCATCGCATCGGCGTCCACAGTCATCACGGATACAGGAACGGCACGATGAAGTAGATGATGAAGAACAACAAGAGCAAGAAGAAGAGGATGTTATGGCCGGTCTTTTACCCGGCGCAAATGCGATGAAGCGCCGCCGTGCCAAATCCGGCCCACGCCGTGACAGCCCCAGCTCACAGCCCCAAGAAGCAGCCGAACGTAAACCGAAGCGCGCCAAACTGGACGTGCTGGAAGCTGCTCGCCAGCACCGGGAAGCGGAGGAAGACGCACAGCGACGCCAACAAGAAGAAGACAAATCCCTACGACAAAGCAGCCTCAAAGACACGGATATTGAAAAATTGAAGGGTCTCGCCATCGTGGAGGAAATGAACATACCACTCCGGAAACCACCCCAACTCCAGACGGTTCCCCAGGACGACCGGTGGGATGAGCGATGGAATGGGCGGAAGAACTTTAAGAAATTCCAACGCAAGGGCGAGCCTCGTCGTAGTCGGCATCGCGTGCAGGCGGTTATTGTTCCGTTGGAGGAGGTGAGTCGGAAGGATTATGGCATTGGGGATCAGTACTGGGTTAGCAGCCGTACTTCTCGCGAGGATGGTCATCGGGGGTCACTGTCACTGCAGAGTGAGGAGGGTACGAATAGGCCTGAAGAGGAAAACGGCGGTCGTATGGATGAAGACGATGGACCCATACCACTAACCACGCGACCTCAGTCCATTGCTCGCGCAGAATCGCAGTCGACCTCGCTGCCCCGAAGCCAGTCACGCAGTCAGAAACGCACTCGTGAGGTCCGAGACTCTGACAGCGACGACGAGCTGCGGTTTCGGTTCCGTCGCCGGCGGTAGCGGTGTATTGTCTACCATTGCAGATTCACTAATCGTGGATGCCATTCAATCACAATAAAGTAAACCCTACAATAGACTATCGTATACTAGCACGTGACCCACCTGTATAGATCTCCCGCTAAATCGACTCCAGCGACGGATCGACTCGGATCGAAAGCCTTTGGGCCGTTAAAGTGAACCAAATTATGGCGTTTAATATTCTCTAGACAGAAACGCGGCTGTTCATCGTGGCCGTCGCTGTTGTCTGTTTAGCAGGAACAGGGCTGTCGTCTCCGTTAATCTCTCGCTCTCCCTGGCTTCGTTTCTTCATTTTGCCGTGTCTCATCTTCTCCCTCGTCCTTCCAACCTCCTCTCGTCTCAAGTCAACCCCTTCTTTTTGCCTTCTTCTTCTTCCTCTCGTTATTCTTTCCCTTTTTTTCCAATATCTTTTCTTCTCTTCTCTGACTCGCGCATATTCAGGCGCTCTTCTCGCCTTCTTCTCGGCCTGACCCCTCTTTGGCGCATCCCAGCAGCCTCTCCGCCATGCACCACGCTGGCGTCGTTTGATGCTCGTTGGGATTGACGCTATTTTTATCGGCTCTTTTTTTTTCTTTATTTTCTTCTTCAGACCTGTATCTCTCTCGTGTCTATTCTCTCCATCCTGGGCTCGATCGTACTCTACCGTTGCTCTGCTTCCCTCCCCGGCTTCTCTTCCGTGTACGTCTCACATGCGCTGCTTATCGCTGAATTGTTGCATTTGCCAGCCCGATCATGACTGACTGATTTTTCACACCCAGATTATTCACAACTCTTATCCTCGATATCCCTCCGGGTACGGTGCTTCTCTGCTTCCATAACTTCATAATTCTATCCAACGACACACTGTGCTGGATGTCGTCGGAAAAGCCTTCCACGTCCTCGTCGCCCCCCATGTTATCCGCCATTCCTCCTCCTCGTCCCGTCTCCGTCAACTCCCTGGCGAGAGCACCTCCTCTCTCCCCGTCCATTTCATATCACCAAAAGTCTGGTCGAAGTACTAGTGCGGAGATCCAGATTCACGATGGCTCCCCCGCTCCGACGTCGCCCCGGCCCCGTCGGGCGAAGAAGATGAGGGCTACTGTCAATCCCCGGTGGATACCGAGATGAACGATGCGCACCAGGTCGGTTTGGGCCTGGACGAATCTCGTTCCTATCGCTTGTCCGAGGCGTGTTTCGACAACTTACCGATTGAGATCCACGAGGCCTTTCTCGATTGTCTCTTTGGGGAACGGGCTCCTGCGTCAGCAACGGTTGTACATCGGAAGTCCGCGGCGCGCAGTTGGATGAGAGCCTTGCGGCATCCGCGACGGAAGGCTCTCTCGAACCTGGCTTTGGTTTCGGAGGTGTGGAGGCCTTTGGTACAGGCTCGCATTTACAGACATAGTAAGCTGGCTGATAAAAAGAAAAAATAAATAAATAAATAAATAAACGAAACGAAACGAAAAGAAAATGGCTAACAAGTCTGTTTACGGCAGTCAAGGTCAAGGGCACGATCAACGGGCTAGCAGAGTGTGCACAGTGGTTCAATAAGCATCCTCATCTCGCAGCGCATGTCCGTCACATCGAGATATGGGTCCCTGTCTGGGGAAATCGGGTCCCCAAGCACTCGTCCCACCCACCTATTCGTCGGAATAATCACCATCACACCCACAATCGTAACGAAGATGCAGGTTTGGAAGACGTAGCGGCCCTCCTGCAAGCTACAATGGCTTGGGACGACGATTCCGATCCTCACCCTACCAGTCATTGCAATTTCTACAGCGCCAGTCAAAATGCATCCCTCGAAGACATCTTCCTTCACGTGCAGACCTACTTTCCGGATGCTCGTATGCTAACCCTGGAAGGAGGTCACTGCAAAAAACCCCCATTGATACGTCACTTTAACAATGATCCGTACGGCTGGTCAAATACACAGTGTCTCGCTGTCCTCCCGAATGTTCAAACGTTTGTCATGCGTGGTGCTTGGAATATCATGCGCGATTATCAGCACTGGAAAAACATGGCCGAAGCCTTACCGTCGATTCGGGAATGGGACTGCGCATACGCTAAACCGAAGGTCGAAGCATACGAGACCATCGCTGGAGTTCTAATCCAACTGCCTCCAACTCTCGCACATGCGAACATCAGCCTAGATGGCTTCTACAACAAAGGCCATGCGCATTATCTCTGGCCGGGGGATGAATTGAACCCGCCGCATCTATGCCAATTACTAGGTGAAATTGCTCCGCGGCTCGAGTCGCTCACGTTCACGGGCAAAGTCTGCCACTGCTTCTTCAACGGGATGACGAAATCCGTGAACCAGACATCAGTGTCCAGACTCAAGTCCCTAGATCTGGTGGTCAAATCCTGCTGTCGAGACCGACGACTCGAGCCCGCCCTACCCTTCTTCGACGAGACATCAGGAATCACCAACATGACCTTCATACGTTCCTTCGAGAAACTTGTCGCTTCCGCAGTGCATGCTCTCAGCGCGCATTCATCCCTTGAATACGTCCGCATCCGCTTCATTGACCTGGACTCCGCCTGTCCACTCCTAAACCCCTACTTTCAACTCGTCAACAATCAATGCACGGGTCTCTGGAGCGATCGCATCATCGAGGTCCTGGGGGAGACACGACCACGTGCCCGATACGTCGAACTTAGCGATGGCATATTTCCGCAATACGGGCCGAATCATCAGATTGTTGGCGCAGTGTATCCGCGCGCTAGGCCGTTGAGTATTTATGCCGCCAATTATCGGATTATAGCCGACGCTACGAAGTTTTAGCCCTAGCCCTCCCCCCGTGTCACGGAGTGACTTGTCATTGGAAGAGCTGCTTGATACAATCTTCCTATTGGAGTTGTCATCGCATTTAACCCTTTTGAGCAAGAACAAGTGTCTCCCATTTGTCCGAGTCCTACTTGGTAGATCTTGTCTTGAACTGCTGTCCTTGGTCCCATCTATCTTAACAGTGACTGGTGCACGTTCAGATTTTGATACCACTGGAATTGGGGCTGGAATCCCCTACCTCATCTTACTCGTATGATTACACGACCTCTTTCCCCCGGCCTTTTTCCTTTTATTCTATCGGTCATTTATTTCGTATGTTTTGTTCAAGCACTAGCTACTTGCAAGTGCAATTTTGATTTTTCAAGCAAGCAATGGAGTGGACTGATAATACAATACGGCGTAATATGAACCTGGGATGGGGTTGGCTTTATTTACATGATTTACCGGTTGACCCATCTATCTGCTTGTTGCTATTTTAATCGGGTGATTGATATGATTGATTTGTGCTTGCGGTAATAAAAAGTTGCATTTTGCATTCTGCATTCTCACTCTTCGTTCCTGTGAACACAATTCCGTAGGTATTATTCAAATGACTGTATGTCTGAACAGCTATCTATTTCCAGTTATACCTCGCTTTACTATACTATGCTACTTAATACCCACAGACCTCTCTGCAGACCTCGAAGTTAACCCCCCAATATCCTGCACCAAAACCCCCAGGATCCAACAATTCACAGCAAGAAAAAACAGACTCGAGAGGAATAACCCCGGAACGAAACTCGATAAGCCAAGAAATTCCAGGCGGAACCCTTGGTGAAGCCAAAGGGCCTGTAGTATTGTTCAGTTGTATTCATGTTATGGTGGGTAGGCAGGGAGAGGGGGGAAATACCTGGGCAATAATCCACAACGCGGCAACGGTAAGTCCTAACCGTGGTTTTCGCAGGAGAGATGAACCGGGGAGATAAAATGGGAGGAAGATCAGGTACCAGAGGAAATACTGTGACCGTTAGCCCTGCTGTGATCAAGGTACAGATAAGAGAACTCTGTACTCGGTACTCTGTACGAAGCAGATAAAAGGGAAACGTACCTGGCTTGTACAGACCTTGTTAAATCCCACGAACGCATATGTTTGCGCGAGCATGGCGCCCGCCAAATCCCTCCTCCCCAGCGCTGCAGGGATGGCCAACACAGCCAGCACGAGCTGCGGGATGAAAGCCAGAGACTCGAAGCGCATACTGGCTTCTGGTAGTGTCGAGGATGGCGAGGATGCTGAGGCAGAAAGATAGAGGAGCGTGCTGTAGGGGGAGAAGTTGTGGCGGTGGTCGATGCGTGTGAGGTGGTGCAGGTAAGTGTGTTGGAGGAAAGGGACGCCGTAGAGGAGATACATGGTGATATTCAGGACTGCGAATGTCGCCAGGGCGGATAGGGTGAGGGTTATCCGGGAGGGTGTTAGCACCTTGAGCAGGATGCTTTGGTCCTGACTCTGGCCTTGGCCCCGGTCTTTGCCTTTGCCATTGGCAGTCGAGTCCAACCACCAGAGAACCGCAACCCCATAAACAAACGGATAAATCTTGAAATGCACCCCTACACCCAACAACACACCAGCAACGGCGATCCTTCCATTCAAGACCGCCCACAAAAGCCCCGCCACCAAAACCCCAAGCAACCCCTCTGAACTTCCGCGCGTACTAATATTCGCAACCATGGGGTTAAGCAACCATACGCTGGCGAATTTCAGCGCCCGCGCCGTATCCATCCCATAGTTCATGCGCAGACATGTCGCCACGAGCCAGCCGGCCAGAACATCTGCCAGCGCGAAGAGCACCTTGCCAAAAGAGAACAGGGACCACGTCGGACCCGTGACGCCGCTCAGAAAAAACGGTACGGGGATGTGCCATGTCGTCGGGACGAGAAGCCAGGCTAGTAACGGTGTGTAGCGGTATGTGTCCCGCGTGTAGGGCGAGGCTCCCTGCGAGACGTATCGTGCGGCATCTGTGAAGACCAGGTAGTCGATGTCGGTGTATTTGACGGGAGAGTGCGCGTCTTGCCAGGCGCCGTAGATCAGGAGGACTAGGCGGAGAAGGAGGGAGGCTGTGATGACTTTCGTGGGCGAGGTGAAGAGGGCCATCTTCGGGCCTCGAGAGCTGTTGTATCTGCCAATGCGATGTTGATGCTATTCCACCCAGATGTCGGCGTTCTGATCGCCGCTGAGTCAGCACGTTAAGTTGACCAGTTGGCCAGTTAACTGCAACTTCCATTAACAACCCCAGCTCTACCTCGCTGCCAAGTAACTCGGCGCCAAATATCTATACTACGTACAGAGTAAAACGTCTTGGAGATGATTAAAGCGATGGTCGGTCTGCGTTGGAGGATAATGATGTCATGGATTTATTCTTCCGTACGATGTTCGAGGGTGAATCTATGCCTACGCTGGAATTATACAAAAACGCCCTATAAAAAAGAGTAATAAGGCAGGTTGCCTCTGCTAAGAGTACCCTGGTCGATAATTTCCTGTTATGTCTTCCTGGAGATGGTCCGGTTCGATTGCATTGAGAGTGATCTGGATAGGAAATGCACGTGCTCAATGGTGACTACGTATTATAATCCTGGAAACATCCCAGTAGGCCCGAAAAGAGGGGAGCTGGTGATATGGTTATGTCGAACACTCTTGCAGGTTGACCACATCTACACATATCCGCCTTTGATTTGATATCAGTACGATGGCAAGTCTCACTCAATACCTTCTGTCCCACGGATGGAGCTTCAAAGATAGTGCGGATGAATCCGCAGAAGCTTGGATGCCAGTTCATGCAGTTCCGTCTGTGGTTCAGCAAGACTTACAAGCGAACGGATAGTACGTACGCCACAAGAGGATGTTGGTGTCTATTACTGATCTATTAGTCTTGACAACCCCTTCATTGGCTTCAACGAACTCAATGCCAAATGGGCCAACGACAAGTCCTGGACATACCGCAAGGTCTTCCCCAAACCAGATGTGCCCCCCAATTCAACGATAGCCCTAGTTTTCGATGGCCTCGACACCCTGGCCACAGTCACACTCAACGGAAACACAATATTACAAAGCAATAACATGTTCCTCGCACATCGAGTAGACATCACCAAAGCCCTAGAAGCAGACACTGAACATGTCCTAGAAATTACCTTCGACTGCGCCCTACTCCGTGCTCGAGAGCTCCGGTGCCAGGATAACAAGCATAAGTGGGTATCGGCAATGGGAGACCCGGCGCGGATGAGCGTGCGGAAGGCGCAGTATCATTGGGGCTGGGATTGGGGCCCGATTCTTATGACTGCTGGGATTTGGAGGAGAGTGCGGATTGAGGTGTATTCTGCGCGTATTACAGATTTGTGGACTGAGATAAAACTCTCAGATAATCGCAAGCTGGCCAGGGTCACTGCTCTCGCAGAGGTCGATGCGCCAACTGGTTCGTACGGGGCCACTTTCGCGCTGAGCCTGCATGGAAAAGAGGTTGCCTCTGCGGAGTGTACTGTGGCCAACAAAATCGCCCAGGTGACCTTTGATCTTGAGAATCCCTCATTCTGGTGGCCGCACGGATACGGCGAGCCTACACTCTACCAACTTTCCATGTCCTTGACAGATGGTGAGAACGAACTCCACCAAGTCACAAAAAGGGTCGGCATCCGCACGGCAGAAGTCATCCAGCAATCTGGAAAGTACGGCAAGTCTTTCTTTTTCCGTATTAACGGTGTTGATGTCTTCTGCGGGGGCTCTTGCTGGATACCCGCCGACAGTATTCTTCCAAATATCACTCCAGAACGGTACCGGAGGTGGGTGGAGATGATGTTTAATGGTGGTCAAATCATGACTAGGTTTGGATACTTTTCATTGCTAGTACGCTCTCGCTAATCGGATATAGGGTTTGGGGAGGGGGGATCTACGAAGACGATAGCTTCTACGACGCCTGCGACGAATTCGGTGTCATGGTCTGGCAGGACTTCATGTTCGCCTGCGGAAACTACCCTACCTGGCCTTGGCTGCTTGAATCGATCGAGGAGGAAGCTGTTTGTAACGTCCGCAGACTGCGTCATCATCCATCGGTTGTGATCTATGCAGGAAACAATGAAGATTATCAGGTCCAGGAGCAAGCGGGACTGGAATATAATTACGAGGACAAGAACCCAGAGAACTGGCTCAAGACTGATTTTCCAGCGAGGTATATTTACGAAAAGCTACTGCCGTCGGTAGTCAGGGAATTGTCTCCCAATACATTTTACCATCCCGGAAGCCCTTGGGGAGATGGGAAGATCACATCTGACCCTAATGTTGGAGATTTGCATCAATGGAATGGTACATAATTCCTCACGTCATTTCCATCGCTATGCTAATAAATGTAGTATGGCACGGAACACAAGAAAAGTACCAAACCTTCGATAAACTTGGTGGCCGTTTTAACAGTGAATTTGGAATGGAGGCGTTCCCGCATATGCAAACTATTGAATCATTCATCGAAAATGACGCCGGAAAATATCCCCAATCCCATGTCCTCGACTTCCACAACAAAGCCACAGGCCACGAACGGCGAATAGCTACATATCTCGTCGAGAATGTACGCATAGCTACTGATCTAGAGGCAGGTCGATCCCCCCCATAATTGCATAATTAACACCCATCTAATGAAACAGACATACATTTATCTCACCCAACTCATCCAATCCGAAGCCATGACCTTCGCATACCGCAGCTGGCGCCGCCAATGGGGTGACGAACGGCGCTGCGGAGGAGCTTTACTCTGGCAACTGAACGACTGCTGGCCTGGCATTTCCTGGGCCATTGTTGATTACTTCCAGCGCCCTAAACCGGCTTATTATACTGTTGCCCGGGCATTGAAACCACTCGCTATCGGCGTGCAGCGTGGACACCACGATTGGACCGATGGGCATGCGGAGCCTCCGAAGGCGAGTAAGTATAGTCTCTGGGTGGCTAGTAGTCTCTGGGAGAGTGTATCTGGAAAGGTCGAAATAAGATTTATCTCGGTTACCACGGGGCGTGATATTCGTGAGCGGTTCGTACATGAGGATATACATATCGTACCAAATGGCACGACTGATATCATCATCGACGATATCATCGATCATACGGTATATCCCGAGCCACATGTCCTCGCGGCGCGACTGTGGGTGGATAATCGCATCAAATCGCGGGATGTTGATTGGCCACAGCCATTCAAGTATCTCGATTTATCAGATAGAGGACTCGAAGTAAGAAACGCATCTGAAGCTGCTGGGCAGCAGAGACTGGAGATTAGGACACGGAAGCCGGTGAAGGGCCTTGTTTTTGAAGAGAGAGACGGCATCAGGGTTAGCGATGGCGCTATAGATATCATGCCGGGGGATGAGCAGCATGTCGTCGTTACTGGGATGGCGGGAGGGTCTCTAGACTATAGATTCCTTGGACAGTAGTTAGTAGCCTCTATAAACCTTAGTCACTCCACATCTTATCAGATAAGATATTCCCGAACGGGTTAAGCCCCGCGCGCAAGAGTGACGACGATCCACCAACGGCAGTGAACCATCATCCATTCGCTGCATTCCGACTACCCTGCGATGACTGGAACGAAGCGGTCCTGGGAGGGGAGCCCAGTTATTGACACCACTACCGCTGTGCCTGTCAGCGAGAACAACAACATCGAGAACAAAGCGCAGAGCAGCATGGACGAATCCTCATCCCAGACACTCGCAATCTTTGGGACGTTTCGCGACGAGTTGGATGAGCACCATGATCGACGGGAGAGGATTACCAAGACGTCTAGGGATATCACGGCATTGAGTAAAAAGATGTGGGCTTGTCTATCTGTTGGTGGTAAATGTATAGAAGTGCTAACCACTGGTCACACGGCAGTATCTTCGCCTTACAACGGTCCGTCCCTGCCAACCAACCAACCAACCCCCCCCAGAAGACGCAGATCCAATCTAACTGAAAGCGCGACGTAGGATCCGAAAAACAAAAGCCCCCATTCCTGCCTCGATAACAAAAGAAACTCAGCCCCGCTTCGACCAAATAACAGCCCTTTTCACCTCGCTCATCCCCGACCTCACCCCGCCCATAAATCCCTGGCGCTACCAACGCCAGATCAGCCCAGGAATCCAGGAGTTCATTGAAGCGCTCGCGTTCCAGCACTACCTGGAGACACAGACGCTCATCACGCTCGACGAGGTGAGGGCTTGGTTGCCGGCGGAGGTGGGCCGGGTGGTTTCGGAGGAGGATTATTTACTGGGGTTGTTTGATTTTACGGGCGAGGTGATGAGGTTTGCGGTTACGAGTTTGGGGATACCGGTGCCTTCGACTCAGGGTGAGGATGGGGGACAGGGGCAGGAACGAATGCTCCCGACGTCCCAGGCAGAAATCGTGGTTGATCTCCGCGCGATGAGAGCGTCACTCGAGATGCTGAGCGTGCCGCGACGACACTCGCACGCCATAATACGTGATATGGGCAAGAAAGTCGAGGTGATGCAGAATAGCGTCGAGAAGGTCGAGAGAGCTGCGTATGGGATTTTGGTGCGCGGCAGTGAGAGGCCGGCCGGGTGGATGCCGGACTTGCAGGTGGAAGCTACTTAGCATTATCAACCTACAGCAAATCAAAACTGTGCATTCATTCCCTAATAGCGGAAACCCCAAGAAAAGAAACAAACTGAAACAATATCATAACCCCGTCCATATCATACTATACTATACTGTAACCCACGCCTGCCTGCATTGTCGAGTAAACTAATAAGCAGGCTCCGTCGGATCCTCCTCCTGCCCCAAGATCCCCTGCGCAATCAAGTCTTTCGGCTCTGGCCGATTCCTCACCTTCTGCTCGAGGTTATCAGCCATCATGCTACGCTGCAATTCGCGGGCCTGGGCCTGCAGGGAGGGGGCGGTGGTTGTGCTGGTTGCTGAGGGGAGGATGTTGCCTTTTTCAGTCAGCATTGGTTAGCAAAGCATGTATATATATATATATACTTGGGTAAGAGACTCACGTTCAACAAGATCACATCTCTCCGGACGTCTTTCCAATTGCCGCTGGAGAGAGTCCGTAGTAGACTGCCGGTGGATATGCACGTCGAGGTCTGCCGGGGGTGTCTCTCTAAACCATTCAACCAGGGCATTAGCGCACGTTCACTATCCGGAATATAATAACCTGGGTAGGGGTAATACATACGGCGCGACACCCTCGCCTACCAGAATATGTCGGTTCCTGAGATCCTGAGCCTCGGGGCGCAGCTGCAGGTGCTTTTCGAGGCTGTTGCGCCGCTCGATGGAGGAGGCAGAGAGGGGGGTGGAGTCGACTTCGGCCATTTTTATACTCGAGTATGTATAAATGGGTAGTTATGTACGGTGTATCTGGGTGATATGTACTTCGTAGATAGATGTATAGAAGTGGAGTGTAGATAAGGAGTATAGGAAGATAGTAGTGCAGATGGCGGATTATATACCGCTGGAAGTGGCTATGTGTATATACAAAAGCGTATTATGAAGATCACGAAGTAAATGAGGGGAATGACCCGACAACGCACGCTCATATCATTGACAATAATCCGTGGACGCATGCGGAGGCGTCAGTTGCAGGGCCAACGGAGCGCTTTCCCGCGCGGCAAACAGCGTCATCGACTTGCTTGGAGGCTCGTTATTGGATACGCTACGGTACTGCACCTTTTACTGGTCCCTGGATATTATTGCAGAATGCAGAAACACGTTATTTCTATGTAGCAGCAGACACGGTGTAGTACTGTGTGCTAGTAATAGTCGCAGCAACTGACGTCTCGCCGCGTGCACTGACCGAAAAGAATGAAACAGCCACTGAATCAAATGACTCGAACAAGTAACAGAATAGAAACCAAATGGGAGACGATGATCACCTCTTTTCTTCCTCTTTTTTTGTTTTTTGTTTAATTTTTTCTCTTTTTCTTGAGTACCTTCGCGGGTTCATTGCAGACTCACGCAGACTCAGTGTAGACCAGTGTAGACACTGTGCTAAGATTCGCATCTGCGCTCATTCGAATGAACACTGAAAACAAAAGGCAGACATTTCACGGTTGTGGCTATACCTGCGATGAGCTCGTCCTACCTCGGGGACCCAGTCAACATATGCACTGCACTGCACCCTACTAGATTGGTTAACTGCAATCGCAGCCAGCCATCGTTCAGGATTCTTTCATACTTGCGCCTCGTCGTACCATCAACAGTTTCGGACTGCAGGTTAGTCCGGGGAAGATGGATCGTAAGACGAGTATGTTTATTTTTGACTGTGCGTCGAATAGCATCGATGTCGCTTCCAGCTTCGGAAAGAAAGAAAAAAAATATCTCGACAAGGGAGGCGGCTTGTCGACATTTCATATGTGCGTGTGTATGTGAATATTGAGCAAACCTGTCCCCTTCAATCAAGGAACCCACAGTTTGCCTCGACCACGACCACTTCCACGAGACGGGCCACGAAAGCCTCCCCGACGACCACCGGTCTGACCCCGAGAGATGCCTCCGGCCATACCCTTTGCGGCGCTGGACGGGGCGCCGAGACTGACGGGTTTTTGCTGTGGTTTAGTGGTGGGGCCACCGAGAGAACGACTGAAGGAATCAGGGTCAATAGGCGATGTCGGGACGTCGACGGTTTCATCCAGAGGTGGTGCCACATTCTTCGATGCAGCTGGTTTACGGTGGTTACCCACGCCACGTGTTCCTCCACCCCTCGTAGCACCCTTTCCGCGACCTCGAGGAACGAAAACCAATTCATCCTCGTCACTTTCTTCTTCGTAGGACAGAAGAGGCTTCGGCTCGGGGCCTTGGCCTTGCGTTTTCTCCACGTACTTGCATCGGTTCTTGTATTCGCGCTCTTCGTACTGGATGGACGTCCGCAACTGGTGGATGTTCTTCACTCCAATGCCAAACTTCTGAGCCCAAGACTGAACCACAGGGTCGTTCGACACGAGAATACAGCTTTTTGCGATGTTGGATGGGTCAGTGCCGCTGTGAAGTCGCCAGAGCACAGCGCCAAGGAGAGGTCGCAGCACCGGGGGAACCGTAGGAATGACCGATCCGGACGCAGTGCGTTGATGTCCCTTCGCACGACCTGCCTTGTTCTGCTTCGATCCTCCTCCAGTCGCATCGCCATTGCCATTCGCGCATTCGGGACTGGTTCGCGAGCTTCGGGAAGACGTGTGCGATGCAGGGCCACTATGGGTACCGGCGGAGGTGATAGAAGCGGCATCGGATTCCTTCTTAAAGTTCAGCCTGCTGAGAAGCATCTGGGATAGATCATCGGGCGAAGAAGCCGAAGCAGCAACCCCATTCTTCTTCTCATCCTTCACTTTATCCGCCCCTCCTCGCCACTCCGACGAAACGGACCCATCTCCGTTGATCCCCTGATCGATCGCTTCCGGTTCCTCCTCGAATTCTGGCAGGAAGAACTTCTCCGCATCCTCCCATTTCTCATACTGTTCCATTGGACCCTGTAGGATAACGCGCTCGGCGGCGACATTGTCTTTTCCGGAGGTTACACGATCGAGAAAGCGCACGGCCTCGCGGGCATTGATAGCGATTTGGGAACCGGCTCGCTTTAGCGCGTGGAGACGTTCGAGAGCTGAGGAAGTAGGAAAAAAGAAGAAAAAGAGGACCCGGGTGAGCACGCCCCCTCGCTTCTATAAAAGAAGTACCATATGTGACTACTTACTGTACAGAGGAACAACGAGGGTAATGGAACCGTTGGTAGTCCATTTTTTAATTTCGCTGATATTCGTGGTCAAGGCCGTCTCGTCCACGGCGCAGTGGAAGATCTTGCGTCCAGCGGACATGACGGACGGGCAAATAGTGCGTGATTCAGTGTGATTGTAGTTGGTGGTGATTGGGGGCGACGGGCGATGTAAGAATACTAGCAATAGAGAGAGTGCACAAGACGGCCCCTATAACACCGAAAAGACCGAACTGAAGGCCGCGACTGCAGCACCAGCAACGTTAGTGGGATGCTGTAATAATCGTCGTCGTAGAAGTAGGTTTGGGAGGCGGAGAGATCTGGGTAGGAAGGACAATGTGGGGGGCAGACGCGCATTGGGAGGAGGAGGAAGGAAGAAGAAAATCGTTACTCACTAGAGAGCACAGGGAGATAAGGGAGGGCGCTCATCTGCAGCATTTTGAAACCTACTAGCAGGCGGTTGTATGGAAAGAAAAAGAGGCGACGACGATTGCTTTGCGAGGAGGGTGGAAGGAGAGAAGAAGCAGACGATGAGGATGGGATGACCAAGCACTGACTAAGCGCAGACATCCATCCATTCATTCATGAGGATTTCATTCATTCAGAGAGCTCTTTCTAAGAGTCTAGACATCCTCGTTGATTCTAGATTGGGTATCGGTTGTACATTCTAGTTACGCAATTGCCCTTGGATACCGCAGAAGTCAAGCATAGATACACGAAGAGATACGAAAATCGCAGAACGCAGAACCCGTCATACAAGCAAGCGCAAGGTATAATAAACACAACAATGGTATCAAGTTGCCTTCCGAATCAGACCATCCGCCTGTCCAACACGCTGTGCCCATTCACTAGTCTTAATTAGCAATGTGCGCGCAAAATATCATAGACGTGGATTGGGGAAAAGAAGACTTACGTCCAGCTCCCATCATACACTCTTCGTAGGTTTGGCTGCCCGTACTCGGCCTCATTCAGTGCCGTCTCGAGGATAGCAGCAGTCACGCCAGAGCCACAGGAGCTGATGATCGACTTGGATTGGTCAATATCACGAGCCTCAAACACTTTGCGTAGCTCATCTGCCGGCCGGTAAGTCTTGGTCTCCGGGTCCAGCAATTCAACAAACGGCAAGCTCTTGGATCCAGGGATATGACCAGACGACAGCTCAGGACGAGGTTCCGGATCACTTCCTGCCCAGCGACCGTAGGGACGGGCATCCAGAATCTCCGCTTCCTTGGCGCCCTCTTTCCTATGCTCTTTGGCAATCTGCTTCAATTCCGAGAACGGCATGACAAGCTTCGCATCATAGTTGGGAAGAGTATACTTGGTCTTCTCCACTGGGGCAGACTCTCCAGTCTCCGTCGGGTATCCCTCACGCACCCACAGACGGTAGTTGTTCAACACATGCACCTTGGGATGACCGAACACACGCAGCGTCCAGCCCACACGAGGTGCACTGAAAATACCAAGCTCCTCTGTGTCGTAAACCACGATCTCGTCGTCACGCCGGATCCCCAGGTCGCCCATGGCCTCCGCAAAGGTCTCACAGGTGGGAAGCATGTGCGGATAAGGCGACTCGACGTCCTTGACCTCATCCAGATCAAAGAATCGAGCCTGCGGAATGCGGCTTTTGCGAAATACATCAATCCCCTTGCGAGCCTCGGGGTCATTGGGCATAAACCATGCGGCGCAGAGAGGGATCACGCGCGGGGATGTCGAGATCTTGGTGGCGGGATTCTTACGGAGAGCCTCATGTAGCTCCTTTGGAGTCACCAGATACGAAGAGAATTGGCGACATTGGGCTGGTTGGCGCAGGTGCTGGGTCATGGTAGTTCTGGTGGGAGCCGCAGCGAAGCGAGACGGTGAAATGCGGAGAGCCGCGAAAGCCATTGTTTCTGTGGATAGAAGACGGAGAACGCAAAGTCATTTATTTACATGCCGAAAATTGACCCGGACGAGATCGCGTCATCCACGACGAATAGACGAAGCCAGGATAGTGGATATGAGAAGCGTGGTGAAGCAGTGGTTTTAATAGTCGGAATCGTGATCATGTAGAGGTGACGAGAAGGAGGAGACGCTGCGGCGGCGGGGGAGGGAATGCCGAGCTCGGATTATGTACTCCGTATGCCCCTTCCACTCTTTGAAGGTACAATACTGCTCTACAGTCCCAGAACCTCATTTCAGCAGCAGCTTGGTTATTCTCGATCTGCGCACAAATGAAAGTCACTATCAAAGAGTGGAATGCCGTCGCAACCTGGCGCTGGGACATGCCGGATGACGACGTCTGTGGGATTTGTCGCGTCCAGTTTGACGGCACTTGTCCAACGTGCAAATTTCCTGGCGATGACTGTGCTTTGTGTGGGTATAGCTCTCTGGAGAACCTTGATTATAGACGCTAACGGAAATATCTGATACAGTGCTCGGAAAGTGTGGCCATTCCTTTCACATGGTGGGTGGCTGGTCCATGTCCATATCACCCGGCGACAACCGACGACTGACAGTGATATCTAGCATTGTCTGATGACCTGGATCCAGCAAGAGACATCAAAGGGCCTCTGTCCGATGTGTAGACAGAGTAAGACACCTCCAATATCGCTACTGTACGCTACTGATGCTAACCCTGTCTGCAGAGTTCGAGTGGAAGGAAAACGATGAAGAGTGATCAGATCCGCGGTTTCTACGGGTTGGAAGGAAGGCGTTCGAGGTGCATGGGATTGATACCCTGCTTCTTTTTTTTTCACTGCTTCATGTATAATAATAAAATGCTATTTGTATCGTTCAAGGCCTTCATATGGACATCAACAAAACATCCCAAAATGGAAAGTCCCGGTCTTTCCCACATCAGCATTATATCACATGATTTCTTATCGATAAGATCGTCTCCAGCTTCAGCGTCATTCCGACAATGTCCTCCAAGTACCCTTCTTAACTACTGTCAGTCACGGTTTCGAAATATGTAGTTCGTCCACGGAGATGTCGCTTCCAAATCAACAGCAACAGCATACGACGGCAACCGCATCTCCTTCCCTCTCCTCGTCCAAGCACTCTCTCCGAGGCAATCCGGGACCATCGACGCATCCAGCTCCAGAACAGTCGCAGCATGACGACCCAAATGACAATAACGCTTCGAAGCGATACGAAAATGAACAGCTACTTTCAGACCTCCAAACCGCACAGGACCCATATCCACACCCACAATTCCAGCCGTTCTTCACGCTGGTCGAAGACGCGAATACAGGCGAATACCACCATCCCACCGTGCACTATATCTTCTCGGATGACGATACCGATATTCTGACCGAGGCGGCTGTGCGATCGTTGAACCAGGAGCAGCAAGAAAGTGTTGACCAGGCGGGTATTGCGGCCAGGGGAGCTGGGAAGGTTCAACGCCAGCAGCACCGGCACCGACTAGAAAGTGAAAAAGGGGAATCGTACAATGAAGAGAATGAGAAGGATTCGATTCTCCCGCCGTCTATCCTGGGGGTTAGGGATAACTACGTTATCTTAGATGTGGAGCCTACATCTGCCCATACTCTGCAGCAGCAGAAGCAAGACGCAGATGCGAACCAGCTCAGCGCTGGCGGGGGAGTCAAGTCCATATCCTCGTCCCCTGCAACTCAACCAACCTTCCCACTACAACAGCAACAGCAGCAACAACCGCAATTTACAGTAACCTCCGCCCACAGCCTAACCCCCACCTGGCAGGTCCTCAACACCGAACTCGTACCCGCCCCAACCTTTGACAACAACGGCTCTTCAAACGACCCGCAACAGCAACAAGAGCAGCCACAACCACAACCCCTAAACGGCGGCCTTATGCTCAAAATCCACGGCACCCCGGGCCAACCACCGAGCATCGGTACAAAGGACAGGGATAAAGAACGCGGAAGCCAGCGATTGGAGGATATGATGGACCAATTTGCCAAGCGAATGAGTGAACTCCAGCGTGTCATCGAGGCCGGAGAGATATCGGGTCTCGGTATAGGTACAGATTCCGGTGCTGAGCCGCAGTTAGATGGTGAGGATCAGGAGCGGGTACAGTTGGAGCGGCGGCGGCAGCAGCAGGATATTGGGGAGAATCAGCCAGTGGTGAATCATGATGGTAATGGTAATAATACAACTGAGGAGGTGCCCGGTCAAGAGGAGGGCCAGTAAGGACCCTCGAATACGGACTAGACACCAGGATAGAAAGTGTTGTAATGCAGAACCTAGGTAGAAATAGAAGTCCCTTCCTTCACAGTATTTGTCCGACAAAGTGTTGACTTTAATTGATCGCGATGAAAGCAATCCCATTTTGAGCCTGAAACCAGTAACCAGAGCAAGCAAACGGATAAAAGAGGTATCTCACCAAAGACTAAATAAACAGGACAAAGCCGAAGACTCGAACGAAAACGACGTCAAAAAGTAAAAGGTAAACACAATCAGACAGGCCAGCAGAAACCAAACGCCAACGATCTCTATGCCAGGGGTAGGTACACTATACAGTCCTTGTACAGAGGGTAACAAATAGGACAACGCCTGCCAGAAACCAAGCAAAGATAAAAACGGCCATGGGGGTATACCTATTATGTCCATGATAACCAAAAATGAAACGAAGCAAACAAAAGCCACTATCACCGCCAATGACGATTTTAAACAAAGCCAAATATTCAAAAAAAGAAGAAGAAGAAACCGGGGGTGGCACAATCAATCTACCGAGGTCGAAGGCCGAGCTCTTAGCCGCCGCCCTCGAGACGAAGCTCCCTTGGCCGAAGTGACAGGCGGCACATTCTCTCTGCCTTGCACTACTCCTGCCGTCTTCCTGCCTTTGTGCGGGAGCTTGCTCTCCGCAAACGCGGCGGTGGAGCAGTGACGTTTCGACGGACGAGCATCACCATCAACATCGGCACCATGATCTTCATCGGTCCTCACTTTGGCTGAGGGCTCGGGGGCTTCGATGATGGGGGATGAGGAGGATATGGGTTCATCCTCATCAGGCGCCGGTGGTCTGGCGACGACGTTTGCATCGACTTCCCTAAGGCCCGTGTTGGAAAGAGTACCGGAGGTGGTTGGGGCAGATGGTTCAGTAGCTCCTACCTCATCTTCAGCACTGACATCGAGCTCGGCGTCTGCATCGTTGTAGACGAAACCTTTTGCCGGCGAGGTTTTTAGGGAAGAGCTCTTGAGCGGGGATATGTTGTCTTCCCCGCCAAAGGGAAGGGCTTTGAGTTGTTTGGAGTTCCGGAGACGGGAGAGGATCATTTCGTGGGCTTCGGTTTGAGGGAGGGTAGATGGGTATTCGTAGCGCCGCTTCAGCGGAGTAATACCGGTAGGAGCATATTCCTTCAAAGGACGGGCTTGGATGTTCGAACGGAGTTCAGAAAGCGGTTTGCGGACTTCGTTAGATAGAGGTACGGTCGACTCTAGTAGGTCGGTCTTATGTTGACTGGTGTCGTTTTGGAGTTGATTAATCCGTTCACCATATCCTCCAAGGTGTTCGCGAGTGATCGAATAAGATTGGCGGACGTTTGTTGCCATGCCCTTCAAGCTATCTAGATGGGCGTCATGGAATTGTCCATTTTGAGATCGGGCCTTGGCCACGAAGTCGTCCAATGCTCCCATCTGCTTGTCCATGTCCTTCATCTGGGCGTCAACGATTCGCACGGTCTCCTCATGCACGGATTCGGTAGTCTTTTGAATAGATATGTTGCGATGGTCAAAGGCCTGCGATAATTAGCATAACCCAAGTCAGAGACAGAAGCTGTTTGTAATATTACCTCCCAGTCACCCTGCATCTTCGTCTTGACCTCATCACGAGATGCGTTGACATCTTTGGCAAATTGCTCTGCCCTAAACACCCACTCATCCACGTGACGATCGTGGTGAGTCGTAGCTTGCTCCAACGCGTCGCCTGAAGAAGAAATGACCGTTCTGACACCGTCAAATTTGCCCTTCAACCGATTGAACTGCCTCTGCCGGGATTCTTCCATCAAGCCCTTGATTTGCGACAGCAGTTGATCTCGTTCAGCCTCACCGTTCGCATGTTCCTCCTCCATAGTCTGCGCGAGCTGGGAAGAAGCTTTACGGTTGGCTTCGATGGTTTGCTGGTTGGCCTGTTGGAGTTGGGACCGAAGTTCGCTGATTTCAGCCTTCTGCCCATGCAGATGCGTCACGACACCGTCAAACATTGACTTGAGGTCCTTTCCAAGGGTATTGTAAGATTCGTACAGCTGTATTTGTCAGTTTGGTGTCAAAAATGGAGTTCTAAGACCAATTCACCTGAGCATGGAAATCCGAAAACTCGCCAATGACTTCTTTAGAAATCCGAGCTGCAGCGGCTGACAATCCATTCAATCCATCTCCGACTCTGCCCTTAACTTCTTCACGCAAAACCTTAATTTCCTCAAGCACCTCATTCATCTCCTCATGGGCACCCGAAGTCTGGGTTGTGGCCTCTGCCTCTGCCCGATCAAAAGAGGAAGTGAAGTCATCTAGCTGGAACTGGCTCGACTGTACATTGTTCAGCTCTGCCTCAACATACTGCTTGATTCTCTCCGAGATGGTTTCCACGAGTGTTGTATGCTGGTCCTGAAAAGTCCCAACCCGCGTGTCGATTTGCTTTGTGATATCGGACACTTCAGAAGCTGATGTTTGCCAGGATGCCTGGTTTAGAGCTGCCAAATCGGCCTTGCGTTGGACCTTTGCGTGCAAGCCTTCCACATCCCCAACAGTGTTGCCCAAAGTCGATATGAGCCCCGCCCCAATACCGTGAAGCTGCCCCTCGGTTTCTTGATGTGCTTTCCGCAGCATCTCCTCCTCTTCAAGATTAGCTTTCGTATCATTAAGAACAATCTCTGTTTTCTCCAGAATATCATTTGTATTATTAAGCGCGGCCTGGGTCTCCTCCTTGTCCGTCTTCAGGTTGTTAAAGTTGCTGGTCAAGGTAAATAACTCCTGCACCTTGTGTCGCAAGCTCGACTCCATGGTTTCGATTTTAGCACGCTGTTCTTCGCTGATGATCCTTCGGGATTCATTCTCCATCGTCATCTCCTCGTATGCGTCGGTGGTCATGTAAACGCCATTGCGAAGTCTTGTGGCGATAAGTTCGGCCTTCAATTTCTCAATCTCGTAGGTATACTCTCGGAGGAGAGTTTTCTTAGAAATGGTGGAGTTGATCTGAGGCTTGTTGCGAATGTTCTTGGCCCGAAAGGCGTAATCTAGCGTCGATATTGTTTCCTCAAGGTTAGTCCTCGAAGCTGTGACTGTAGCAATGATGCATGTCTTCGTACGACCTCCTAAAGAGTCTTGCAAAAGGCGAGTGAGTTTCGATTCCCTTATCCGATGTTAGTAAATGCATACCTTTGCAACGCACAAAATACATACCGATAAGGAATATGCGAGCTCTTGTCGACCAACGCATTAATTACTCTACCAAGCGTGAGCAAACTTTTGTTAATCAAGCCAGCCTCTGCTGCACGCTTGTTCTCAGCACCACTGCGCTGGATATTTTCGCTCCCTGCCAAGTCGACCAGGTTCAATTTCCCAGGACTGATGTATTCCTCGCCCGATTCCGTCGTCCGCTTGGTGTTGACTGTAATCGTGAAGACCGTGTGACTGCGAGAACTGAGATCGTTGCACTTTGTCGCTGCGACCTGACGCTTGTGGCTACCAAGTTGAAGCAATTTTATACCAGCGGATGCGGAGTCGATATAGGTTTCTCCCATCCCCTGGACAAGAGTGCTCCCGCTTTGGCCCTTCTTTTCGTTATCATAAATCTTCAGTTTCGTGTTCTCTTCGGATGATAATAGGTCTCGTAGTTCTTCATTGTACAGCTCAATAAAGGAGCACTTCACAGTGCTGTCCGTGTCCTTCAATTGGTTGAACAGCGAGTATAACGCGCGGGGTATAATACCGGCATTATCGGATAAAATACCAAGCGTATCCGTCATATCACCAGACATCGTATACGTCTTTCCCGTACCGGTTTGGCCGTATGCGAAAATCGTGCAATTGTAACCTGCAAGCATCTAAGTGCTGTTAGCTAAACTTTGCTCTCTCTCAGCACATGACTTTAATTACCTCATTCACAATTGGCAAAACCACATCCTCGTAGACAATCGTCTGGTCAGCAGCCGAGGAGAAGACCTTGTCGAATGTGTATGTCTTATTCGACACCGCGTTTGGCCCCATAGATAGTTGTACCGACTTTCCCTTGACGCCTTCTGTAGACACGACGACACCACTGTTCTCCTTGACTTCACGCTCACTTCTACCACGACACCGTACGACCACATGGATGCTGGTGTCTTCGTTGATTTCTCGTTCAAAGTCTCTCTCCTTTCGCTTGCTTGTGACGCTCGATGGCTCGTTCGGCGATTTCACAGCGCGCGATGTAGCGGTACTCAAGGGTTTAGCTTGAACAGCAGGAGAGTCTGATCTATCGGTGGCCACCGAGTTTGCTCGTTTGGGGGGTGGCCGCATCGCGCTTCGCCTCGTGGGCAGGCCAGAGGCCAGCCGCTGAGTACCGGCCATGGTCACGATTCGAATACGGTTGGAAAAATATCCGATAGTCAATGCAAATCAGTAGACCCAGCAGCTTCAGGACCGTGTACAAGCTATATGCCAGTGGAAATGCTGCGTGGGGTGTGCGATAATATTGCGGCAACGAAGCGTGGAGGATGTTGTGCTCCGAGTTCTCAAAACGGAAAATGTAAACAAAGCGGTCTCCAAGCATACGCACGTGATCTTTACGGTCACGTGCAGATAGGGGTCATGCCCCGCTCTGCTCTCACATGATCCAACGCTCTGCAGCTGACGTTGTCTCGTCGTTGTTATTTTTACCAGGAGCCGCCTCTGGGAGACCTTGACTATCTTCTCTATCCTCTCTCGATAGGAATCATTCTCACGCTTGATATCTACCTTCAGTTCTGCGTGGCGTATTCCCGGTTGCTCTGCTGCAGGCCATGAGAACGGCCCGTCGATCATCATGACAGCTTCCCGAGCTTTAACGCAGCAAGCCCAGATATTCCCTGGAAAGGGTCTGGGGTTCATAAGCAAGTCGCTGTCTCATACTGCTACATCTTTATGAAACTGACTCTTTCGGATAGCTCTCGGTGCTTCCCTTCATAATGTCCTAAGTCGCGTCAAATCCCATCCCCAAGTTTACCCCGCAATCGACCTTGCCTACTCTTCTTCAGACCCTTTGCGAAAGCCGGTTGTTTTGCAACTTCCGTCGAATGGCCTCCGCCTACGATTTGATGGTCCCGACCAGAGACTACGGTTGATCGAGATATTGGACTTCTCCAAAACTAACCTGGTCTACAAGAATCAGGAGGTGGTTAAAGGCTCGAAGCCTCACGAGCAATCGGCGCAGGGTCCTAGCTTTCGTCAGGTCTACAACCGCCTCTTCGGTCCGTCCTATCCAGGAGAATATGTCCCCCCGTCTTCTCACCCACCATATGGCACTTATGTCCTTTCGTACCCCGGGATCGCTTTCTCCTTTCCACTACAAGACTCAGCATATTCGGACCAGTGTGACTTCGTAGCACTGCTCTCGTCTTCTGCAGCGCTGCCAGCCACTTCGATGGCAATCTTCCAAGGATCATCGTGGCCGGAGGCACGACCTAAAGTATTCACTCAACAGCCTCAATATCCCCGTTCTCCAGCCCTGGTTGGGAAGAACAGGGAAGTGGCTGTGGACGAGATCGAAGAATTCAATATTCTCGGGGCTGGAAAGCTTGAAGTGATTCGAAGATCAAGCCCCCCAGCTTACATTACTCTTTCCGAAACCACACCACAAGACCTGGTCGCTGAGTTCGGACCCCCAGACGCTATTTACCGTAAAAACGATCGAAGAATATCGATCCATCGGACTGCGGGCCGTGGCGGCGGCGAAGCAAATGCTCTTCATATGAGCCCGTCTCCAGCCAGAGGAATAGACGGGGCTGACACTGATCATTCTTCGAATAACAGCATTACTGATGATTCAGATGATGAAGCTTCCCAGGGCGAAACCTTGGATCCTGCTTCACTACCAACAGAATGCTTTTTCAACTATTTCCATCATGGATTCGACGCCTTCATCAGTTATCCCGCTATGCCCGGCCCTGCTTTCCCAGGATCCGACCTGCCGGAACCGGCTCCTCCACCCCCTTCTTCTCTGTTGGTGGTTACTAAGATTATTCTGCATGGAAATGTCCCCGGATCGTACCCATTCAACCGTCATCGACGCAGTCGCTGGGCGATCAATCCAGATGCACATGACGATCCCTTGACATCAGAAACATCGTACGATGAGATTTCGGACCGTCTTAGGGACATCTGGAAAGGTTCTTATGCGAGTCCTGCAGAAGAACGGGCGCTACGGCGGCCGATGGTCTTGAACCGTGGATGGGGTGACAGCCCTGAAAGCAGTGTGGAGTTCCTCGGTGGTTGGGAAGAGAGCACTGGTCGGGGGCAGCGGGCAGGACATGACGGCCAAGACGGAGGCCTAGGAAATACCGAGCTGTTTGGTTTTCCTGGGCTGCTATTCGAGGTGATGAAGAACGGCGCAGTGAGCTGCTTGACGATATATTGATGACCACAGGCATCCGAGATTGCACTGGCTCAGCTTTAGAGCCTTTCTATATCCTACTGTTGATATAATAATGTCCTAGACTTTTTTTCACAATATTCGATACTCCAAGCATTAACCCTTTTGAAATTGAACGACCTTTATGTGTAATTTATTCGTGTAATCGCTATACAAGAGTACATTCATATCCACTCTAATCACCCACAAAGCGGCATAGAAATGGTAAAATTACGTAAATTTAAATTACCGGAGTCAATCTTCTCTTCTCCGCCAAACCCACGATAATTAAACAGCAGCAGCACCACCACCCGACTTTCCACCCAGACAGGACATGCTTGAGTGGTAGTATGCCGGAACTGCCACGGACGCTCGCTCGGTCCTGGTCGTCGACGCTCAAGCTCCCCAAGTCGACGTTCCCGGCACGCGTATCACCGGCCGATCAAACAAAGTATCTCCAACGATGCACCGACGACTTATACGCCTGGCAGCGCCGTGAACGACCGGCCGATCAAGAATTCGTTTTACACGATGGACCGCCGTATGCGAATGGCGAGCTACATATTGGTCATGCGCTGAACAAGATTTTGAAGGATATCATCTGTCGGGTGCAGTTGGGACAAGGCAAGCGAGTACGCTATGTGCCTGGATGGGACTGCCATGGACTACCCATTGAGCTAAAAGCGTTGGAAGACCAGAAGAAGGCCGGGAAACTGGATAGTGACGGCCCCGTCACTGCGGCTGTCATCCGGAAGACTGCCCGCAAACTGGCGGAGAAGACGGTTACCCAGCAGATGAAGGGATTCCGCGGGTACGGGGTCATGGCTGACTGGGAAAATCGGTGGAAGACAATGGACAAGGAATTCGAGAAGAGGCAATTGGGCGTGTTCCGGGAGATGGTCGACAAAGGGTTGATCTATCGGAGATTCAAACCCGTCTACTGGTCCCCGTCTACTGGTACGGCACTGGCAGAGGCTGAGTTGGAATACAAAAACGACCATGTCTCTACCGCTGCTCTGGTTAAGTTTCCCTTAGTCGATCTCCCACCGCACTTGGCGCAAAATCCTATGCTTCGCGACAAAGAAGTCAATGCTGTTATTTGGACGACTACGCCTTGGACATTGCCAGCCAATGCAGCCATTGCGGTCCGGGATTCACTGGAATACACGATTGTGGAATCAGATACTAATGGTTATTTTCTCGTGGCCCAATCTCGTTTGGAATATTTTCAAAGCATTCTGAAAGAGAATCTGTCTGTGAAAGTCCCGTCAATCCTTGGCTCCGAACTGGCAGACCAGACAACTTATCGGCCGCTTTTTAAGGAAGCTGGTGCCCAGGCACAGCCCATCATTGCGGCAGACTTTGTCACTGCTGACTCCGGGTCTGGCCTTGTTCATTGTGCCCCTGGACACGGTATGGATGATTACGAAGCTTGCACATCTCGTGGTATCCCAGCGTTTGCCCCCGTTAATGATCATGGCCAATTCACCGACGAGGCCATGCCCATCGACCCTGCGACATTGAGCGGGAAGAGCGTCTTGGAAGAGGGTAATGCGGCTGCCCTTGAATATGTCAAATCACAGGGTCAGCTCCTGGCACAGCACCAGTATGAGCACAAGTATCCGTACGACTGGAGGTCCAAGCGCCCGATTATCATCCGAGCAACCGAGCAATGGTTTGCCGACGTTGGTGATGTCCGCGAAAGTGCTCTGAACGCCCTGCAAAACGTTCAGTTCTTCCCTCAATCTGGCAAACAGCGATTGGAAAATTTCATCAAAAACCGCAGCGAATGGTGCATCTCTCGTCAACGTGCCTGGGGTGTTCCGATCCCAGCCCTATACCACAAGGACACGGGCGAGGCTATGCTCACGAAGGACAGTGTTTCGCATATCATGGCTGTGATTGATGAGCGTGGTATCGATGCATGGTGGACGGACGATGCAGATGATCAAGCTTGGCTCCCACCATCTCTGCGGGGGACCTCTGGTGGCTATCGACGCGGCACGGACACTATGGATGTTTGGTTCGACAGTGGCACCAGCTGGTCAGAGATCGCTGGTCTTGCTCATGAAAAAGGTGCCATTGCGGATGTTTACCTCGAAGGTACTGATCAGCACCGTGGCTGGTTCCAGTCGGGGCTACTCACCTACATCGCCCATCAACTTTCCTCTAATCAGACAACTGCTCCGGCTGCACCGTTCAAGAATCTCATCACTCACGGCTTTACACTAGATGAGAATGGTCGCAAGATGAGCAAATCTATTGGTAATGTCGTGGAACCCCAGTCTATAATGGATGGGACTCTCTTGCCTCCACTCAAGCAGAAGAAGAAAAAACAACAGGGGAATCAGGGACAGGTATACGATGCCCTCGGTCCTGATGCACTCCGCATGTGGGTTGCCAGCAGTGACTACACGAGAGATGTCCTGGTTGGACAACAGGTACTCCAAACGGTCAATACCAGCTTGCACAAGTACCGTGTAACTTTCAAGCTTCTTCTTGGCGCCCTCTCTGATTTCCCCATGGACAAGGTCCTGCCGTATGACCAGCTACAGCAGACTGATCGAATCGTACTCATGCATTTATCGAATATGGTTCTCACCAGCCAGAGGTCATGCGAAAATTTTGAGTTCTACAAGGCGGTGAACGCCATCAACCGATGGGCTAACCTCGAATTCTCTGCATTCTACATGGA
This sequence comes from Aspergillus sp. MA 6038, assembly GCA_003004525.2. Lineage (NCBI taxonomy): Eukaryota > Fungi > Ascomycota > Eurotiomycetes > Eurotiales > Aspergillaceae > Aspergillus > Aspergillus sp. MA 6038. The sequence continues at coordinate 33,749 of PQME02000014.1, forward strand.
ATCCGTGAAGGACCGGCTTTACACATACAGAGGGGATAGCGCCAGCCGACGTGCAGCGCAAACGACACTGTTCCATATATACCGTCAGTTGCAAGAGGTGCTCGCTCCCATTACGCCGCTACTCGTGGAAGAAAGCTGGGAACACGCACCGGAGGCTATTCGATCCTGCTGCGAGCATCCCTTGCAGCACATCACCTCTACCCCACCCGCCGAATGGCAGAACCTCACTCTCCAGAGCGACTACCATGACCTCGTAGCAATCAATTCGGCCATCAAGAACGTACAGGAAGTTGCACGAGCCGCGAAGGAAATGGGCTCGTCTCTGCAGTCGTACGTCCACATAACCACCTCTGGTAATCAAGTCAGGGACGACTCCTCCGCGGTCCTGACCCGTTACCTACCTGAACTCCCAGACCTGTTTGTCGTTTCCTCCGTGACACTGGGCTCATCCGATGAGCCCCTTCCGTCTAGCATTGACACCGCGGAATGGAAGTACATCGAACAGTTTGAGTTGTCCAATGGCGCCAAGGGAACCGTATATGTGTACACGCCACAAGCTTCCAAGTGTCCACGGTGCTGGCGTTACGCTGTCCCAGAGCCACCGGTGGAAGAAGAGAAGCTTTGTGATCGGTGCGATGATGTGGTGCGTGAGTTGGATGCTTCCAGTGCTGCATGAGATCGTATCGGGACATGTTATGAACGATGTTATGTGTTATAGAGCATACTCATCTCCTTCACCTATGTATTATACTATTTGTCTCTTCTATATACGATCTGTATTTCTAGATCCCACACTGATGGCATTTTACGGCTGTATTTTATAAGGAGTTTGGGACGCGGGTACCGACGCAAGACATACTCGACTTGCATTCCTTACCGAATTACAGGTTTTCTTCCCATCTCTCCTGCACCGTGATGAATTCCCCCAGCCTCTCAGAGCCAAATGCATGATTCATGCCGCTGTTTTCCGATCCCGCGTGGATCCTGATCAATGACGACAACACCGAAGTCAGGATGACGCCGGATGCTCGTAACCCTCATCAGCCCCTCCAGAGCTGAAACCTGAGAGAGGCAAAAGAGCTGTCGATGATTTTCTTTGGATCTTCAAATAGGTTTGATTCGCTCCTCTTCTGATCACTGCCTCGCATTATCCCTATATTGTATACGGTTGTCACAAGCCACAACTACTCCTCCATCGAAGCTCCAGCAACAGCTATTCACAATGATTGATACCCTGAAGACCAGTAAGAGTCTCCCACCGATTCTGACGACGAGCCCGTCGGTAGGCCCCGTTCCTACAGTGGCTCCTGGCGGGGATATCATTTTCCAGGACATCCATGAGACGGGGAAGCGGACATTATGGTATGCGACAGTTCTGGGTATGAGACGTGATGAGCAGATGCTGATGAGAAACAGGGTCGTCACGGTGCTTATGGCTATCTCGTCGCTGGTATTCTATGTGTTGAGTGCGCGAGCACCAGTGGTAAGCTCTATTCACACAAGAAGAACCACGAGCAACACCTAACATCGATTCAAACCAGTCCAAACGCATCCTCCACATCCTCGTCTCCATAATCACCACAACCTCATTCCTCATCTACATGGCCCTAGCGACCGGCCAAGGCATAGCCTACAAGCACGAACCCGTCCTGCATTCGCATAAGCACGTCCCGAACGTAACGGACCACCACTTCCGCCAGATCCTCTGGCTGCGCTACGTGAACTGGTTCTTAACCGGCCCGCTCGCCTTGATCAACCTGGCCCTGCTATCTGGCTTGCCGGGAGCGAATCTGCTCGTGGCTATCGCCGGGGACTTTGTCCTTCTGAGCTCCGGCGTGTTCGGGACCTTCACCACGCATTCGTCGGTTAGGTGGATTTGGCTCGTGGTTGGGTGCATTGGGTATCTGACTACAGTCTATCAGATGGGCGTACATGGGGTTCGGGCGGCGAGTAATAAGGATTCGCAGAGGAAGAGGTTTTACTCGTCGTTGATGGGGGCCACGCTGTTGGCTAAGGTTTTGTATCCGATGTACGTCCCACCACCTTCATGTTTTCCGTCCATTTGACTTGAACTGTATGACTGATTTGTGCCGCAGTACCCTCGCTGCCGGCGCTCTATCCCTCAAGTTAAGCCTCGACACGGAGACTATCCTGTTCGCCATCTTGGACATCTTCTCGCAGGGTATCCTAGGCTACTGGCTGTTGATTGCTCATGACAGCGCGATCGGAACGTAAGCTATGCCTTTCCCTCGCGTCCTCACTTCGCTTCAATGCATGCTAACTATGACAGAACTCTCTATCTCGATGGCTTCTGGTCTCGTGGAATCGGCAATGAAGGTGCCATTCGGATTTCCGAGGAGGATGGGGCGTAAGCCGCCTCCTGGTCTATCTATGCAGTACTCTGTACTCTGAAGAAGATGTAAGGGAACGGTCAATTTGTATCCATTAAGGCGAGTGTGTATTGCGTGCAGGCATCAATAAGTTATACGGTGAGATGTCTACTACTGTCGGATAAGCTTTTATCATTTGTGTTTGCAAATTGAAAAGTATTTTGTTTTGATTTATTTCACATATCAAGTCATTAATGTATGAATAGCAAAGACTTCATAATCACTCGTACATATCATAACCATGGACTGTCACAGCCCCGAGTTGGAGGTCTCCGAAACAACAAATTAGGGCACGGAGACGACCAATAACACCAACCCGAGAGAAAAGCAAGAAGATACTGTATCGTAGATGCGAGATCTCAATCAAGCAGATGGAACTTGCAACCTAGTTACGCAGTCACTGCTCATATCAATAAAAGCGCAATAAATCATGCAGTGGAGGTACTCACAAACATCTCATGATGGTAGACATGAGAATCTTCATGGCCATCGAGACTATCCTCGTCGTCACCCTCGTCGCTAGCACTGCTATCGTGGAATTCCTCTTTTTGGCGAACCTCGACAACAGTATCCATTTTATCGTTTTTGTCCGTTGAAGTGTCCACGCTGCTGTCCAGCTTCATATCACCAAGTCGTTGCGCAAAGAGATCCTTCTCATTCTTACTGTCCCCTTTGCCGGTGATATTTTCGCTCAAGCTCTCCCTTCCTCGATACGCGGTTTCTCCAACCTTCTTTCCGCCTTTCAACTCCACAAGCTTCAGTTCTTTCTTGAGATCCACCCGTCTCACCGTCATAGCCTTCTCGTTCACATCCTGCGGATACCGCACGGTGACCCTTTTCATCGGCCGACAGAGGTAAAACCCCGCATCGACGCAGTTATCCTGGAAATTGATGCAGCGTAGTCGTTTGGGGTCGAACCAGAGGAGAAAGGGGTCCGCGTCGACGACAAATCCGTTCAGGGTTAGGGTCTTGATAGAAAGACGGCTGAGAGTGCGGCCGACGGCCATCGCGCAGACCTTGGCTTTCTCAATGGCGGTTTTGTCGAGGTATTCGCCGATGCCGATGGAGCGGTTGAGGTTTCCGGTGCCCATGTGTCCACTATGCAGATCCATTAGAATGTGTTGCGTTGAGCTGGGCTTTGTGAACTCACTAATAAACCGGCTCTCCATATGTATCCTGGTTCAGAGACCAACCACCCTTGATACACGGCCAGTTACCCTGGAAATTGCGCCTGATACGCGGTCCCATCGCCATCCCCAGCTCCAGCTCCTCGAGCGCCGTGTTCAACCACGCAGCCTGCCAGATATATTTCTGATACGACTGTAGCATCCCCGTGATCTTGAGAACGCGAAGCCCACGGAACTGGCACAGCGGCGCTAGCTCTTCGATATGCAGAACTTCCCTGCTGTAATCGCCATCCGCCTTATCAAGCTTGACGGACCAGAAGAGATCGAGTCCCATGGCTTGCATGTCTCGTGGAAGACAGTTCCAGGACGCACCGCCGCGGAAGAACATGAGTGGCTTGGCTGGGGTTCCTGGTTCTTGGGGGCTACGAGTGGAGAGAACAGATTCGATTTCATCTTCCTTCTTCTTTATGCTGCTGGATTTGCCGTGACTGTCGTTGTTGTTGTCGCTGCCCCTTATGGCGCTAATGCTTCTGTTCTTATTGCTAGTCATGTTGAGCGAGAACCGCAGCCGCGAGCTCGAACGCGGAGTCTCTGAGGCAACACTGGGAGACTGCTCACGCGAACGAGATCGAGAACGTCGTCCAATATCCAGAAAACGATTCGGATGCAAAGTCTGTCCGGTGCTAAAGCTCAATGAGTTCAAACCCAGCGCGTCGCTCATGCTAAACCGACGACGGCGGGACTGCTGGTTGCTGGGGTGTTCCTGTTCCTCGTTTGGAACGTGGGAACGGGGACCTTCCTTTGGGCCTATGTTAAACGGGAACTTGGTGTGGAGGAGTTGGTCCTGCTCTAGACAGGATAAGTAAGTAGGTCTGCGAAATGGAAGAACGGGAATGGAGAGGGAAAAGCAGACGTACCAGCTTCTATATCATCGTGGACCGACTGGTTGTAAGCCTCTGCGTCTTTCCAGAAATCCTCGCCCAGGAGAGTCGATCCCCAGTGCTTGGGATGGTCCTCAGCTTTGAGCTCTTCCATGCTGGCGATCGTTTGTGCAGTTTGGAAATGGTTGAACGATAGACAGTGCAGGAGGTTAGGGTTGTGGACAAGGGGGGGTTAGTGGAGCGAAAAGAATGGAAGAATTCATTCACTGGCAGTTCACTAGGCAATATTCACTTTCTGATCAAGGAAATTACCAACCCTAAAAGCCCCTTTCACCTTCCCTAGTCAAATCTGATACTAGCACAGCAAATATCAGAGGCTGGAGATATACGTCCCTTTACATGCCACCACAGTGTTGCAATTATGCCATGCCCTAGGATACTACTAAGCCAATATTGAGGACTGCCTCCATGGTATGTATTCCGCAGGCAGCATGCTCGAAGTTGGAGGGGGCAGTTAGGGCTGCCATGTATATATCTCTCCGCGGAACTACAAGTTTTCGAAATACAATCCATTGCTATTGGTCATTACAGGAGTGGACATGGTCTCGTCTAGAATTGTGTACATTTACATGACAGTTATGGTCATGTATATATGTTTTCCTCAGACGTAGGGCAATCGAGACCGTCTTTTGACTGCGTGATGTCAAGTTTAGAACTACATTTGCATAATGCTAGGTCCGGGCCGTCAGCTTTATTGCTAGCATTGACCGTGTACGAGCACAAGTTATAATGACTGGCGAAGGGCAGCTTTTATTGACTCCACGCTAATTTTGTTTTATTTTCCCTTCCGTGACAAATAATCCATGGACACCGTAAGCAGCGTATCAAGGCGTGATCTTTTTTAGAACCCGAACCCTCCAGTCAAAATAAAAAATAGAACCCGTGTGAAAAAGGCGAGAAAAAAAAGGGTAGTAGGTCAGAAAAGGTCATGCAAATTTAATTTATTCCCATCGCTACAACAGAACACCTAGTACTTCTTGGGCTGGCGCAGGACGTCAGCAAACTCCTCCAGAGGGCTCCGGGTGAGCTTGGTCTCCTTCCACAGGTTGGGGGTAAGGAAGCCGTAGGCGTTGACGACAGCCTGGAAAGTGGCCTTGAGGGTGTTCTCGAGGGTCTTGGTCGAACCGGTGGACTGGGTGTAGGCGTCCTGGACACCGGCAAGCTGAAGCAGACGCTTGACGGCGGGCGAGGCAACGATACCGGTACCACGGGGAGCGGGGATAAGCTGCCATGAATTAGTCGTGACTTCTTCTCAAACCATATCGAACTCTGTCAAGAAAAACGTACTCTGACGGAGACAGATCCGCACTTGCCGCTCTGCTTGACGGGCAGAGAGTGAGGGTCACCAAGGTTGGTACCCCAGTAACCTCTCCGGACGGGCAGGACCTCGAGCTTGGCGATGGTGATGGCGGCACGGATAGCGGTAGCGACTTCCTTGGAGGTCTTGATACCGAGACCGATGTGACCCTCCGAGTCACCGATGAGGACGACGGCCTTAAAACGGGTACGCTGACCGGCACGGGTCTGCTTCTGGACGGGTTTGATCTGCAAACAAGTTGAACTGTCAGTGAACTATCGTTGCATATTCCCGGCGAAAAATTCCAATCCAATTCAATATCCCCATTCTCGATCCACTCGCAATTATTTCACAATACTTCCAGCACATGCGCGCAGAACTCGTTGGCCGATCAGGAAAAATTCTCGTTCGTACCTTCATAACCTCATCCTTGAGCTTGGGCAAGAATGCGTCCACGATCTGGTACTCCTTGACGGGCAAAGAGTGCAGGTAGATCTGCTCCATGCTGGTGATCTTGCCAGCCTTCACGAGACGACCGAGCTTGGTAACGGGCTGCCATTCCTTCTCCTCCTTCGCACCGCCGCGGCGGCCACGGCGGCCACGGCCACGACCACGGTCACCACCGCGCGAGCCGAATCCTCCACGTCCACGGGGAGCAGCGGCGTCAGCCATATTGGATAGTTCTGGCGATTGAGAGAAAACGACGGACGGGACGGGGGGTTGTCGTTGGGGAGGAGTTGTCGATAAGTCGTCTCGCTATCCACAACTGTTTTGGGCGGGCGTCCAAGGGAAATTTCGCTGGGCGGGTGCGCTAAGCGAGGCCCACGGAGCCCTACCGCCCGTAACCCTGTGCCCTAAGCGGATGTCCCGATGGAGTGGCCATGCACGGACCAGAAAAGGTGGTCTTGCACTATACCACTTACGGGAAGCTGCCCGCACGTCCTGCGGAACCGATACCGGTTTGGGTCAATGTTATCGGTGTGAACTTATCCCCCGGACTGGCCTGTTTTGACCCATCCTTCCTATCTCACTGTGTTGCAAAAGGTTTTACTACTTTTTCCTCTCTCAATTGTGATATTAATTCGCCCTATCCTTATAAATACCCATCCCCATCAAGATGTTGCGCTGGTACGTCTCCTAACCTGTTGTGACGTAAATAGCTTAAAATTCATTATCTTGTTTCTGCCAGGTACCAGTCCAAGTTGGCCAGGAACCCCATTCTCACAGCCAGTGTTACCAGCGCTGTACTGTTTCTTCTTATAATATCTCAATTGGCCTTGATCAGTCGTCTCTGACATTTTGCAGGTGCTGTTCGGTAGTGGTGATGCTCTCGCCCAGCAAGCAGTGGACCGCCGGGGTTGGGCGAAACACGACCTAGCCAGAACAGGACGGATGGCTCTTTATGGAGGCGGTAGGTCATCCAATTTGGTCGCATTACTTGGGTTTCCGTTCTGACAGCATTAGCAATCTTCGGGCCGGCTGCCACAGCGTGGTTTGGTTTCCTTCAACGCCGTGTTGTCTTAAATAGTAACGTCGGCACCGTCGCTGCCAGAGTTGCTGTGGACCAACTTGTCTTTGCCCCGGCTCAGCTTACTTGCTTTTTGTCGTCCATGGCTATCATGGAGGGCAGCGATCCGATCGAGAAGTGGCGCAACACCTTCTTTCTTGGCTACAAGGCCAACCTTAGTGTCTGGCCTCTTGTACAGACCATCAACTTCACATTCGTACCTTTGGAGTACCGTGTGTTGATGGTTAATGTAATTAGTTTGGGTGAGTGGCGTTGATCGTTCTGGGTTGTACGTGTACTGACTATCTCGATAGGGTGGAATTGTCTTCTGAGTGTTATCAACAGCGGGGAGGTATGATTACATGAAGTTACGGATTTGGGGAATACTCAAAAAAAATTTTCGGGTTACATATATCTGTTCTTGATTTTTCTTGGCTTTATGCGGATCCAGAGGATGTTTCCTTGCCTTATCTATTCGAGCACATTACATAGATATACGGTGATGCTCACTACGACAGTCTAGACATAGCATCTAGAACTATTCTTCCTTATACCCCCAAGACGACCTCTTCACAAGGCCATGGACCATTTTCCACCTCGTAATATCCTCACCTTCCATTGTTGTAAGTCTGGATTAGGGCTCTGCTTCAGCCTATGAGAAGCCCGCAAAGATCGTGCTGTCCGAAAAGGGTAAAGTGGGTATCAGCGGCTCATCTCTAAAGGTCAAACGCTGCAAAACTTCAGATCCCAGCTTCTTTCCTTTTTTCTCTCTTCTGCAGGGCTATATTACCATCCCTTTCATTGTCTTTACCAGCTGTTATCCTGCCTGGAGCAGATATACCTTGTGTGAGAGTACTCACATCGATTGCGTGCAGTCTTCCGTGTGGTTCACTGAAAATCCGCTGGGTTGCTCTTTCTCTCTCCCGGTCTTGGCACAAAATTTCCGTCTCTGACTCCCCTCCGACAACGCCTCAACCTACTGCCTTCTTGAACACGGCCTCCTCACCACACCCTAATTAACCCTCTTTCTTCCGCATCTACCTAGTAATTATACTTGCCGATCATAATGGCCGCCGTCGCTGAAAACGGCCCCGTGCCGACGAACAAGAACACCGTCCCCGGTGCCACCGAGCAGAAGCCCGAGCAGGCAAATGGGGAGCCTGTCACTGTGTTCCACGACCCTGAGAACTTCAATGTGAAGCATCCGCTTATGCATGAGTGGACTCTTTGGTTCACCAAACCTCCGAGTAGCAAGGTACGGTGATGGTGGGGTTTCTTGAAGGAATATCGTGCGGTTGACTGACTTGGGTGGCCAGGGCGACAACTGGAATGATTTGCTTAAAGAAGTCGTGACATTCAACTCTGTGGAGGAATTCTGGGGAATCTACGTAAGTTCCTTTACTCTTTGGTTTCATCTTTTAGTATTTCACTCTCAGGACTACCGAACAGTCACTGACCCAGTTCTTTCCCATTAGAACAACATCACACCTACTTCCGAATTGGGCCTGAAGGCAGACTACCACCTTTTCAAGAAGGGAATCCGGCCAGAGTGGGAAGACCCCCAAAACAAGCACGGTGGCAAGTGGTCGTACTCGTTCAAGGACAAGCGGTCCGTTCCCATCGATGATCTATGGCTGCACGCTCAACTGGCCGCTATTGGCGAGACTCTCGAGAACGATGGAGATGACGAAGTTATGGGAGTTGTCGTGAATGTGCGTAAGGGATTCTACCGTGTTGGTCTGTGGACACGGTCTGTGGGCAAGGGCAACAAGAGCCGCTCGGCCGACCAGTCGTTCCAGATCCTGGAGAACATCGGTCGTCGATTCAAGGACGTCCTTCGGCTCAAAGAAGCCGATGTTGTTGAGTTTTCTGGCCACACGGATAGCGCCCACAGCGGTAGCACGAGAGCTAAGGCCAAGCTGGCTGTTTAAAATTTTGACATGAGGTTATGTGGTTTTTCATTTGTGGTTTATCGAAGGAGCGCCCTTTTCCTTGCTTCATGGGAGTTGACTACATGATTAAAAAGCATTCATGATCAAGAGAATTGACAACACCTGCTGGACAGATCTGGGCTTGGGAAGATTCCAGCTCTACTGACATCCTGCCTCTTTACATCCTACCTCTGGTTTGATGACTGGGCTTTCCGGCATGTGTCATATTCTCAAACACATCTTATGAGGTTTACCTGTGACATGGTGATGTTTTTATCTTTTATTATTTCATCCCTTTTTCATCTGGACTGTCGCTTTTGTTCATTTCTGTTCTCAGTTGACCATTTTTTTTCTTTCATGTACATTTCTTACTGCGGCTACGAATAGTGATACCTGAGGTTCTTTAGAAAGCAGGGGAAAAGAAAAAAAGTTCGGATTACATTAATGGCCATGCATACCTTCGTAGACCTATTGCTACCACTGCTATTACTGCCATAACTAGGCTGTTCTGTATATTATTCTTGCACACAGGTAACACTTTTTCTGACCCATCAAATTCCGATGCCCTATAAGGCTTCTAGTTCGCATATTGAACCATGGCATTAGCGATGTCTGCCTAGCCCTAACCAACGCTGGCCCTCGACAAGCCAACGCCCCAAAACGATCATTTCTTAACGTAAAGAGTCCGGGAAAGTTGGACATATAAGGGAAATTCGAGTACATATCTCTAGTGGTAAACGAGCCAATTTCCATCGACATCTCAAGTCGACCATTTTGTATCCTCAGTAGCGCCGTCGTTCTACCAGGCGCCAGCACTTCAACACCAAGATAACCCGACTTCTCCTACGAAACGACGTAATAACAGCAGGCTTCAGCGCAGTCTGCCTGCCGCCTGGAAGACTCGCTTAGGGCTAGCATCGCGGGGCTGCTTGATCCCAAAGCATATAAACCCCGTCAATCCCGCGGGAGCTTCTCTTTCCTCCATCTCTCTTTCATCTATCGCTTGTATTTCCTAGTTACATAATACTATATACTGTCACCTGACTTAAGGCTTCCTTCCCCCTTGGGTCCTGTTTAGGTAAGTCATCTGTCTTATATGTTCTTAGGTTTATGTTATGTATCTTTATTATATGTCTGTCGGCCTGTCTTATGTACTCTTCCCGTCCTTTTCGCATGTCTTTCCCCATGTATCTGTTCTATGTATTCGTGGCTTTGTACGTGATCATGTTACCCTGACTTGTCTTGTATCTATTACATACCTGTCTTCTATCTATACTCCCCGTTTTTGTATTTTTCCTCCAGACCCTACATGGTAGGGCGGTTGGGTAGGGTCTGGGACGTTGCCCTGGTTGGGTGGTTGGGTAGGGCAACCGGACGAGCTAACTGCACAGCACTAACCACGCAGCACCCGGCCCTTGGTTGGGAGGTCAGTGGCGGCTTGCCGCCCTGGCCGACTGGTCAGGCCTGTAGGGGGCTTGTCCCCCACAGCAAGTTCTGACTGGGTGGTAGGGTAGGGCCTGGGATAATGACTATACCTCACTGCTTTATAGGGCTTGACACATTCGACTTTCGGTCTTCGGACTGACAAACAGGCCCCATGGTTGGGTGGTTGGGTGGGCCTGAGGCATTAGGTAAGTCCGCCTGTCTGTGTACATTTTGGATACTTTGGTTTATTGTGCTTGATATTCTTGGGACTACTGTTATGTATTTCTATTACTGTTACTTCTGTACATTCATGTATTTCATATTTTTAGTGTTTCTCTTTGTATTCTCTTTATGTTGTCTTTTTGGTTGTTGACGGACGATCTGAAGAGGGCTTGGCACTAAGCCCTAACTCAGCGGCGTACTACGCCCGACGGAGAGCCAAACGCACCCGATGAGAAAGGCACCCCCCTTTCTCATCTAGCTAAGTGGATTCCTTATATCGCCTTCAGTCATTTACTAACCCGGCTTCATAGGAATAAGCCCTACCTGGGAAGACAGTTACGTCGACAGGTAGGTGGTCGGTCGGCCACGTCGAGACATCGCCCGTAACGCACTCGTCGTCTTACCAGTGGCCTTGGATGGGAGGCTGGGATGGGCCTGGGCAAAGCTTTCTTTCCGTATCTGACTTTTTTTTTCTTGTCGACATCCGACCTTCTGTCGACATCAGGCCCTGGCGGGTGGCAGGGACGGGCCTGGGACATCAGCTGTGGTGGGTGGGTCGGTGCTGATATGCACACAGAGTACACACATAAAGATATGTTCCCTCTCCTTTTTTTGATTCAGGCTTTGGTGGGTGGTAGGGTTGGGCCTGGGTTACCAGCTGTGGGGGTGGGGTGTAACTGACATATACAGGAAACGCCCATATAGCAACGTTCATTTGCCTGACAGGCCCCGGTGGGTGGTAGGGACGGGCCTGGGACATCGGACATGGAAGGGAGTGTCTGTGCAGTAATGTACACAGATAAGTTTTCCTCGCCTGGTTATTTCTTTGTGATGGATACTAACACATGAAACAAGACAATATTCAGTCTTTCCAGGCCCTGGTGGGTGGTAGGGACGGGCCTGGGTTATCAGCTGCGGTGGGTGGGTTGGTGCTGGTATCCGCTGAGCAAGGTAAGTGTTCCTCCCTCGGTTCGAGCTGGGTCTGGTGTATAGGATATTACAAGGGGGATCCTTGTGGCACTAATATACACAGAAAACGCGATCGACCTGGTCCTGGTGGGTGGTAGGGATGGGCCTGGGTTATCGGACGCGGTAGGGAGGGTCTGCAGTTATGACACAAAGTAAGTCTTTCCTTCTTGGGTCATTTATAATGAGGTCTAACATACATACATATACATAGCATCAAGCGTTCCAACCTTTTGGCGGGTGGTAGGGTTGGGCTTGGGTCATCTATTGAGGGGAATTAGAGGGGTTCGCCATTCGAACGAGGTAAGCGCTCTTTCAGGAGAGAGGGTCAAATCAGACGTTGAAGGGGGTGGATTGACCAATTTAACACAGAAGATACATTGAATTAACCCAACAAGGTCCAATACACATAATAACGTGAGCTTTATTCCCCAGGTCCTGGCAGGGTGGTTGGGACGGGCCTGGGTTATCGGACACGGAAGGAAAGGTCGGGGTGGTACTAATTTATAGCAGCATTGCACGATCAAAAATAGCTTTAAGGCCCTGGAGGGTGGCAGGGATGGGCCTGGGCGCAGATTTCGACATCGAACCCCGTTCAACACCGGGTATATCCTCCGAGGTGACTACCGAGAGTCGGCCTACTCTTTCGAACCAGACCCTGGCGGGTGGCAGGGACGGGCCTGGGACTAATCAACACAGGAAACAGCAATCGAAACTGACGACATTGAACCGAGCAACATCAAACATCTCTATTTAAGCAACACTGAACGACATCCAAGCGCTACCAGGTCCTGGAGGGAGGTTGGGATGGGCCAAGGTCAACCTGCACCGAATACGACGCCGTATACCACCGAAGCCAACTCGAACGTCATCCGAACGATATCGAACTGCACTCACCAGGCCCCGGTTGGGCGGCAGGGATGGGCCCGGGAAATATCTAGTAGGTAAACTTGAAGTTGTACACATTGCTAACCCTATATAGACACCCAAACAACACAACAAATGTGGTTTTTAATGGGCAAAGATGTACTTTGCCCCTTGGATAGTAAGCAGACCTCCCGATAATATTTATGGCTGACCGTGTACAGATTAGATCAGGCTCTGGAGGGTGGCAGGGAAGGGCCTGGGTTATAATCCAGTAAGTGACATTTTAACTGTGCAATGCTAACTATATGCAGATCATCAAAGTAATACGAGAAGAGCAATCCATATGAACAACATCTTTACTCAGTTTAACACTGCAGTAAGTAATGCTTCTGTTAAAGTGATGGCTGACTATGTACAGATTAGGCCCTGGAGGGTGGCAGGGAAGGGCCTGGGGGGAAGAGATTCCCCAACACTCAGCACAATTTACATTATTCTGTGAGTACTCTTCTCTAGTTTTCCTGTTGCTAAACATTTATAGAACAGGCCCTGGTGGGTGGCAGGGATGGGCCTGGGTCATTAGACATGGTAGGGTTACTGCATTTAGGAAACAAAGTAAGCCTTCCCATTCATGCGACCTATAGCAAGGGCTAACAACATATGCACTGGACTTTCTAAACGGGTTGAGTGCTTTCTTTTTTCGACCTACTGAGCTCCGTGTGCATCCACGGAGCAAACCCTCTTTCTCCATCGAGTGCCTTGGTATCTGGGGCCCAATCTGTGGCCAACCCAGTGGACTGATCAGGGGAGGCATTTTGGGGTCAGTTATCAGGCTGAGGCCGTGGTGGGAGCCTGCAGGGTAGAGTGACAGTGGCATGCGTTTGGGAGTCAGTAAGCCGTCTATTGGGACAGCAAGGGCACAGAGCTGGCTTAGTTTCAGGGCACACTATGAATAGCAACTGCTGGGGTTCCTGGATTTTGCTGTACTATGTTAGTATATACTTCGTTCTAGATAATTATCATCATGTTCCATTTCAATCGTTATTATAGATACACGTTCGTCGCCAGACTATAGAAACCAGTCTTCCACTTTACATATGCAGCTCAACAATCTGATTTAAACCAACGACTCAGTACATGTCCACATGACATCATGCTGCACGGAAGTAAAGACAAGGCAACATACACGAAAAGACAGTGCTTTTCTGGACCGAGGACACGGTTGGCTTGTCCGTCTCCTCTACTGGCGCCTTTGGCGCTTGCGCTCTCGAGGGACCTCACGAAGACACTCCTCCGCTGCAGCCAGATTGGCGATTAAAGTCAAGGCCAACAGGGTCTGCATAATATCCTGGATGCTTGCCCGTTTGTCGATACACCAAGGTCCATAAGTCTCGGTTTCCAAAAATGCTGTCTTTCGCGTGTCTCCCTTCCGGATGTAGTTTAGATACTGCTCGGAGCAGTGGGAGAAATGAAGGTAAATCTCGTGTCGGTCTTGACCGACGACAAGCCAGCTAGATGATACATCATTGGTTAAAGCGCGCTAGAGATACCTGAGGCCGGTCTGAGGAACGGAGACTTACTGCCCGTTGTAGATGGCCGGGTGTTCTTGTTGAACCATGGCCACCACCTGCGAAATCTCCTGTTTTGTGGTAGCTAGGATATTGGGTTCCCGAATCCCCTTCTTGACCTCAATGGAACCTTGGATAAATGCATCCCCCTTTTCCTGTAATGCACCGTCTGTGTACGCGGTGTAAGTTTTTTCGTTAAACCACGCTTGCAATTTGATGCGGTCGATGGTCCATCCAGCGAGGTAATGATTCAAGATTAGACTCAGAAGTTCCAGCAGCTGCACGATGTACGTGTTTACGACTGTTTCGTCGAAGGCGTCAGGAAATTCTGCCTTGCTGGTTGCCGGCGTGGTTGTCTCAGTGTGGACCTGGAATGCTGTTCCAGGAGTGCTTCTGACACGGCGGCCTCCAGCAGAGCTTGACCGTACCTCCATGGTCGAGCTGCTCGTGGTGCCTTCTTCCGAAAATAGATTGCGGAACTGGGTTCGAATGCTCTCTGCCATTTGCTGGCGCTCCTGTTGGAGGGCTTCGTCATTTTCCTGTCGTGTGCTTCGGTTTACGGTCGACGTGATATGCTCTGTGGAAAGCTTAGGCAGGACCCAAGAACGCGGCCATTCGTCATCCTTGTGAGTCAGACTCTGAACCGCTATCTGCTTCTCAATCAAATCAAGAAAGAGTTGCAGCTCATCGCACTCTGCAAGGAACTTCCCTGCAGCTTCCCAGATATCATTGGTAATACCGAACCTTGCACGTTGGCCCACAAAGGCTTCGCGGCTCTTCAGTCTCTCACACAATGCTCGATAGCACACGAATTGTGTATCAGTTGCCTTCGATCCAGACTGGATGGCGCCTTCATTAAGTCGGAAAATATTGTTGCATGTTGCTCTGCGGGACAGCTCTCTCCATTCTTTCGCAGCTTCAGGGATGAAGAAGCCAGGAATTTTCGCATCCTGTAGTTGTTGTTGCTTGGCTTGCGCTTCCTGAGCTTTCTTATGAATCTGGGAGTAACTGAGGGACATTTTGGGGTGTAATTGCGCGTGTGCGGGACTGTAGTAGCAGGAATCGGGACAAAATAAATTGATGGGTACTCTAGTATGAAGGAAAAGATAAAAGGATCCTGAGGGATAAAGAGAGAGCGGGATGGCAGCAAATGTGAGGGTACAGAGTGATTCAGATGTCTGTTTGTTTGCAGGGCCAGCAGTAGCCCTAAGAGGAGCGGACTTACAAACGGCCGTCGCGAAGGTCTCACCAGCTCGCCAGGCAACGAAACCTCCAGGCACCAGGAACAAGCTTTTTTCTTCTAACCCGTTCTCTTTCTTGCTTCCCTTCTTCTGCTTTCTTCTTTCTCTTTGCTCTTCCTTTATTATCCGCATCTCTATCCAATCTTCACCTTTCCACGTAACGAATCATCTTACTCTCCTCTCCTCCAATTCAGGACTGAGAAGAGCGAATGCGATGTCTGAAAACGTGAGACCGGGAACCTCATTGCCACCTAGAGGAGGCGGGGCTCCACGAGGCAATTACCGGTTGATCAGGGATCTCATAAAGAAGTTGGAGGGCATATACGACGCCGTGGAAGGTCTCGACTGTGTCTTCCTGGACCCCTCCAAACACGGCGACCTGTCGATTACATGCAAGAAACTGCATCTAAACGATGATGGAACATACGCTCAGCCTCCTTGGCGTTGTTTCTTCGAACCTCTATCTCTGGACTTTTTCAATGCTCACCCTATCGACCTTGACCAGGACGCACGGTATCGCGATGATTATGAATGTTCCCAAAGAGTATTGAACGAGCTCATGAATGACCCGTCGTCTCCGAACTACGACAGCGCAACCCATCTTTCCTACGAGCTTCACGGGGAATTTCGTTCCTATCCAAGGAAAAATATGGGAAATCGTCTCCCTAGCCTCGTCTGGAACTCAGTGTGGTTTCCCTCAGGGTATGTAAAGAATGAGGCATTCACTCTTCATAGCTGACATTCCCTTTTTAGAGATGTTCAAGAAGACGCTGTGTTCCACCGGGTCTTTCTCGATCAATTGTACCTCCCCAATAAACCGGCGTGGAAACCCGTCTGGACTTACGTGCCTTCCGGGGGATTTCCCCACGTTATGCTTCTCTTGATTCACGATGTCGAGGAAGATGACAGGTTGCTGCGCTCAGAGTTCCTCGCTATCGTTGCTACGATCATTACCAGGATGGATCATTTTGCCTCCAAACCGGTGAAGCATGTGTATATCCCAGTAAGAGACATACATTACATTCCCCCTGTACTGGCTCCAGATCTGCTTACTGACTATCATCACTAGGTGCTTGTGTTCTCGTTCATGGGGAATCTGCGTGGAAGGATCCTTCAGGCGTACTTCACCGGGGACAAGGTCGTCATTTACAAGACGGAGTTATTTCATTTCGCGCCACCGGAGAGGGCAAGGGACTTGCTTAACATCTTTGTCCGGCACATGGCAAACACGCCCATTGGTAACACCACAGGTAGGACGCGAAGCGGTAAAACTGAGGCGCCGCAGCCTTCCTCACGGGATTTCTCTCTCCGCCAGCGACCAGGAAACGTCCGATAAGTTGATATGGTCTCATTGGAGTGGTTGTACCTCTGAGATGGACTAATGATGGAGGCCGGCGCTAGGCATTCCCTGGGTCAGAATCAGTGGGTCGATATGGTAGAATCCAACACTCGATGAAGGGAAGGAATAAAAGGAAGAAGACAAGGCAGACCCTTCTCCTGCACTGAAACCTAACATACCTACCATATGAGCCCCAATCCCCAACCTATCCAACAGATGATCAGATACTCTCACAGATATAATATGACCAGCCACCTACTTGCTTGACCTGCTCCAGACTCCTCGTAAGGCACTGTTTGCGATTAATGCAGAAGCTCTTGTTATACTTGAGACAGGTTTCCACACCCATTCATCAAGAGAGCTGGATATTCCGGACTGTCTCATAGTAGTCCACCACCCCACTCCCACTGCATCAGCACGATAATCCTCAATATCCACCCACTTCTCCGGCACAAGCACAGCACATCATCCACCACCTGGCATATGCGATTACTCTGCATGCTGCTGACAGACCCCAGCATATCAAGAAAGTACTCCAGCTTGCGGGTTTTATTGCCGTCACTGCATGGGGCATGGGCTGAGAGGGATGAGAGGAGGGGTGCGTCTTGTTTAGTGTCTCTGTGTATGTGTAGATGCGGATGTAGGCAGGTGTGAGGTATTGGGTTGATGTCGTTTGTACAAGGCTATCAGGGTGTTATACGTGTGGTGCATGGACTATATGAGATAACAGAAGTTGTCTGTGCTAGATTGATAAGAATAATGCTTATCGTTATCAGGGCTGTATGCGGTTACGGCATTGGCAGCTGCATATTAGTGCTAGGGCAATGCTTTTTAGATGATATTATTGTACCCTTTGAGCGTGAAGGTAGTCAGCACTATCTGGCCTGTGGACCATCGTCTCCAGTCCCGCTTGCTATTCTTATTGTCTATCCACTGTTCTTCGTCCGTGCTCCTCTCACATCTCACTTACTCGCGTTGGAAACACATGGGGCCACTATCGCATGGTCACTGTGCCTATCCCGTACAACCAAAGCGAAGGATACACATGTGGTACAGGACATACTCGAAATCTGAACACAGCCATGGTGGTCTTTGTAACTTGGCAGCGCCTAGTTTGGAAGTGCCAGTTGCGACTCGAGCGATCCTGTGTATTGGATGTTTAATACACATGGTATATGCAGGTCTATGTAGTACACGGCATGCATTTGGTGGTGTCACGAGGTCTGTACTATGGCAGCTTCCACTGCAGTGGATTCTAAGGCGACGCACTGGTACCCGGGTCTGCTTATTTTGGTGCCCTGTACATAGGTAGTTTTAAGTAGCCTCTTCCACTGTGTTCAGTATCTAGACAATGAACCATAGGTCTGAGTTCACAAGTTAAACATCCTCAACATCCCACATATTAATAATAATCTCAGGTCAGACAGTCTGTACTCGGATAAGCCACCACCGGGTAACATCAAGAGACCAAGCAAGCAGCCATTCCCACCAGCCAGAGTTATATAAACGTCCGAACACCGTCAATTTGCTGTCAGACCCATGAACGAACAAAGATCTGTGGATTATCAGACGATTATCATGCCAAGCGAGATATGAATTGAGTTTATGGGGACGTCGAATCCTGAGTATACAGAGTACTACAGAGTACTTCGTATTACTCCAGGAAGGTAGGATAGGCGACCCGACCAATATCCAATGGCTCAAAGGAGAAGTTCAACCCTGTCAGAGATACTAGGAAGCCAATTGCCAACGCCGATTGGCCAAGCATCATGTCAAAGGTCGGGGAGATAAGCCATCAACCCGTGGTTATTGCCAGGGAGAGTTGCTATCGGCGATTCCGACGCAGAGAGAGCGGGCCGACGCGGCTGCCCGATGCGGTAAATGCCCAAGTGCTACTACGACCGCTGCATTCAGAAGAGTTATTCTACGGGCGTTCAATTACAGATTACAGATTACGGATTACGGATTACTACTACCAGGACAACTACGCGGGACCCCAAGCACGAATCCCAGGGCACGAATCCACAGGGAAGAACCCTGGCTGGCGGCTTGAGCCGGTCGTCAGTGCAATAATGAGCCTCGGGAGGATAGATAGACTTTGGACGAGGGGACAGTTCGACTATGCGGGGGGTTTTTCTTAGAGTCCAGGATGATGGACCAAAGAATAAATAATACGTGATAATAATACCGACAGATACAGGCCCTGCCAGATCTCCGGCTGGCGTTACATTGCTGTTGACTTTGGCGCAGTCACTTGTCCCGTATTCACGGCCTTATCAGTGAGTGGGTGGATGTCGCCAGTGTCGGGGTTGCTCTCGTGCTAGTCTCGCTTTTGCTTTCTTCTTTTATAAAGAGCGCTAGCCGGTCTACTTCTTCTTTATCTTCTTCTTCCTTTCCGTCTGATTGCTTTTGCCATCGTGCTACATACTGTACTGCTACTGCGATTGCCCATAATGTCGGTTGTACACGAGGTCGAGCCTGTCCAGTGTGTACTCCGTACTCCCGGTACTTTTACTACGGCTATACTAACGAACAGACCCAAACAACCTGAAAAGTCCACGGAAGCCAATGAAAAAGCCCTGACCGAAACCCCCGATGGTGAAGAGCCCAACAACGATGAAAAGTCCTCTCTGCGCCATGTC
Source organism: Aspergillus sp. MA 6038 (assembly GCA_003004525.2). Taxonomy (NCBI): domain Eukaryota; kingdom Fungi; phylum Ascomycota; class Eurotiomycetes; order Eurotiales; family Aspergillaceae; genus Aspergillus; species Aspergillus sp. MA 6038. The sequence continues at coordinate 53,209 of PQME02000014.1, forward strand.
GCCGAAAACCTGCCGCTATCCGCCTGGCTAATCGCCTTCATCGAGCTCTGCGAGCGTTTCACTTACTATGGCATGCAGGGTCTCTTCCAAAACTACGTCGAGTTGCCGCTCGATGGCAGTCAGGGTCGTGGAGCTTTGGGTATGGGACATCAGGGCGCTACGGGATTGACGACGTTCTTTCAGTTTTGGTGCTATGGTAGGTTTATCTATGTATCCCGTGCGGAGTATGGAGTTTAGGGGATGGTGCTGATAGGAACAGTTACTCCGATTTTCGGTGCCATTGTCGCCGATCAGTATCTCGGCAAATACAAGGCCATCGTAGTCTTCTGTTGCGTCTACATGGTCGGTTTGTTGATTCTGGTCTGCACGTCTATTCCCACGGCATTGGCGCACGGTGCTGGTCTGGGCGGGTTCATCGTGGCCATTCTGGTTATCGGCTTGGGTACCGGTGGTATCAAGAGTAACGTTGCGCCGTTGGTAAGCTGTCATGAACACCACGTATTAAAGCAACGGAAGCTAACCCCTCCCCAATAGATCGCAGACCAGTATAGACGCAAGAAGATGGCCGTCTCCACCACCAAAAAAGGAGAACGAGTGATTATCGATCCAGCCGTGACCATCCAGCGCATCTATATGATCTTTTACGGCTGCATCAACGTCGGGTCGCTGTCCCTGCTGGCCACGCCGTACATGGAGAAGTACATCGGGTTCTGGTCGGCGTACGTGTTGTGTTTGTGTATGTTCATCGTCGGGACCTCGGTCGTGTTGCTGGGCCGCAAGTTCTACATCGTGCGTCCGCCGCAAGGCTCCATCATCACCGATGCCTTCAAAGCGCTCTGGATCATGACCGTCAGCCGCAATTCGGATGCCGCCAAACCCAGCTGGCAGGCGGCCAACGGCGGGCGCCGCACCAATCTCCCGTGGGACGATCGGTTTGTCGACGAAGTCAAGCGCGCCCTGGTGGCATGCAAGGTGTTTGCGTTCTTGCCAATTTACTGGGTGGTATACATGCAGTTCTCGAGCAACTTCGTCACACAGGCGGGCCAGATGGAAGGCCACGGCATCCCCAACGACCTCATGCAGAACTTTGACCCTATCTCCATCATCGTCTTCATCCCCATCCTCGAAACCACCGTCTACCCGCTCATGCGACGGCTGCGCATCCCCTTCCGCCCGATCACGCGAATGGCACTGGGTTTCGTCGTCGCATCGCTAGCCATGATGTACGCCGCCATCGTGCAGCACCTGATCTACTCGGCCGGACCGTGCTACGATCACCCGGGCTGCGCGGCGTCCGTAGTGGATGGCACGAGCCAAGGCAACCATGTGCACATTGCCATCCAGACCCCGGCGTACTTCTTCATCGGTATGTCCGAGATCTTCGCATCCGTGTCGGGACTGGAATACGCCTACACGAAGGCGCCACCGTCGATGAAGTCATTCGTGCAGTCGATGTATCTCCTCACCAACGCATTCGGAGCGGCGCTGGCCGAAGCCCTTACGCCCGCGGCGTACGACCCGGCCATCCTCTGGATGTTCGTGGGGTTGGCGGGCGCGTCGTTCCTGACGGGGGTCATCTTCTGGTTTACCTTCCATCATTTGAACGCGCAGGAAGAGGTAATGAACGCGCTGGATGCGGAGGAGGAGTTGGAGGTTACCACTGGCGTTGCGAGTGGTATTGGGGCTGCGGGACGGCCTGAGAAGGAGTAATCTTTCATTCATCATGTCCTCGGTAGTTATGCGCTATGATAATGTACGTACCTATTAATACGAGCCTAGTGCACTTCGACCTAGCCCTAGTCAAGCTTTCTCCGTACGGAGCATTACCCCGGCCTATAGAGTCGTAGCCAAGACAGCTAAGCTCACCCGTTAACGGCAGCAGACAGGCTTAGTCAGGGTGGCGCAGTTGGGCGAGATTCCGGGCTGTGATTGGCTATCGCTGTCGCTGAGGCTGAGTCGCTTGAAGTGACTAAGCGTGCCAGTGATCTATTTTTGGCATTTGTTGCAGTCCTCTGTAGGCACCGAATTATGTGCATAGAATAAGATACTCCAGAGAGGCGAGAAGACCAGGCAGACATGGCGCAGGTGCAGGTGGATATTGCAGGGCGTGGTTAGGGCCGGGCACTGCAGAATAGGCAGATGCAGTACGGAGTATACCGTGGTACATATAAGAGGGAGTCTACCAGGGTTTAGGAGAACCATGACGTGAATACTCATGCATATGCTACCTACCTACACACTATATACAGAGTACAGACCTACAGACCTGAAGAGCGCACCGTACTTGTACATTCCTACTATCTACAAGGACGGACAGACTACATAAAACTGAGACTCATTTCCGTTTATTTTCCAAAAAGGAGACCCGACGATCACCACCCGGCCTGTGCTCTCCTTTAAGGGCTTCCCCTGGCTCTGTCTGCCTGGCTGTCAGGATAATATTCTGCTTATTCTGACTGTTACTCGAGCACGCGCTCTTCATTCTTCACTCTTGTCGTTCATTTATTTTCTCGTGTTGTTTCTTCTGTTGTGGGTGTGCGTCTCGTCCTGTATAGCCGTCGCCGATTCTGCCCTTAATTTAATTTCTCCCGCCCGCCACTGCTTTCTTCCACTGCGTCAGCCGCGTCTTCTTACCACTCCTACTACTACTACTTCCTACGACTGCGGCTACTCCTACCTTCTGCTGAAGTTACTTGCCTTTTACCTTGCTTTTACGCTGCCTACCTTTATCTATTGAAGACTTGTCTATTGCGGTATACTACGTTTTAATCTACGTCTACCCCGGAGTACTCTGTCAGTGCTGTCGCGCCGGAAGCCCGGGACCAGACCCCCCTTGACTTCATAATACAGCCGTACAACTAATCATAATGAGTGTGAGTCGCGCATATCCTGGATAACAGTCTTGCTTCATCACTCACTCGTTTACGGTGGCAGTATCAAAATCTTGACGGGGCCCAGGGCGGCTACGGGCAATACAACCCCTATGGCGCGGCCGCGCAACCCAACCCCTACGGACAACCCGCTCACGGGCAAACTCCCTATGGCCAGGCCAATGCCATGGAGGCCGGCAATGGCAGTTACGGTGCGTACAAGGCGATGTTGACCCAGACGCTGGTCCACGAAAAGACAGACGCACTGACAAAAAGTAGAAATGGCCCAGCAACCCCCCGGCGGCGGCACCACCGGCATCCTTAACAAATGCAAAGAAATCAACGACGGCATCTCGGACATCCGCGCCAAACGCGAGGGCCAACTCTCCGCCGCCCAAAACGCCCTCCTGGACTCCAGCACCGAGAAAGAAGACCAAACCGCCCGCCAGACCGTCGACTACATCGAGGACGAGATCAACAACGGCTTCCGCTACCTGCGCGACCTGCTCAAACGCATCAAGCAGACCCCCGGCTCTGGCGATGCTCGCGTCCAGACCCAGGTCGATGTCACCTCGCGCAACCTGCGTCGCGAAATCGAGCAGTATCAGCGTACGCAGGTGGATTTCCAGAAACGTCTGCGCGAGCAGGTTCGTCGTCGTTATGAGATTGCCAATCCCGAGGCCACACCCGAAGAGTTGGATCAGGGTGTCGATAATGTGTTGCTGGGTCAGGAGCAGAGTTTCCAAGTATGTCCTTTTTCCTTTTCTGTCTGTCTTGTTTTTTTTTTTTTTTTTTTTAATACTGACTTTGTAGGTCGCCGGTACTCGTTCCCGCCAAGCCAATGATGCGAGACGCGCCGCTTTGGAACGCTCCGCCGCCATCCGGAAAATCGAACGGGATATGACCGAACTTGGTCAGTTGTACCAGGAAATCGCGGAATTGGTGCATCAGCAAGAACCCCAAGTGGAACAGATTCATCACGGCGCCGAGGATGTCGTTCAGAACGTCACCCAGGCCAACCAACAGATCGATGGAGCTATTTCCAGCGCACGCAAGGCACGGAAGTGGAAGTGGTACGCCCTTCTTATCGTCAGTGAGTATCCCTTGGCCCGGTGTATTGTATGGTAGTATGGAAGCTAACTTGGCAGTTCTCATTATTGCCATTGTGGTCGGTGTCGCCGTGGGTGTCACGCAAGGGCAGTCGTCATCTCATCATTGAATTGGTTATGCCGTGTTTGGTTCCCTTCTACACTGTCCTTTGATACTCCTTTTGTTGACTAGACTCTCGTTGCATTCCTTTGTCATTGTGTGTGAAAAAGCACTCTGTTCGTCTCTTCTTCTTCTTCTTTTTCCGTCCGTCTGTCTCGTCTCGTCTCGTTTCTTATGTCTTCGTAGCACGGCTCATGCCCGTCGTGACTACTGTTCCTTGATTGATTGACCCTGCTTCGACCTGATACGCATGATGCTGTCGCTCATGTACATATTAGATTCGCTAGAATAATAATTTAATCCCTCTCACATCTCTCTGCACCTGCACCTGTACCACCACCTGCACAGTATACTACCCGGAGCGAGCCTCCTCCTCGGGCGTCCTCGTCCGCAACTGCAACGCATGAATACCCCCCTCGCGACCCATCTCCTCCTTCAACAACGCATACACCATCCGATGTCGCGCGGGCTGCGGCTTTGCTTGGAATGCGGCGGATGTTATCGTCACGCTGTCACTCGCTCCGGCCCATTAGCATATCTCCCGACCACTGGAATTCATACTTCTAGCTTATAGCGGGGGCAATAGGGAGAGGGGCAACGTGGGGGGCAGGGGAAGGGGCAGGGGCAGAAGGCATACTGGAAATGCGTCTCGCTGGAAATTGAATCGGCCATGGCGGCGTGGTGCGCGTGCAGGTGCGAGTCGTTGCGGATTTGGAGCGTTGTCGGGGTGAATGCGGTTGTTATCTTCTCAGTTATTAGCATTCGCTTCATGCCACTACCATTGCTATTGCCTTGGACTCTGTGGTGGTGGTGGTGTGGTGGTGTACCTTCTCCCGAATAACGTCCTCCACGGGCGTAGCAGACATTGTGCTGAATCTTCTTCCGATCGGGACTCGGCGGCCGGAGAGTGGTACTTGAGGACGGAAGGAGCGAAGCAGGGACATTGCTGTCTCTGTTTGTGGTCTGCGAGTAAGTAATTACTCCGGAGTACTCTGTACGCCGTAGCGATAATGAATCTGTGGTTAATCGGCGGAATTGAATCTTCCGGTGACATCAACCGACAACCACCACGCATACGGAGGACCTTACAAAAACCCCAACCATGTCTAGTCCAATATCTAAATGAACGAATGAAAGACAATGTCACTATCGCGCGCGCTCTGTCGTATACCCCGTCCCCGTCTCTATGTCCATCCAAAACGACTAGTCCGCGCGTTTTCCACACATCCCGCCAATCTACCAGACATCCCTCTCTTCCGCGCCCTGCGCCAGCACGACCCGTCGTCGACTGCCGTCGTGCACAGTGCTTCTGCCAGACGGTTTCCGTATGGGGATGTCGTGCGCGATGTTCTTGTTTCTAGGGAGGGATTGAGGGCTGGGAGTGCGGGAACTGAGGGCCGGAGAGTCGCGTTTTTAGTCGAAAATAGCTATGACTATGTTGGTATGGCCTGTCCTGTTCTGTCCTCCCAATTGCACAGCTAGCTACTGATGTGATTTGTAGTAACTCTGCTCTCGATCCTCGCTAGCGATGCCATCGCCGTGCCGCTGTCCCCCGCCTTCCCCGTCGCGGAACTACAATATATCATGGAGAATTCTGGGGCTAGTGTGTTATTGGCGTCGGAGCGGTTTGCGGCCAAGGGGAGGGAGGTTTTGCATGGGATGGAAGGGGTTGCTTTTGACGTTATTGGGTCTGGGACTCGGGCTGCTGCTGGGGCTTCTACGCCTGGACTGGAAGATGTCAAGGATATCCGCGGCGGAATGATGCTGTATACCTCCGGGACTACAAACCGGCCTGTAAGCCCCCGCCCCCATCTCTACAACCCTAAGACCCAGCAATCGCAAGCATGGCCTGACCATTACAGAAAGGTGTCCTACTGCCCCAATCCGCCCTAACAGCCCAAGCCACCTCGCTCATCGAAGCCTGGAAATATACACCCCAAGACCGTCTGCTGCATCTCCTCCCACTGCACCATATCCACGGCACCGTGAACGCCATTCTCACGCCCGTCCTGGCTGGCTCATTGATTGAATTTATGTTTCCGTTTAACCCGGATGCTGTGTGGAGGAGGCTTGCTGCTCCGTTTGCTGCCGCTGCCGCTGGCAGCGATGGCAGCGATAGCACCGACAAGATAACATTCCTAACCGCCGTCCCAACAATCTACAACAAACTTCTAAGCTCATTCGCCAGCCTCCCCCCCGAGATCCAAAGCGCCGCCAAACAAGGCATCTCACCGCAGAATCTCCGGCTGAACATCTCCGGCTCCGCGGCCCTCCCCACCCCGACCAAACAAGCCTGGCAGAATCTCAGCAACGGCAACGTCCTGCTGGAACGCTACGGGATGACCGAGGTCGGGATGGCGATTAGCTGTGGACTGGATTTCGCGGATCGCGTCGACGGCTCTGTGGGCTGGCCGTTGCCGTCTGTTGAGGCGAGACTGGTGGATACGGAGACGGGCGAGGTTATTCAGGACGACGTCAGTGGGAGTGAACGTGGACACGAACACCAACGCGAACGCGTCGGCGAGATCCAGCTTCGCGGTCCCTGCGTATTCAGTGAATACTGGGGCAACGAGAAAGCCACCGCGGAAGCATTTGTCTCCGACTCAGACAGCAGCGGGCAAGGGAAATGGTTCCGAACAGGCGACGTCGCAACCCGCCGACCAGTCGACACGGCCGGACACGGAACCAGCGGGCCCTGGGCCAAAGGTCCGATGTATTTCATCCACGGCCGCCAGAGCGTGGATATCATCAAGACCGGCGGCGAGAAAGTTAGCGCTTTGGAGGTGGAGAGGGAGTTACTTTCGCTGTAAGTTCGTCCCTGCCCCCCCCCTACACCAGTATACATGTATGCTAAGAATCCAGTCCGCAAATCACCGAGGCAGCCGTCCTCCCGCTGCCCTCGCAAAACTGGGGCCAAAAAGTCGCCGCCGTGATCGTCCTGCATCCCGATATGCTTAACACGGGCAAAGACGGGAAGCCGTTTGGCGCGATGGATGTAAGGCGTGCGTTGAGGGGCCGCTTGGCTGGGTATAAAATTCCCGTTGAGGTTCGGGTTCTAAGTGGGATTCCGAGGAATGCTATGGGGAAGGGTGAGTTTTACCTTTTCTCCCTCTGGGTTATGGTTGTAGGGTTATGCTTGGTGAGTGGCGTGCTAACTTGTGTAGTGAATAAAAAGTCTCTGGTTAAAGAGGTCTTTGGATAGGTGGGGCCCATGTACTATATTATATGTAAAAGTTAAAAAAGTTCTATTGTACAATCGTGTATTCATGTCTCAGGTATATATGTATAATACAAGATATGAGAGTCCATCTCTCGTAAGCATCATTGATCAATCCAGGTCAAGGCAACAAACAGTATGCCGTCGTTTTCAGTGGATTGGTCGCACTCACAGGTCGCGCTACTGCCACTCCCCTACCCGCTCAAACCCCTTCACAACCCTAACCGCCTCCATAACGACCAACATCCTCGACAAATCCACCGCCGTAATCTTCGCCTCGACGACGCTCAGAATCCCCTTCCCAACGTCCAGCGCCTCGCCCTCGTCCTCCGCAGCCTTCTCCGGGAACACGACCTGACACCGCACCCCCAGCGCCGTCATCGTCCCCGCAAAGCCCTGTCCGAATTGGGTGCCTGCTAGCGAGGTTTGCGTGTAGGGTTTCTGGAGGAGGACTGTGAATGTCGAGGGGAGTGGGCATTCGGCGAAGTAGAAAGCGCGGAAGAGGAGGTGGCAGGCCCAGTGGTGCGCGGAGGTGGTTGAGACGTCGCGGATGCGCGTGCGCAGCCAGCGCGTGTCGTTGAGGTATGTTTCCACGTACGGCGATGTAAAGGGGAGGATGGTGCCGGCAGACTCGGATCCTCCGGGCGGGGTGCCGAGCTCAGGGAGTTCGAAACGACGACCATGCTCGGCCTCAAATCGCAGCGCCGATTCGATCTGATAATGCACCAGCACATCGGTATACCGCCGCAGCGGACTCGTCGACTTGATATACGCGTCCAGCCCCAGCGGCATATGATGCAGGGGCATCGACGACGACACGCCCTTGGGCGGCGCCAGATCCAACCACGACGCGCCGCCGTACTGGTCCACGTTGCGGTTCGTCAGCGGCGAGTACTCCGGGTGGTAGAATGTGCCGTCGTAGATGGCGGGGATGTTGCGCGCCGCGCACCATTTGCCCGACACCCAGCAGGCGAGGTTCATGAGCGTGGCGACGAGGTTGGTCTTGGTCATGTCCGGCACTTCGTGCGGGTTTATGTCTGATAGTCGGGCTTGGATGATCGGATCGCCGAGGATGTATCGGCTTGTGGACCGCTGGCGCATGTTGTACGGTTCTAGGGGGTTGGTGCCGGTGGTGACGCTGACGGAGGTGGAGGGAGAGGTGGGGAATTCCATAGCCCCGTTCTGCAGGCGGAATTTGCGGAAGCCCAGCATGAGTTCGCGGAGTGTGTGGAAGGTCTCTTCGTCTGATGGAGAGATTGTTTCGGCGATGTTAGTGCGGCCCGGGTCCGGCGTAAATGTCCCGCCGACGGTCAGTGTTGACGACTCGGGCACGGGCTGGAATAAACTGCGCAGTTGGGTGTGCGTGATGTTGACTACCTTCCCCGCGATGCCGTTTCGCACGTCCGTGTCCAGCACCTCGCCCTTGCGGTTCATCTTCGCGCTGAACGTCAGCGTGGGCCGGCCCGGCGCCAGGGAGAAGTATCTATGTGTCAACGAGTCCGGCAACATGGGATAGATCCGCTCCGGGGCGTAAAGTGTCTGGTTGCGCCGGGCAGCGTATTCCATGATCACGTTGTCATGAGGGATAAAGGCTGATGGGTTCGCCACGTGCACGCGCACCCAGAACTCGTCGTCAGATCCGGGAACCCGTTCTAGGGAGATACCGTCGTCGATCTCGTGCGCCGTCCGGTCGTCGACGCAGTAGATCGGTTGGTCACCCCAGTGTGTCCGCATGTGCTGCATGCTGTCGACCATGCCCTCCGAGGCAAGCCGGTCTGCCTCCTTCTGGACCGCTTCCCACATCTTGTCCGCTTCTCGGGACACTCCGTGCCCCGGGAGCCGCAGGCCAAGATCCAGTAATCGTAGGTTCTCCCATGGTGCGAGCACACCTAATTCTTGCAGGAACAGTGGTGCCGATGCCGCACTGGCCTCCAACCCCGTGTACAGTCCTGTTGTGCGCATGATGTGCGACCCACATGCTCTCAACGTCCCCGAGGTCATCTTCTTCGGAGGAATACACCACAGCTGCAGGTATTCGATGATCATGCGGTCATTTGCGTTGAACTTTTCCGTAGTAGTCTCCCGTAATACCTGGGGGTTGTCGTCTTGCCCTGGCTCGAACCGATAGGACGTTGGCCCGACGTTGCCCATTTTCGTCGGTGATCGGAATTTCCGACTGAGGTTGACCAGACGTCGCGCTTTACGGACAAAGATCTCGAGCGGATGGTCCTTCAACTCTGGCGCATCGTTCTTCATTGCCGTCCGGACGAGCATGTCTTTGTGTTCATGCACCCATGTCGTCACGGTTTCCAACACTTTGGCCACGCGTTTCGGCTGGACGAGATAGTGGTCCGAGAAGAGGGAGCTGCGGTCGTTTTGAATGAGAAAAGCGTATCGCATGGCGGCCTTGTGGACCGCAAGTAGCATCACGTCGTTCAGCTCGCTCTTATCCACCCCCAGCGTCTTGGATGCCAGCTCTTCAATCGTGTACGGTAGGCTTTCGTCGTTATGCGCCACCATCTCATACATATTGTCCAGCTTGGGCGCGTGGGCTCGATAGAAGTCGAGCATCTGCTCGTTGAAAGAACGCAGCATCCACAGAATATCCGCACCCAGTTCCCGTGGCACGCCACCTTCAATGTTCGATTGCATCTCCGTGCTCAGTTCTGCCACAGCATTGGGAAAGTATGGAATCAACGGCGCCACATACTCGGGCGCAGTAAACCCTTTAATCACGTATTCGAGGTCCTTCGAAAAGCCGATCCGCCATTTCCCTCGCTCCGTATAGAATTGCTGCTGCTTCTGGACAGAACGAACGTAGACCGCACAGACCACGTTCCCCTCGGTTCTTCAAATGTTCAGTCACCATGTCGACACTGGACGTAGGGCTAACTTACGAGGACAACGCCACCAGGTCACCCGGTTCCAGGAAATCACCCACCCCCTCCCCCTCATCGCCCAGGTTTGTAAAGTCCGAAAGGTCGTCCTCCGTGGCATGCAGCGCATCACTTCCGGCATCGTGTGCTTCCCGCGTATCATTCAACATGTTGCCCTTCCACGGCACTGAGGAATCGCGGGTATCCGGTTCTCGAATTGGATCAAGGGTATTGGGACGTATCTCCTGCCATTTGATCAGGTACTCCCGGATATCTTTATTCGCCTCGAATTCACTTTCCAGACGGATATCCTCGACCGATTTTGCCGGTCGCGATTGGTCCTGTATTGTCGAGGCATACTACAGACATTGTCAGTATTATCCAAATGTACCATTCCCAGTCTCGCACGAACCTTGACTGCATTGGTCTGAAAATTTGATGGCCCTTTGCGAATCCCCGCCAACGCACTAACCCTAGCTGTAGACGCAGCCGTGGGCAGGATATAGCCGTAGCCATAGCCCCGCTGGGAGACTCGTTGCAAAAGCCGTGGTCTCGACAACGCCAAAGACATCCTACACCTGCGCCGGGGGAAAAAGAATGGACGTCGCCGCTCTTTTTCGCCATGATGCTTTTTTTGGTCTGGGCAAAACCGGGATATTGCCTGGTAAATCCACACCGCCTAGGCGGTCAGCGACTTGGCATCCTGGATTCCTTTTTTGGTTAACGCTTCCTTTCTGACATCGCTGCAGGACAATATGCACGCTGATGCACACTGATGCACGGTAATGCTCCAGAGCACTGGCTCAATATGAACCATGGAATCTTGATTGCTTGCTGTGGTTCAGGGGAGTGACTTGAGTAGGGACCTACCGGCGTTTACAAGCCTATCCTCAACTTTTAGGACCACTCTATAACTTCTCCATCATGCATACAAAATAGGGTACTTCTAGAGGACTCTCTGCAGGCTCCAATCTCAAATGCCATAACTCCGGAGCACACCCACACGGACATCTCTCAAGATTGGTCAAGAACGGCGAAAGATCCTCGACCATGATGCAATGCTGGTGCGATGTTGGTCTACCCCTTTTTCTGTCCTCTGTATTTATAGCAGTCAATCATATGGACGCTCCGCGGACGCTCCCTCCTAATGGAGCCATTCGGAATATGAATCCGGTATCGTGCCACCGTTATCATGGTTATTCCGGGGATTTGACAGCGGTAGGGAGCACGGTTGATTGTCTACCTCGGTCCTTCGCATACCGTCTTATGCCTCATGTGGTGGGGTTTATTCTCATATGCACGATGATCAGGAACCGACAGGCATACACTACTCCGTATGCAGAGACTTTGGAAAAAGAGAACCCTATTCTGGAGTATGAGTATAACCGTTATGTTTAGTATGTTTAGTGGTCCCTTCTGCAAGCGAAGCAATCATGTTTCAGATGGCTCGGGTACAAACCCACTCTGTCTCGCTTGCCCCTAACCGACGCGGCGGACCATATGCTAACGGCAGTAGGTTTATGGTAGTGCGGAGTCCTGATGTACTCTGTCGCAGTGTACCCCGTACCGAGTTTGCCTGTTTTGGCTTAGAGTGAGCTTGTTGCAGGATGCGACACTCCCGGTCTTCTATCTTCTGCTCATAGGGTCCACCTGTGATAGGTTTTTACCTAGAATTGATAATTGATGCCCGATATCCACGGTCCCCCTTATGCGCGTTTCACCATTTAGCGTGCCTCGTTGTTCTTGACGAGCGCAGATCATACCGGTTTCTGAATGAGACCGAGGATACTCCATAAATGAGGGTCGGTTCGCTTGGAATCGCACCGGATCAGTTACTTGGGATGTCAAGGAGAACTCGGCTACTGCTAGCCAGAAACCGCGACCTGACCACTGGCGAAGGAATATAAGTATGCATGGGTGATAACGTGCTTTCATGGGTCCCCAAAGCAATCGATCTCACCTTGTACAAAGATCCCTACGTTCATCATGATTCTCAAAGGATGGCGTTCCTTGACGGCACTTTCTGTTGCGCTCGCCCACTCGGCAGCAGCTGACATCTGTTCCAAGTTGAAGACTGAAAACATCAAGGTCAACCATCAAATCAACGTGGATTATAACTCTGAGCTGCAGCATTACTGGTCTACCGCGTGCGGTGACCTCAAGCCGTCATGCATCGTCTTCCCGTCTAGCGTTCAAGAAGTAGCTACGGCTATCAAGGAGCTGCACGGTGTGGACGACCTCTTCGCCGTGAAATCCGGAGGACACATGCCGAACAACGGATTCGCCAGTATCCAGGATGGTGTTCTCATCGCGACCAAGAATCTCAACCAAGTCGTCTACAACCCCGATGACCAGACTGCGGACATCGGACCCGGGCTGTCGTGGGAAGAGGCGCAAAAGGGACTGGACGGGACTGGCCGAGCGGTTGTTGGTGGACGTTTGGGAGGTGTCGGTGTTGGAGGATACATGCTTGGAGGTTAGTTTCCTGCCCCAGAGAGGGAGAATGCGGAGGAAGCGGCTAACCTGGTCAGGTGGCCTGAGTTTCCTTAGTTCGCAGTACGGCTGGGCAGCCAGCAACGTCGTAGACTTTGAGGTTGTCCTTGCCAATGGGACGATTGTCCATGCAAACGACAAGGAGAACACAGACCTGTTTGGTTCTTTGAAGGGAGGTGGTAACAACTTTGGCATTGTCACAAACTATAAGCTCCAGACGCACCCTCAAGACCACAAGGTAACTAACTACCCCCCCTGAGTATTATTTCGGTTTGCGACGCATGGCTAACGAAACAAGATCTGGGGAGGCAACTATGTGTTCACGGCCGACAAGACCGCCGATCTCCTGGATGCCATCTACGAGTTCACCACGAACTACCCTGACGACAAGGCTGCCATTATCGTGACAGCCGACCACGGTGCCCTTATCAACACATGGATCATGTTCCTCTTCTACGACGCCCCCTCTCCGCCGGATCATGTGTTTAAGAAGTTCCGCGACATTGATCATATTGACACGACCAAGACGTGGGATTCCTACTACGATTTGGTACAATAATATACCTTGCCTCTTAACCTGCAACTACTGGGTGCTAACTGTTGCAGCTCAAAAACAACGACATTTTCATCCTGAAGGGCCAACGATACATCATCGGTACCGAGACGACACCCCTGCCAAAGAACAATGGATCGTCCGCCATTCTCCAAACCTACTATGATCACTGGTTCAACGTGAGCAACAGCGTTCTCGAAGTCCCGGGCCTACTTGCCTCCATGGCCTTCCAGCCCATGCCTCGGGCCATCACGCAAAAGGCCAAGCAGCTTGGCGGGGTAAGTGCATCAAAGGAAATAGCTATGCTTCCCTTTTCTGAACAAGAAATATAGGACCTCATCGACCTCGACACCGACCACGACTATATTATCTTCGAACTCGACTACAGCCACATCTCCCCCGGCAGTGATGAGAAGGTCGATGCTGCTCTCCAAGACCTCTACAAAGGCCTCGACAAGCGGGTCACGGATTACATCAAGGACGGCACGCTGCCGGATATCTATCGGCCGCTGTTCATGAACGATGCGTATTTCCGCCAGGACTATTGGGGTCGGATGCGTGACAGTAAGAGAGAGGCGGCCTTGGAAACAAGGAAGAGGTATGACCCGGAGCAGTTCTGGCAGAAACGGACTAGTGGCGGCTTTAGGTTGGGGTAATCTAATCGCCTCTCATTCATGGTGTATACGAAGTATGTGAGTTGGTTGATTTAGTATGTATATATACGACTGGTGGCCTTCTGTAAATGTAATAAGTAATCACCCTAACATACATAGTAGAAAAATAATCTATATTTACTAACTGTCTATCATAATTATCAAAGGTCTTGGTTTAACCGCGTGATATGCATGCGTGCATGCAAGTATAAATAATATCACAGCTCAGACCCTGTTCTATGCACCCTAACCAGACAACCACCAGAGCTTAAGCTATAACCAAGACACATCTGATCCAATCAATAAACATGCATATTAACCCAGGGAATAAACAGAACTAAACTAGTGGCCACAAATCATCACTGGGAAGACCAGTGATTAGTTCACTACAAATACTACCATACCTACGCACTGCATCTTCTTCACGCCTTCCACACTACATAAGAGGCTTGGCCCTACAAATTGAAAAAAAAAAAAAATAAAAAATAAAAAAGTAACAATGTAGCAATGTAAAAAACAAAGAGAAAAGAAAAGAAAAATGATAGCAACAGTGAAAGCAACAGTGAAAGGGGGAAAGAAAGAAAGTATGAAAGCCTCAGAACAAATCACTAGCCCATTCAGTGAAGAATGCAGTATCAAGCAGAATATCAGGCCGGTTGGGGACATCAAACAGAGCTTCAGACTGAAGCAGCATCGGAGCTCCAGTAACTGTTGTCCCTTGGGGTGTGACTGTTATCTCAACTTCTTGGGAGCAAAAAGCGTGCTGGGACTGAACGGGTTGGGGCAGAAGCGGGGGCATTGGGTCGGTCTGCTTTAGCTGTTCGATGTAGGCTCTAGTGATGGGACTAGGCGATCCAATAGGTGCCAGTTGCCACTTTTGAACGATGATTTTTCGGGTCTGTCTCCTAATAGCGATAATAATGACAAAACGTGTCATTCCACCTGAATTTCGGAACCACCAAGAAGAATCTGCCTGGAGTCGTGGCAAGGACTCACTGACGCCGGTTTCAAAAACCAGTGTAGGCCACCCCTTTGATCTATCCATAGTTGGACGAAGAGTAGCAGGAAACAGACATTGATCAGGTTCTTTCCCTGAGTTGGGGACAGTACCCGAGTGCCTGGTCGCACCAGCCCAGCTATAGTTTGCTTTGGAGGAGAACCCCGCGGTAAAAAACACCTTGTCCATCATCCTCGTAAAATCGTCGGTACTGCGCTCATGCCCACCACTTGGAACAATCTTGATGACACCAACAACTCCTTCGAGGGCAAATCGGTATCTGATACCCCCAAGAAGCTTGACGTTCTCATCATTGGTAAACTGCTCAATGGCATGTTTACTGAGGCCATGAACAACAATAAATTGATTTCCAGCGAGGTCATTTTCTTGGAGAATATTGAAAACCTTGTTTGCAGCCTGTCAAAGGAGATGGAAGTTCTTCCAGGTTCGCGTGATGCAGTTTTCGGGCAGATTCGACAAGAAACCTGTGGAGGCTACATCAATGGGATCATGCATGGTGCTATATGGACTCGTTCAGTGAATTCTATTTGATTAGCTGTCACTGCTGTCATGTTTGTTGTTCACTGTAATGTCATACATAGTCTGGAAGTCTCAAGAAGTCCAATAGCTTCTCTAATAGAACACTCAACTTTTCAGCACTAGTGTTAGGGACAGCCTAGGGACTGTTCCTACCACTAGGCCAGACCGCTATATCTGGCTTCTCACAAGGCAGACATCCCTAGGCGCCTTATATAGTAGCGCACTGTTAGGCTTCCTAACAACTAGCTATTAAGAGGGAAAGAAAAGAGGCCAGGCTCAGAGTAATAAAAGACAAAGGAGTAGAACTCTTAAGGGGCGTGGAGCGGCTGAGGAAAATCCTGAGTACCTGCCACAGGACAAAGAGGGTTCTCAGTTCAAGTTACATAGGGTCAGTGTCCTGCAGCCTGAAGGTCATATATAATTGTACTAAGGTCAGGTAACATTTGGTGCCTAGTCGCCTAAGGCCGTCATGCTTAACCCGGTCGGGACATACTAAACCGCAAGGGGCCGGCACTATACCGGATGGGGTGGCAACGAGGGCCGCACTAAACCCGAAAGAGGGGGCGGCCGAATCGGGCGGCGACTCAGCAAATCGCATTTCTACGAAGTATATGGCAAATATTGAACACTTGAGAGTCAAAGAATGAAAGAAGTCAATTACAATGAGAGATGCTGAATCTAAGGGTGTTTAGAATGCCTACTATATATCTTTCATTACTCTATCTTCAGAGTACAGAGCACGATATATCATTGATCTCGGACCTCGATCGCTGAATTAAACACAATGGATACGCTAAAAACAACAATCCGAACGGTGCGCATCTTCCAGGCTATTTCCTTCACTGCGGTTATCTGTCTGGTAGCAACGTTCATCGCAGAGATCCGGTCTATTGATGCGAAACCACCGGGATATTTATTCGCGGGCCTTATTATTGTAGGTCGTCTCGTCCTCGACATACTAGTTATGTTTCCTTACTAACCAGAAACAACGGTAGTCGTCCATAGCCACGCTCTATTGCCTCCTCGCCGGTGCCACGATCCCCCAAAAAAGCACTCGTCCCTGGTTGATACTCTTCTGCGCCATGATCGACGTGCTCTTCCTCGCAGCCGTGATAATCGCAGCCGTGGTCATCGGTCGACCGATTTCGTATCTCCGATGCGCCGGCGTCCCGTCTATCATGGCAGTCGGACGGCGAGGGGACTCGCATCCGGATGCGAAATCTGCGTATGTCCTTACCACGCGCCTGAACGATTATTTGGTTCAAGCGGATGCGGATGTTGGGTATGGAGACGAGTACTGGGATGGGGTGTCGGGGTCACGGAGCACTTGTTTGGAAGCCAGGGCGGTTTGGGGGGTTATTATAGGGCTGTGGTGAGGTTTTCGTCTTCTGTTTTGTTTTTCTTCCCTTGACTTGACGTCCAATGTGATGTTCGTCGGGTTGGCTAACGAATCTAGTGTGTTGTTCTTGTGCTCAACGGTGTGTTGCGGTTATTTCTGGCGCAAGCAGAGAGTTTCCACGGCCGGATTACAGAAACTCGACGGATAGTAATACCCAAACCCTTGTTGACTCTGGGATCTCGAATCGAATATACATCTCCCAACACCACGAAACAAATCACCCCGAACTGACCGGCGGAATAATGGCAACCTCATCCCCCGCCTGAATCACCCTCCCTGTTGCAGCCTCATCCGACTGTCCCGTGTTCCCCTCTGGGATCTCCACGTATTCATCACCCACGCTCACGCCGCAACTGCTTAGAACCTGCTCGCGGATACCGGGATATCGTGCCTCGAGGATGTCAAAGAGTCGGACCAGGGGCAGCGGGGCGGAGAGGAATTCGGAGTCTTTGTTGGTGTAGGAGGAAGCGATAGAGAAGTAATGGATTTGGAAGGACATGTCGTTGTCGTTGCTGCTGTTGCTGTTGCTTGTTGCGTCCTCTCGAGTGGGATGAAGCGGTAGTGACTGGTGGTATTACTTCGTACTCTGTAGAACGATGAGGTCCGGATCAGTCGGATTTTCCGAGACGGATCGCTCCACTTCGAGATCCTGCTTAGTCACTTACAATAGTTCTCTATTTATACAGATAGCAAAACCGGCATCAGGCCTTAGCCTCTAAGTCGACTTCAATGCGTGGCCAGCATATAATGATAGCTTAATAGCCTATCCAGATACCGGATCTGGTCATTCAGAGATAAGATAAATGGATAAGAACTTATCCACCGTCCGAGTCTTTCGGATTTCCCGGGTCATCTCGAGAGATGGATTAGGGCTAATTAAAAGAAGAGGCCACCGTCGTTGATGACGAGACTTGACCAAGGACCATGGAACAGTGGCACTCTGGAGCATCGGGAGTGTATATAAGCTTCCTTTTTTCCTTTGTTTCTTCCTACTTTTATACTATTCATTCCTTTATATAGTATATTTAACTATGCGCATCTCTCGTTCGACCCTCTGGCAGCCGCCGCAGCCACGACCACCACGACCGCTGCCACCTCCCTGGAATCAGTCTGCGCCCCGTCACACGCCGAAAAGGCTCTCCCAGATGGCGTCGTGCAAGGCGTCGAGCTCGACTCGTCCTCCATCTAGTAAGAATCGATTGGATAAATAGTTGGCCCGGGTAACGAGGTCAGGAAATTCTTCAGTCAGGGTTGCACACACATCTTATAGACTAAGCACTCCATCAGTATGCGCACATCCACCAATATACTTCTTCGTTAAACTAGCTATGTCACATACTCCTAGACCTCCGTTTATTCCGGAATAATTGACTACCGATTCCCCGAACCTGAGTGACTACCGGGCAGAAAGCACGGTCGGTGAGCCATGTGACCAACTGTATACTAACATCAATAATGATGAGGACTGAAGCATGACATTTGTGACGTTAGTATGCACTCGTTGACAGTCAAGCAATAGTACGGAAAGTGATGCCTATCCTCTGTTCCCTACACCTCCAAGCCTTCGTACAGTCAGCGACGTTGACTACCGCTGCGGCCCTGCCTACCACATTCAGATGACCTACTAAGGTGTTAGGGACAACCTAGGGCTTGCATCTGCCAGTAGGTCAAAAGACCACTATATCTGGCTTATCACAAACCGGATATCCCTAGGCACCTTATATAGTATCGCACTGTTAGGCCGCACCCTAACATAAGGTGTGCCTGCCACATTGGGCCAATCTGCAATAGCCCCATGCCTGCAACTTCCCTCAGCGAGTTTTGCCATTCTTGGGCTGTCTACTATTGAAATCCACCAGCATGGATTTCTTCAGAAACATTTTTGGAGGGACCACGCATCCTCCTGCTACAGCCGTTCCGTCATCACATTCTCACCCGCTGGTCATGGGTCTGCTACCTCCTGATGTTCTCTGCCTGTCGCCTCTATGCACTGCTTGCTGACATTTGACTTTATGTGGAGGATTTATTTCGGTGTCCAGGAACTGGCTCGCATACTCGATAATGAACAAGTAGTCCTAGCGTGTCACGAACGAATCGAATCCGAGTTTCGAGTTGAGTCCAAGTCCACCCTCTCGACTCGACTCGACTCGTATGACATACTAAGTGGTCCTGGCCAGGGCCACACCCACATCGGGTAAGACAACACTCGCAAAACTCCTTGATGAATACTATGAATGGCATGGTATTCCATCATTCTTCATCCAACCTTGGCCAAGAGGTGGTTATGACTTTTATACTGACACCCTCATCCAGCATGCAATGCACAAGGGCCAAATTTGTTACAGAGAACAATATTGACAATGGCAACATTGTCTTCCTTATTGGTGAAGCACAAATGTCGTACCATGACCAAACTCTCTGGCTTGGGTTTATCAAGTCTTAAATCAGTCGACTTCATGGACCCAGGGTATGCCTCTTTTGCTTGTACAGTAGCCCCACCAGAGGGGCAACCAACTTCGACGCTGGCAGCCCTGTCAGGTTCATCGGTATCCAAAAGCGCATATCTCTAACAGTGTCCAACATTCGGTATGCTCCATCAATTTGTCTATTCTGCAGTAGAGCTGAATTCGATGACGTCGTCCGTTGCCTGTGTGCTGATACTCGACGCCCTTCTCCTTTTGACAATGGGGCCCTGACTACATCTTCAATCTTACGAGCGGTCACCTGGGAGCGGTAGAGGCAGTTATTGACACCCTAAAGTGAGTCAGTCGTGTCATGCATTGCTGCATTTGTTTTCAATGTGCTGACAGAATATCCTTCTAGATGTATTGTGTAGAAAATCAAACATAAAGAGATTACCATGGGAGTCATGACAAAGGAACAGGAATTTGCTATAAAAATGGGTGGCTGCATGCAGAGCCTCTTGACACTGATGCGCAGACCATAGTGTGCATATTCCCAACGAAGCTGCATCTGAAGTAAGTATTTGCACCTCAGGATGTATATATAGCTTTTCCTGATCTGAACAGGTTTGTTGAGTACTACCTAACGGGGTCCTCTGCGCCCTTCCCATACCACAAATTCCCAAGTATTGAATCTCTCGCAGAGGCTGTCTTGAGGGGATTTTCCCATCGGAATCTTGCTTCAGCGGCACGCTTGGGTACAAGTGTCGCTGCCCGGCCTGTGGAAGCATCCTATCAAGATGAGTTTTACCGCTCACTACAGCAGGCCCTGGGGTTTTCGGCCAAGGTGACTAGTGAATGGACCGGGGACAAAGACAATCGTATAGATTTCAGGATCGAGGACCCGAGATGGGGAATCGAACTATTGCGCGACGGCAACCGCCTCGGTGAACACTGTGACAGGTTCGTGGGAATGGGAGATATACGCCGTGGATCCAAAATGGATCACTCCAGGATTGGCTCCTAATTGATTGTCGGACTTCCTTTCCACGTGAATACAGTAGATTTATCCCCTTTTTTTCGGCTTGTGGTACACATGGCTAACTTCAATGCAGGAGTACCGGGGACGAAGCTCTGGAGGGCGGTTTTTGCTAGTGATTGTACTTCTGTTCGAATATTGGATGCGAGCAACAGGATTGTTGTTGACGAATTCTCTCTTATGTCTTAGCTTTTACCCCCCTAGTGAGTGCTCTCGGTTGTACCTGTTCCTAATGCCTATGCATGGTATTCAGAAACAAGGAAATAGAAATAGTATATCGTGCTAAGCTATCTTCTCCATCCTACCAAGATCTATAAACAGCTTTGTGCGCGATTTGAGTTTGGGACAGGTTATTAGACACAAAGTCAAGAAACCAGGAATCAAGGCCTACCCATTTCCATAGGCACGTTATTTTTCTCAAGGTGCCCTTACTTTGCACGTTACAATATTCCGACAGGGTCGTGTCGGGGATATCTATGTACATTTAGCTCTAGTATTTCTATTCCTTCCAATAATGTTCTCTCAAAGGCTGTTTTATGGATCTCCCCGTGCTGCAACGATTGCCTAAGTAGGGGCAGATACCCAGACACCCAAGGAGACCAAGCGGTCTTGGTCAGACGGTTCGTCCACGACACAAAAATTACTACAACAGTTAGGGTTCGCACTTGGTGGGACGAAGTTGAATGACATGGCATTATGGGCATTTCTATCATCTATCGTAGCAACCATACCGTACGTACGCTATACATCAAACATACCGACTCTACACCATAGCCCTGAAAGCCCCCACCAGATCATTCCTCAAATCTTCCCAATTCTCCAACCCCACACTGATCCGCAGCAGACCCCGGTCCACAGTCGGATCTGACATCGTGCGCCACTCGATCAACGACTCGACCCCGCCCAGACTGGTTGCGTGCTGGAAGAACGAGAGCTTGCTGGGAAGGTGGCGCGCACGGTCTTCAGTTGTCAGCGAGATGGAGAAGACGGGACTGAAGCCGTTGGGCAACTGTTGCCGGATCCAGGGTTCCGTTTGCAGACTCGCGTGATAAATGGCCTTGACGTTGGCTTGGGTCACAGTCTCATCGGTATCTGGTGCTGGGTTTGGCGTATTAAGGGCCTTGTTAAGCCATGAGACCAGCTGGGTCGCATTGTGGCTCTGGCGTTGGACGCGGACTTCCAGTGTGCGAAGACTGCGCACGCCGAGCCAGCTCTCCATGTTACCCATCACACTGCCCAAAAATAACCGATCGGTCCTCAACTGTCGCGCCCAGTCCTCCCGTTTCGTGGCGAGTACTCCACAGAGCAGGTCACTGTGGCCTCCGAAGTATTTGGATCCGGAGTGCATCACCAGATCCGCACCCCATTCGAACGGATCCTGCAGGTTGGGCGGTGCGAATGTGCTGTCCACCATGAGGTACGCTCCGCGAGAATGAGCTTTCTGAGCAAATTCCTCAATGTTAAACGCAATGCCAGTCGGATTCACGGGTGTTTCCAACGCAATCAGATCTCCCTCGTGCAATTCCTCAGTCTCGCAGTCAAGACCCAACTGCTGTGTTCCCGTCAACCGACTAAACATATCAAGAACCCCATGGCAGCCATGGTACCCATCACCAATAGACACGCGACGCGGATTAAGCAGAACCAAGGCAGCATTCAGCGCGGACAAGCCGGACGAATAACTGACGGCATGGCCGTGAAGCAACGACGAAAGAATCAGCTCGAAACGGGTATAGTTGGGCGCAGAAAGACGAGAGTATATGTGCGTGCGGACGTCGGTGTTATACTGCTAAGGTCAGTATCGTATAAACTCTCAGAGAAATGAACCAAGCGTACGTTCTCCGCATCAGCGACTGGCACCAGCTCGTCTGGGTTGTCGGGGTATCTAAACGTGGTCGCGACATGCAGCGGAGGTGCTACATCATTGACTACATTGACCGGATCGTCTGCATGCAGTGAGAGCGTAGAAGGACCGGCATTTTCGTGTGAGGGATGCATGGTAGTCTTTTGTCGTTGCAGTCAATGGTAGCCAGTGGTTGAAGAAGAAGGAAGGAGAGTTGACCTCGCGTCATGTGGGGGACTGAGGGGCTGCACGTGACTGGCAGCCGAACACCAATTCCCAGCCAAGACATTATCATTATTTATATTGTACAGGGAAATCACCGCCGGAGGGAGCCTATCCTGGACTGCTCCCGAACCGACCCAGGTGCCGCTGTCTGGAAATTCGACCGATCTGCTTCCGTTAGTATCACAAACCAAGTATCCCGGGATGCGTGTCTTACCCGTTTCGCTATCAAAAGCAATCGAGATATCATCATGCTCAATGGGGTATTCAGGCATATCCAAGCAAAGGAAATCAGAAGATGGATCCTCCTCCGTTTTAGGGAGTGCGAATTTGGCATCGACATAGCGAACCCAGAACTTCCCTGATCGCATAAAACTCTCCATCGTGTCTGTACCCTTCAGAAGAAAGTTCATGCATCGCCCATGATTGAAGTCGTTGAAAAATGCCAGCAGTTGAACGACCTTCTCCTGCTTGACGATTTGGATTCGTGTCAGGGTTGCTTCCCATTTCTTATAGATCGGTACCACCATGCGTCGACGAGAGATCACAAATGATGTTGCGATACTACTCTCGTTAGTACACAGCTTCGTATACATATGATAGGTGCTCACCTGTCATATAGCACTTGGAATCCAGTGACAGCCGCCTCGAAATCATGAAGGTCTATAGGAGTCAGCAATTGTCTGAGACAGGCGGGAAGAGTAGCACGTACCCTTCAAAGAGGGAAAATCAAATCTTCGAATCATAGGCTTGACCATTGCCGCCTGCAAAAACTCGGACAACGTGGAAGGCATCTCAGGACGAACAAGGTTCTCGGCCACTGAAACGGTCAAGTCCTGCTGCCCGGGGCGGTATAAACTCAAACCCGTTCGGTTGTTGACATTCAAACCTAATTTCAGCTCGCCAGGACCTAGAAAAGAAAAAAGTCAATCAAAATATTCCAAAAAACTCATTTTGGGTTATGAAAATACCTAAATTAATACGATCCGTAACAGACCCCCAATCACTCGCGATAAATGCCCGCAGGTGCTCCGAGAGAATGGTCGGACCATACTGGTGGTCTACTTCACCGGGTTGCCGGTCGATCACGATCACGTTGCCGGCTGGAAACTGTAGATGAATTACAGCCGTACGGCCGGTAACTTGGTCTGCAGGCTGTTCAATAGAATAAGCTCGGATAGGCACATCGGAAATCTTGAGTTCGTTCTGTCTCGGGAGCATGCCAAGAAGCATCGAATGCATCATCGTGCGCTCTTGGACCTCGTGGAATGTCATCAACATCGATCGTGCTCTTCCCTCCTCTGTAACTTTGAGGACGAGGGCCGGTGCTCCATCCTCACCACGTAGTAGACCAAACACAACTGGAGATCCATAACCCAGTATATGACGGACATTGCTGAGGGTCTTCACCTTGGGGCTGGTGAGGATGGCAACTCGGAATCCTTGATGGATGCTTCGAGTCCCAGTACCTTCAGTCACATTGATCGACCGCTCGAATAGTCGCATTCGGCATCGCTCGATGGATTCCACAGGGAAAGCTTTGAGCGTTCCGGAGTCGATGTACTGGAAAACCTTCAAAGTGTTCTCGAAAATAATAGACTCGCCCGCCTCGGGCTTCAGGCTCTCTTCTGTCCTGAGAGTATATTTCACAATATTCCAGATCATTTTGAAATCATCTTCCTGGAACATGACGTCCAATTCAAACCCACGGGGCAGTCTGATCCGCATGGAGTTCGTTCGTACCTGCCATTCCACATCGTCCCATGTAGGACCCTTCTTCCGATCCGACTGAATCATCACATTGACCAGTTCACTTTGACTATTGATCGCAGAGAACACGTACCAGTCTGAGCGGTCCCGGAGAATCGACAGCGCACAGGGCATGGCGAATTGCTGAGTGTCATCTTCACTGGAGCTGACGCACACATCGACGAACATAGTGCCGTAGCTGAAATAACGAGGTGTATCCCCCAAGGGCATCATAGTTGTCATGCTAGGTGTGTGCCCGGAACGATCTACCAACATGGAGCGTGCTGCCCCGGACAAAACGGCTGAAACATCGGGGGCAAAGAAGGGATACCGTACCCACATACTTGTTTCTAGGTTTTCAATAGGTCCTCTTTCCGACATAGCAATTATGGCCAAAATGTTATTTCGCTTGATGGACATGGCTAGAGAGCGGAGGTGGTTCAGGATCGCTTGGTGCAAGCTGACGATTTCGCCCAGCTGTTTGTCGCCGGTCGAGGTAACAGCCTCTTGCAAAGCGTCGACGCTCATCTCACCGTACCGTGTCAACTCTTCGTGCTGAGTAAAAATGGCCTCGTTGATCCACAGAGCCTTGCCCAGGTCCAATACCGCCTGTCTGGGGTCTAGCGGAGAGCCGCGCGGGGACATGCCGGGACTGGTGCTTGAAGGGCGGGAACGAGCATATGCTTCCAGAGCTTTCCTCCCCCGCAGGAACCACCACACTGCGGATCTCATCCACTCTGCAAGGGATGTCTCCATCAGTGGCTTGACACTCTCCGCAGACAGTCTAAACAGATCATTGTATTGTGCCACGAAGCCCTGGAATTCTGTAAAAGCAGAGTCACCAAGTTGATTAGTCGCAGCCCGTATCGACAGCCTTGGGGGCTGCGGCTGATAAGGAAGTTCATGGATGTCCCTGCTTGAAGGACGACTTGATTCGTTTGTTACCGAGTCCATGCTTTGTTGCGGCCTGGCCTTTGTAGGGGTGCGATGCAAGCTGCTACTACTCGTGTTCGCCGGCTTGATACCGAAAGGAAGCGTAGGTTCGAGGCGCGGTGGTTCTACGCCTGCGCTATCCGAGCCGCGCGACTCGGGATCGAGAGGAGGGCTGCTAAGGACATTGGCTGATGGTGTTGGATCTGTCGCAGAGAACGGCGGGGTTTCGTATAGAGAACTAACACTACCCGGGGACGCTGGCTGTTCTAGCCTCGCGGGTGCGGCAGCGTCTGGCGGAGAGGCAGGCTCCGGTTCTTCGGCACGATTTTGCAAGGCACGGCCTTCTTCTAACTGCATCTTTTGACGGATTCGTTGCGCGAACGAGTTGGATTCTGGAGAAGCTCGAAATGACAAACGAGACCCGCGGTCTCCCAAATTGAGCGTCATGAGGAAATCTGTATCCTGAGGATTTTGCAACAACGGCGGTTTCTCATCGGTCAAGACATTAACTGCATTTTTTGGAGGGGAGGGTGGGGTATTGAGGTGCAGCTCGGGAGCATCGATAGCCTGAGGTATGCTCCCCGACGGGACAGAAGGACTTCTCTCTGGTTGGGGCAAGCTCTGACTCCGGATACGATTGCGGCGTATTGAAACTTCGATTGTTGGAGCATCAGACTCATCACCACCTTCCCCAATCACGTCAGGCCCCTGGCTAGTAAATGTCACCTTCAATCCTTTTCGGGTATGATTCTTCTTCCGGATAGGCATAGTGCCCACACCGGGGTAGGCCTCCGTGACATTGGATACGGAATTTACAACATCTTGCGGGGAGGGCCACTTCGAAGCCGCACCACCCAGCCCGCGGTAGTTTGTAGCGCCGTGTGACAACGATTTGGATCGGGAAGGGCCAAGAAAGGCTTCAACTTGCTGGTCGGCGGAATTTTTGTTTTGTTTATCTCTGGAAAAGAGTTTCTCTCTCCAATGGGGCTTTTTGACGGGCGGCTGCTTGCTGTCTGAAGTTGCCAGGAAGGCGAACGGGTCGTCACTCGGCATAACGACTATACTCGGGCCACACCACTAACGGGTGTACCAATTGTAATGGGGAGAGAATAGTCTATGAAGAGAAACCAACAAGATGCTCGTACACGACAATTTATGTATGCAAAGAGTCAGAGCTCGCCGCCGTCGTCGTCGTCGTCGTCGTCGTCTGCCGCCTGCTGTCCAGTATTCCTCCGACGTAATCTAATGCGATGCGATGTGGTCGACAATCGCAGTTTTAACGATCGACAGGGGGAGGGTCGTAATAAGTGTGGAGGAGCACCTCCTTCAAAGCACAGGCGTCGACGGGACCGATTCCTTCTTTATCTTTTCTTTGTGTATAGGTCGATATGTCTATCGATGTGTGTGATTTATTTGGCGTAGAGTGTCGGGGCCGATCAACGGCCAGGCGGTGTTGCGGTCGGAGAGGGCGCCAAGGAGGAGTCGGAGAGCTTGTGCGTACGTGACAAATTGCAGGAGGGAGGAAGATAAGAAACTGAGGAGAAATGAGATAACAAGACAGGTCGTCAAGGTGAAATAAAACCCCTCGTCGTCTCGAGAGGAAGAGAGAGACTGCTCAGGGGAATGATTACTAGTGGTTGTCCCAGTACCGTTAGTGTGAACTCTCTACTCTGGACTTCCAGACAGTGAAAGAGATGATGATGAAAAGAAAAACAAGACGAAACAAGAAAAGGCACAAAAAGAACCGAACCAAACGGCTACAACGAAGCAACATCAGACAGAAGCAGCACAGAGAAAGAGAGAGAGAGAGAGAGAGAGAAGAGGTAGCAGAACAGAACATCCCGAATGGGACAAGAACGAGGACGACACTATGCCCGATTGGGAGCAGAGGGGAGCCGCAGTGTTGTTGCACCAGTGTCTCCTTGCACTCTGCAGTTCCCCTGCCGGGTCGCACTGGATATTAGATCTGGCTCCCTTGATCGACTGGAATTACTCCTTCTACGTACTATCCCTATTCTGCTCTTCTACTTCATCTTCCGTCTCTATCATCTTCTATCTCCGAGGTGCTACTCTCTACTCCGGACTATGTCGACCACCCGCGCTGTGGGCAGCTTTGAAACGGCGCTAGTCCGCTCTGGTTCCGTACCCCACCCCCAGCCGGCGCTAGACCATATTGGGTTGGCGCGGTGGACGGCTGAGGAGACCTCACAATATTGCTGACGTAATCAGACCGCTGTCAATTGATTAACTAACTGGCTATTGATATTGATAGTGATATATCGAGCAATACTCCGGGCATAATAAAATGAAGAACAGAACTGGCAAAACCGACTTCCCACCTATCAAAGGATAATTGCGCTAGCCTCATTCTCGGGCTGAATTCAGTGTATCCACACAGGCCATATAAGCATCGGCAACGACCCTGTAGCGTTCCGGATGGCGCTCCGTAGGATGGACGTCGTAGTCGTCGAAATATCCAGGCGGATATTCAGCCTCCGGCGCCTTGATGTCGTCATTGAAATATCCAGATGGATATTTAGCCTCCTCGAGGACCTTGAGGAAGCTGTGGAATCGGTCGAAGAAGTCACTGGTAGGAGTGTGGTCCCTAGACAATACGACCTCGGCGTGTCTGTCAAGAAGTGTAAGGGTAGGTTGATAGCCTGGAGTGTCACTCATTATTAGGAGCGAGCAGACAGAGTGGATGATGTGGATGGACAGGGACTCACCAATGCAAGCCACAATGCCAGGATGCAGTCCATACAACGATATATACACCCACACATCCGTCCTCGGCTTCAGGCCCAATCCGTTCGCCATATACAAGCCAGCATCCAGCTTAGAATGGCCCACGTTCTGAGGATTGTAATTCGAATACTTGCTGTGACATCGAGCATCAATTTCATACTGTGTATCCGCAACCGTCTCGATGCCAAACTTTGCTTTCTTGTACCAGGAGAGGATGCCGTTCCGGTGCGAGAACTGGCTTATCCGGTCGGTATGCACCGTCTCGTAGTCCTCATCGCCTATCTCACCGTCTGACTCCTCCTCACTGCACATGGGATCCGATTCCGATTCCTCGCGGAGATGACGATTGCTGGACCAGGTGGCTTCGGATTGGAAGTCAGAGGCATCAGAGTCTTCATATTGGGAGTTCTCCTCCTCTTCTTCCTTCTCCTCCTCTTTGTTTTCTTCTGGCTGCTTATTCTCATCCTCGCTCATTTTCGTGTCTTCATGGATGTTCATATCATCGGTATCCTGGACTTTCTCCCCTCCTTCTTTCTTGTCGTTTTGCTCACTCAATGATTCAACACCAGCCATATCCTCACCCTTCCCATCATCTTCAACCCCACGAAGCGTATCCTCAGACCCATTCCAAGAGGGTTTTTCACTCAGCTCTTTCATTACCTGGGCCTCCATCTCTGCTCCTTTCCCCTCCTCTTTGTCCTGAAGATCAGAGCCGCAACCAGAGCCAGAAAGAGCTTCCCCCTTTGACCAGGGGGTCTCACGATGTAAATCGTGCAGTAGCTGCAGAAGATGATTCTCACGACGGAGACGCTCGTTCATCTTTTGCATTTCGCGGTAGTCATGCTCGGTTGGTGGCATGGTTGGTGGTGTTGAGCTGGTGTTACTCTATTCTGCCATAAGATATATAGTATTGCAACAGGCTAAGTAGATGGGAGGGCAAATAGCAAAGAGGAAATAAAAAGAAGATATAGACTCATAATGGAATATGCCAATATGATGTCCTTGACTCTGCCAGCTATGTATCGAGGTCATTATGATGGGTTGACCAGTCTACATACGCTTCTCAAGGTAGCATTTCCTCATCATTTCACGAAGACAATAAAGGTCCGTGTGAGATATCATATATCACTTGTATAGCAGTCATAATGATTGGCATACCACTAGCCCTAATCTCCCAGTCGGGAATCTGAGCAAATTTCTATGGCCGTCTTTCTTGACAGGATGGAATCAGGAACAAGAAGGGACAAGACAATGCAGTAGATACAAAGGTGGTTTTTATGGTTGACTGGCTAGGTTATACTGCTAAAGCAGCAAATAAAATAGGTTAATGTAAGCCAATATAGCGGTGGGAACAAAGATTATTCATCCATAATAATACCATCAATACGGAAACATCAATGAGCAATTCGCAACTAGATAACAAAGGAAGGAAGAGAGATTTCAGGCATTTTTGCAAAAGGACTGCTGTACTCCAACAAAATTCTCTTCCACTGACCCTTCTCCAGCCAATCAACAAGACAAGATTTGCTCGCACATTTCCAAGCTGCTTGCGCATTCCGCTGCCAAAAATTCAAGGCACGGGCCGACACTGGAATATCACACGTTTGTATTACGAGAGAAAGGGCGGTCAGAAGCGAAGCTTCTCAGCGACACCTATTCCGTGGTGGTATTCCCATGCATCTCTGATTTTCTAAGCGTTTCCACTCAGATCGTCCGCAAAAGGGTGGATCGATCATAGATCTCAGTCCTGCATACAAATGAGTAGGTAAACATTGACAATGCAAACAATGTTTTAATGAGAAAAACAAGAACAGATGAATAAGAAATCATTGATTGAATACATTGATATCTGGAAGTTATCTTATATACGGTCAGCAGTCCCTGGAGTAATGCTCCATAGCTTCCCTGAAATCAGCCGATAACCGTATAATCATGACATGGGTATATCACCGAGGCATTATAGCAGGCATATCATATGGCCACAGCCTTCCTCGTCAGGACTTCCTCCACAGCTAAAACCCCCTGATATATGTCATAGAGTCCGTGATGAGTAAAAGGTTTGGAAAGCTTGAATCGCAAGATGTCCACGTATTCTTGAGAAAGCTGCATGCTCCTTAGATCTCCGCTAAAGACGTATTGCAGAGGCAGGCCAGAGAGATATAGTTCCGGTTTCTAGGAAGGCAGAGTCCCATATCTGGTTTCTTTTTAGAAATGCTCTTATTTCCTCCTGGTTGATAGAAGTACAATGAGAAACCAGTCATACGTAGTCGCAGTTCCCAGTTTCCTATGAGGTGATTGTCCAATTACACCCTCCCAACGACGTCCCAAGGAACCTGATAGCATGGCTTATATCGCATTGGTGACACATGGGTCTGGCCTTGACGCTGCAGACCCAGAATAGTGATGGCAGCATCGGTAGCAGCTTCGTCGAGCTTTCTGGCTTAAGGCCCTCTTTCGTGCTGGCCCTTCGGATTTGGTAAGACTAGCACTGAAAGTGACGGACACGGGAGGAAAGATTGTCGAGCTTCCAATGGCTGAACATGATTCGGCTGACAATCTCATGAGCACTATTTGGGAGTGAGCCCTTAGAACCTTGGATTGAGCCTGGTACATACAATGCTGACGGATTGTTTGCTTGATAGATGATTTATCCGTGATAGACGATTCCATGGTTTTGGCCACATCAGGTAACAGGAATATAGGCACGCATACACCATATCGCTTAAGAACAGGATGCTGACAGATGAAGAAAGCATGGCCAGTGATGCTAGGCTGATATTAAGGTGTTGCTTGTGCATGATCCTATATAGCGTATCACTTGATTTCAATCTTAATATGGAGTAGAGACACTCGACGCTGTGGTGGATGACCAGCGATGGTTAGCAGTCGTCCAGGGTCTCTCGATCCTTGGGTGGACCGTCTGGATAGTACATGGTAGCGTTATAAACACTGCAGGTTATTTTTGCAGTTGAGCTAAGCCTTGCTATTGGTACTTTATAGATAGAGTCAAGATGCAGGTGAAATGACGAACGAAAAAAACTCTGACAGGTTATAAGCTGACACAGACATGATGTCGTTGGCTCATCACACTAGGCAAATATCTCGTAGCTGTGTGGAAGAAGAGTTCTGCGTAGACACAAAGTGCAAAGTAGGGCATGCATGCGGCATACATTCTACTCTCGGTAAGGGGAAGGCACGGTGCAGCACTGGTAGTAGCCTTGCTTGTAAAAATAATCATCGAGTCTCTGTCCAGGCGTCAAAGCCAGTCCGATCGGGTCTAGGCATCCCTTGACTTTGACATTCTCTAGATCTGATATGAAGCGAGGAGTTATGCGGAGTATCTATGCCCTATGCTATGCCACTATGTCATGGAAACTCAACTGGAACAATAGTATAACTGCCTATAAATGAGATATCCGATGCATCCCGTTACTATTTTTCCTTGTCAGACAGACCCGTACAGATAGAATGCACAGAGTACCCTGAACAGAGCCAAACAACCCCCCCAACAAGACCGTGACACTCTGAGACAGTCTCAACCTCGTGGATCTCTTCCATGCCTCTCCATCGATCCATTCATAGCCGGCGATAGTATTAAGCACAAGCAAAAAGAGTTGTCTTGTTTGGACGTCAGTGCATGTTTCCAAGTATAGAACCCGGAAAAGCAGTCAAGAAAATTGTGCATCACCGCCTCCCAAAGTGGGAATTATTGGTCCATCCGAGGCGCAGCAGAACAAGTCGAACTGTCTGTCTGTGTTGTAATCAATACTTCTTCTCGGCCTTATACTAATGTAACTAATCCGTTCTTTCTCACTCTCCTTTTCTTCATCATATTATTATTATTATCCTCTTTTATTCTTACATCCCTCCTTTCGTTTCATCTCTTGACTCTCCCTCCGTCTTGGACTCCCCGCGATAGTTCCCAGTTATGCGTCGTGCCCCCTGACCCGATCAGACTTGATTTCCCGTCCCTCCGAGGAAATAGAACGAGAAGGAAGAATAATTGAAATAACTAAAAAGAAAAAAACAAAACAACTCGATACTGAAAATCATTCTTATCGAGTGCGTCCGTTCTCGCGACCCGCCCGTCTTCAACGAACGAACTGTTCGATCTGCTGGCCCAAAGTGGTTCCCTACAATCGCGCGGTCGTGCTTGACTTCTCTGTACCGCTACAGTCAGTGCGGTGTCAGGCAGAACAATAATTACGAATTCTGATTGCTGGAGATTTTTGCGCACAACGTGGATTGAATCGCCTACGAGGGGGCTGACCTCCCCGAGGAGGTCATCCCGGTCACGTAAGACGGTCGTGATGTCTATCAGTCACGACAATGAGGGATGGCAGAGGGAGAAGAAACGGAGGATCATAGATGATGACAGTGGTGATGGTGGTGTTTCGACATTGGTCCTTAGTCGACCGGCACTTCCGAATATAAACCCCCCGAGTGGACGACGGTACGATTCGCAACGTCGACGATGGCGAGATATTCCTTCAAGGCGACGGCGTCGATATCGAATTAGGGACTGGGGAACAAGCGACATGGCATGGACATTGAGATGGATGATGATGGTGGTGGTGATCTCGATGCTGTGGGTGTCTCCGGCGTGCGCGGCTTTCTTGAACTTCGAAAATTGTCTGGATCCCAGTATTCGCAGCTCGAGCCCTCTCCGGCTGCAGTTTGTACCGCTAGATGTGGCCGTGACGTTCGACTTGGCCGATCCGCTGCATCCTCTCAACGTCACCGTATACGGCAATGTCTCTGGAACGGCTGACCAGCGCGAAAACTATCCTTCTCCTGATGATCCGCTGTGGTTGAATGCTACGGACCCCGTCGGGAAGATCGAAGATCTAAGCACATCGAATAACAAGTACTCCACCTTGTTGAAGTCGGTCGACGTAGTCAGCTTCACTCCCTACAGCGAACCGGGCCGGTTTTGCTCCTCCCTTATCCAGGGCGAATGTCCGCTAGGCCCTGTGTTTTATGCCAATACGTGAGTTCTTCGCGATCACTAGAACATGCGAAGCTAGTGCTTACTGACCGCTTGATTTGACAGGAGCGATTTGTCGTCGTTACATGCGTTCTCTTTCCAAAATGACATGCAGTCCTCGTATCATTTCGCGACTCTATCGTCCCAGTTGCTGGTCAAGTCGGGCGATGCTTCAGCAACCGAATTGGCCTGTATATCGGTGAACATAACCCCCAGTCTCGGATCAGCCCTGAGTAACACACTGGCTTACGTGCCCCTCGCAATCCTCGTGCTGGTAGGGCTTGCTACGATCATCGCCGCCATTTACAGTCCATGGGGTACAACGGATCTGTTTCGCTGGACGAGCAACTACGGTCGGGATGAAGATGTTCTGCGATTGGTCACACCGGGTTTCGGGGACTGTCTGCAGTATATTCAGTTCGCGGTCTTGACGGGCTCTCTGTCATTGGATTACCCTGGCTACTATCAGCCAGTGGTGAGCCAGCCGGCTTGGTCTGCTCTCATGTTCAACCAGAGCTTCGTCAACCCAGGCAAGGGACGGAACCCTGTCATCGATGGTGTCTATGCTGTCAACGCTACCTACGGACTGGACCGGCTGGAACACTTCGTGGGTATGAGTTCAGCTCAGGACGTCTGGCCGGGGATGATGGTTTGGCTGCTGGTCATTGTGGTCAGCATCACACTTCTCATCCAGCTGGCTTTCGGTTTCCGGTGGCTTCACCACGTCCTCGCAAACATCCCCGAGGAAGACCTGCGTGCGAAAAACATGCCATTCTCGATCGGGAATGTTGTACGGATTGTCTTCAATTTCCTGTTTCTGCCAGTCATTTCGCTCTCATTTTTTCAGCTCGTCATTGCCGGTCACTCCCCGGCATACTGCGTCGCTTTGGCTGTCATAGTCATTTTGATTCTAATCGCCTTTTCCATTTGGACCATCCGACTAATCACCACCACCCACCCGAAATCCTACCTCTTTGACGATCTTTCTACAGTACTCTTATACGGTCCTATCTATAATACCTTTAATGACGACGCGGCTGCGTATGCCGCCGTTCCGATCTTTATCTCCTTCGCCCGAGGTGTTGCCATCGGCGCTTTGCAACCCTCCGGGATCGCCCAAATCGTTCTTTTGGCCATTTGCGAGGTTGTGTCCGTGCTGACCCTCGTGGCCTTTCGACCATTTCCTTCACCGACGTCGATGAATCTATATCATATCTGTTTCGCCATCGTGCGTTTGCTAACTATCCTACTCAGCGTAACCTTTGTTCCCTCGCTTGGGGTGTCCGAGGCCTCACGAGGCTGGATCGGTTATGTCATCCTCTTGCTGCATGCCCTCGTTCTTGTCTTTGGATTCTTTCTGAATGCCTTGCAGACCTTAATTGAAGTCATAGCGCGGCTTGCAGGTGCCGGTGGGAACGAAGGCAATGTCACCCGTGGTGGCTTGGTCAAGGTTTGTAACTCTGTTTTTTCTTCTTTTTTCTACCCCTTTTTCATCATATAGAATACTTGCTAATGACAAATAGGTCCTTGGTATGCGACAATTGTCTCGCCGTGAGCCTCGTCAGGACATTGGCACGCGTCAAAGCATGAACTCCGAAGCGGCTATGCTTACGCCTGCAGATGACCGTCTCTCATCACAATGGGATAATTCCCGAGCTAGGAGTCTTTCAGGGAGTTCCGCACTACTACTCGGCCGAGCCACTGCTAGCGATGGCAGGACTAGTGCGATGGAGTCCGGAAGTGCGCAGGGCGGAGCCAGCAGCCGCGCTAATAGCAGTGGCTTGGTATCACCCACGACTCCAAGGGGCGCATATCCGACGGCCGGCAGTACCACACCCAGAAGTGGTCAATTCTTTGGCATGCATTCGTACGATCCATACTACCGCCCGCCACGGCCCCGGAAGAAGACAATGGATACGGAAGGTTCGGCTGAGAAATCCCCTGGTGCTAGTAATACGCCGCGGGCAACCCATTTCACGGAAGCGACAGAGGACATGGATGGGTCACCTAATAAGGGTACCCCAATGCCAGCTTACCTTCCCGCACCCAAGGATGACCTCGATCTAGACGACGCCCGACCGCCACGGAAGGATAAAGACTATGCGGTCCGTGAAGTGGATTTCTACTATCACGTGCGGGGTCCTCCGCTTTCTCACATGGGTACTCGCAAACTCAAGACTGGACCGGCCGACCCTACTGGACCCGTTTCTTCGGCAACTGGCTGGTTCCGGAACTTGTTCATGGGGAAGACCAAAGAGAAAGGCAAAGGATTCGAAGTGGTCCGTAGCACGAGGGCACCACCGCAGGGGCTTTTTACAGAAAGCGAGGAGTTCCATGAACCGTACCGCGATGAACCGGATGCTTCCGGACCTGCGAACTCACCGCACCGCGCATCGGGCGCTAACCTGCGCCAGCGTGGTCTGGAGGGGGAGGATGGCAACAGCAGTGGCCGTACTAACAGCAACGACAATAACGACCGACACACCCACAACCAACAACACGGCGAAGCGCCCAGTCTGCAACCTTTTGACTCTGGCGGAGGTATCGAGCTCCCCAGCCGCATGGGGTCGCAGCATAGCTCCCAGGCCCCATCCGTGACGATCTCCCGCCACAACTCCACACGCCAATCTTCCACGGCATCATCGGGTCTAGACGTGCAGCACGCCCTCGGCCCCGTCGCCGAAGCCGCCTCCAACGAACCACGAGACCCCAACGATCCCCAAGGTCTCTCTACGCTCGCCTCGGGCCAGTTACAGCCCACCGACGGAACGGGTCGCTTACCATTCAGCGCCACGAGCTCCCCATCGCGAGATCGTGATTTCTCCGTTGCGTCGACAGCCCCGTCGACAGCGTCGAGTAATCGCGTTGGTGGCGGGAATCATAACGACGGGAATACGCGGTCGCGCGTAGAACGGCCGTCTAGCTTGGGTTATGTCACGTCGCACCGCGCGCAGGACCACATCCATGAGCCTAGTGCAGATCAGGTATCGTTGACCGGGAGTGCGGCGGAGTGGGTGGATGAAGCGGTAGCGGAGACTGAGCATTGAGCTCTCTGCTCTATGCCACCTGTTGCCATCCATCCCCAGGCTTGGTGGTTGCCGATGTCAAGGTTACGAATCTCTTTCTCTTCCTTGGTCCTTCCATTCCCTACAAAAGGAACAGGCGTTTTGGATATACCTGCCTCATTGATCTCCACCTATCTCTTTTTGACTTGATTTGACTGATTGATTTCCGACTGTGTGTCTGTGTCTGCTGGATATACACTCAGCTCAGCGACTTCCGCCTCCTCTTTCCCTTTTCTTTTTGTTCAATATATTGAAGCATACTATGTAAATCATTGGATAAGCACGTCATGTACAGTTAGAGGCTTTGCTTCTTGTATGATCTATCTCTTTAGGGAATAAGTCTTTTAACTACATACAAACATATAGCTATAGCTATAGTTGTTGGATGGGACTGGAATACATATCTTCATTGGAAAAAGCGTATAATTACTGTCTCTTATCTCTCTCTGTGTCTTATATAAATATACTATGACCCCGCGGCCAATTCTCGGCAGTTCATATCGACCGCCGCCACTTCTCCGTGTTCTGTCAAATCTCGCCCTCTGCACTCTACATATATTCTGCCTCTACTTTATCCCCCGCGTTACTTCTAAACTCGTAATATACCACTATCTATCTGTTTGTTTCTTTTGACCAGATTTAATACTGCGCTTCTGAAATCGTATAAACCGGCTGTTGTTGCCTTGAAACTGCTGCTACCGCCTGCACATGACACCCACGGCCTATCGTCTCAGCGGCGGAGTTCGAGCGCCCTTTAGCCATATCTCTTACCACCCCGACTCAGATCATCTATAACACATATTCACGAAGACGAGAAACGCTCAGGATTTTTGCGTCGATAAGGGAAGCCCATGTCGTTCACGTCGAGTTCGAATTCCCTCGCCTCCACCTCCACACCCTCCACGCCCGCGTTTTCGGCCCCGGATGGCTCTCGCGGACGTGCTACGATGGCACGTGGTGCTTCGAGTGATGGGTTGAATCGACCGCAGGCGAGTTCGAGTGCAACGAGACTAGGAGAGGAGCGGTTAATGGAAAGGAGGAGGGCCTCTACGCTTAGTGATGCGCCGGATCGCAAGAGGAGGTTTCGGGTGACGTCTGGGCCGGGAGGGTGGGGGGTTTTGGATGGCTCGGGGCGAACGGGGAGTGGAACGGGGATATTTGTCGAGCAGGGTTCGTCGTCGAGGGATCATGATAATGCAGCGTCTGGGATGGCGGTGGCGACAGGGTCAGGATCAGGGTCAGGATCAGGGTCAGGAATCGGGTCGTCATCCGCGACGCCTATCGATTTAACCTCGTTGTCGCCTCCGCGACGACCATCGAATGACCACCGCCTCAGTACTACTCCGTGGCCTCTACAAGGGACCGATATCATGGAATACGTCCGTCCGCGCTGGCAGCCCGACGACGAGGTAACCGAATGTCCGATCTGTGAGGCCCCATTCGGTTTCTTTTACAGAAAACACCATTGTCGGAAATGCGGGCGCGTCGTGTGTGCCTCGTGCTCACCGCATCGGATTACCATTCCACGGCAGTATATCGTTCGTCCACCGGACGCGGAGGGCGGCGTGACTGCGGCTGGAGCGGCGGGTTTCGTCTCGGCTCGCGCATCGCAGGTGATCGATGTCGAGAGTAATGATATCCCTGCCGTGTCGCCTTCAGCAGCCAATCCGGCTCTAGGGGGAGGCGAGGAGGTACGGTTGTGTAATCCATGTGTGCCTGATCCGAACCCAGAGCCGCCACGGGTATTTGTGCAGCCGAATCCGCCTAGGCATCGGTCTCATCAATCAATGTCGGTGCCACGGCACCCGTACGGTGTGTTGGTAAGTTCTCGCGGATGTCCTTGTATCAATATGGTATATCATAGCTCTAACAACTGCAGGGTGAGGGTCCCCGTCAAGGCCGGAGGACAGTCGGATCGAACGACTACGCATGTTTCGGTTTTGGAAACCTATTCGGCGGCAGCTATCAAGACCATCCTATGCGCTTTAGCAGCGACACCCAACAACGACCCTTGCCACCGGACCCAAGCACGCGGCCCTCTCGACCTCGCCGCGCCGTTGACGAACGCGATCTCTGTCCCATCTGCAATTGTCGATTCCCACCCCTCCCCGATAACGGCGACGAATCCCCGCGCGAAGCGCACATCCGCGATTGCATCGAGAACCATGGCGCGCGGGCGCGATCATCCTCTCAGACCCAGCCTCAGGGTGAAGCTCAAACAGGCAACGGCAGTCCAGCGACGCAACCGCCGGCACCGCCCGTCATCCCGGTACGCATGGTTGCCTTCACGGCAACAGAGAAGGATTGCCTGAGCCATGATGAAGGACCGCAGGAGTGCACGATCTGCATGGAGGAATATGAAGTCGGTCAGCCGCTGGTTCGACTGGAATGTTTGTGTAAGTTCCATAAGCGGTGTATCGTCGAGTGGTTTGAGAGGAAGAAAGAGTGTCCGATGCATAAAGTTTCATAGATTTTCCTCCTTCCCCTCCTTAGAGAGTTGACCTCTCTATACTTAATACTGTCTCTCATCTTATGTTTGGCGTTGGTTGGTCATTTATCTGTGGGGGTTGGATGGTTATATATTCTGTTGACATTTTTCCTATTGGATGAATCTGCTTCATAGCGGGATGGACGGGCGCTAGTATTGATTAGATCAAGACAGACTTGCCTTTTAGTTAGTTCCTATTCGATTGTCAGTTATATATACTCCGTACAGAGTATATGTCTCGTAGTGCTCGATGCTCGATCCTTATCATCTTTATCGGGAATCCCTATCTTATCAATAAACGCCATCGGCCCCCGACCGCCGACCTCCGAGCACGACCGGACTTCAGTCACTCCACGTTTTACTCTTTCACATACGCACTATACCGGGGTAATACATTCAGCAGAGCTCTCTGCTACCCACGGTTGCGCTACTGAGTCTATTTTTCTCTGATTTGATTTGCATACACGTACATGACACATGTATGTCTGTCCACCTCTCCGAGATGGATATTGCTCCGCGATTGAATCCTGTCGAGAATAGTGCACAGGCGCAGAATAGTCGCGCCGGGACTGCACTAGAACCTCTTGGAACTGAAGCTGGAGCTGGAGCTGGGGTTGGGGCTGGAGCTGGAATGGGGTACACACATCCTGTAAGGAGGACATCCTCATCGCCGGACCCCGGACAAGGGCCATCGGCATCGGACGCCGGGACTGCGGGTAGTGACACCACAACCACCACCACCACTCCCCCAACCAATACAGGCACAGCAGGACCTAATATCGCAGATCAAGATTCGGCCCGCCCCCCGCGTGCCTGCGAGACCTGTCGTACCCTTAAAGTCCGCTGCGAACCGGACGCGCATGACCCGCGCGGAGCGTGCAAGCGGTGTGCGAAGACGAGTCGTGAGTGCGTGGTGACGGCGCCGAAGCGCAAGAGGCAGAAGAAGACGGATAGTCGGGTTGCAGATTTGGAGAAGAAGATTGATGCATTGACGGCGAGTTTGGGAGGGAACGCGAGTGCGGGTGCGGGTGCGCGGGGAGATGGTCAGGAGAATGAGTATGGGTATGGGTCTGGGTATAGGTCTGGGCAGGGTGCTGGTACAGGGAGGAGGTGGCTCGGGGCGAAGCCGGCTGTAACGGCTTCTACGTCTACAAGTGGAATGGGGTCTGGCACGGGGAATGCGATTGGGTCACCCGACGTGGCGGGGGTGAAGCGGAAATTCAGTGGGGAGATCAAGGACAGAGAAACTGGTCCTGGATCTGGGGCCGGACATGCGTACGGCTCAATGCTATACCCGAATCGACCTGACACTCCGTCAAGATGGCGCGGACACTGGTCTAGCTCAGGTACGGAACCCACGAGCGGTTTTGTCGATGTCATCGACAAAGGGATCGTGCCCCTCGGAGCGGCCATCGAGACATTCAACATCTACGTTAACGAAATGGCGCCCCACCTCCCGATAGTTGTCTTCCCGCCAGGTACACAGATGGCCGACATTCGACGCACCAAGCCCATCCTTTTCCATGCCATCATCGCCATCTCCATCGGCCCTGTGCAGCCAGATATCCAGACCTCCCTCCTGGACGATTTCTACAAGATCATCGCGGAGCGCGTGATCGTCAAGGGTGAGAAGTCGCTTGAACTGGTGCAGGCTGTCCTCATTTCATCGGCATGGTATACGCCACCTGATCATTTCGAAGAGCTGAAATTCTACCAGTTAATCCATCTTGCTGTTACACTAGCGATGGATGTTGGAATGTACCGGCGGACTATGACGGCTAAAAAGCCTTTTACCCTGAAAGATCTCATGGGGAAGAAGGCGTTTTCGTTAGATCTCGATGCACCGGAGACGAGGAGAGCTTGGGCAGGGTGTTATTATCTTTCGGTGCAGTACGTCCTTGCCCTTCGTTCAGTTCTGGTAATTTATGTGTTTGGGTTTGCTAAATCTAGTAGAGTGTCTGCTGCCTTGAGACGGGTACCATTGGTCCGCTGGCACTCGTACATGGACGAATGTATCGAGATTCTGGAGACGTCGCCGGATGCATTGCCCTCGGACAAGGCATTGGTGCGGTTGGTGAAGCTCGCGCAGATCACGGAAGAGGTTGGATTCCACTTTTCCAGTGATGAGCCAGACTCGAACGCTACCTTTTCCGAGCCAAAGATCCAATATACGCTGCGAGCGTTTGAGAAGCAGCTTGAGCAATGGAGGAGGGAGACCCCGGCTGAACATTATTCTTGTAAGCTTCCTTTCACGGGCGTCTGCGGATGAAAGTTCTAACAAGTCAGTAATCATGAGACAAACCGATTATCTTCTCAATACCTACATCCACGAACCAACCATGCACATCGACTCAACCACCGCAGACCAAAAACCCGATAATAGCCACCAAGAGCAACCTCCATTCTCACCACCAACAAGCGCGGCTTACATCAATGCCATAACAACCTGTCTCACTTGCGTCCACCGCTCCCTCGATATCATCCTCTCCATCGACGCCCGCACGATGCCCCTCCTCCCCACCTACGTTCTCGGCCGCACCTCCTACGCCATGGTCGCCCTAGTCCGCTTGTACGCCATCGTCACCGCTCCCGAGACCCAACTCGGCCAGGTTATTGACCCCGCCATGCTGAACGTGGAGGACTATCTAGGTCGCGCAGTGGAGCACTACAAGGCGGCCGGGGAGCATGCCGGAGGACGCACGCCGGGGAAGTTCTCCGTCGTACTAGATCTACTACGGAATTGGTTCATTAAGCAGAAGGATCAGATCCACCCAACCCTGAGAGAGACTTTGAGTGGTGGACTTGGACGGTGTGGGCATAACAATGGTGATGGTGGTAGACATAGGATTGGACCATCACCAACGACCCCGCTACATCTGTTAAGTGAAGTCGCCATGGGCGAGGGCGAACCAAAAAGTCGACCGGCATCGGGATCGGAGTCGAATTCGAACTCGAACATCCACTTGTTTCAACATCCAACATCCATTGGTTCTCTCGTCTCTCAACCTCTACCGCCGGATCAGCAGCAGCAGCAGCAGCAACAACAACAACAGCAGCAGCAGCAGCAACAACAACAACAGCAGCAGCAGCAGCAACAACAACAACAACAACATCAACAACATCAACAACAACAGCAGCAGCAGCAGCAGCAGCAGCAACAACAACAACAACAACAACCCTGGTTACATCAATACCCGCCTCCAACGCCAACTCAATACCATCATCCTTATCAACACCCGTCAGCATATCAAAATCCAACATCAACTGGTACACACACAGTATATCCGGATCCCACCGCCGCCACACCGACAGCATCAACAATACCCCCTGCCAGCACAGCTGCAAACCAGTTCTTCATGCCCGAAATGTCCCTTCCAGTGGGTATAGGCTTTGAGCCTGAGAATTTGTTTACGTTGGGGGATATGCTTGGCGATGGGTTTTTTAATTTCCCCTTTGCGTCGGCTGAGGGGCAATGGCAGTAGTCGTAGCCATTCATAAATGCAGGTACATAATTGATAATTGATTCATTTGTACCTGGCCATTGGTCTATCCATATATTATCAGCTATTGTCGATAACAGTCGACTCGTAGATTGCTGGGAGGGCACGTGATCTGCCAACTATATAAAGGCATCTTTATGTGACTAGATCTCTAACTTAACATCGATCAGCATCTTCATTCTTACGAGCAGTCAGTCAATCTACAAAGAGCATCCGTTGCCTCGTCTTCTATAGTCAGTACTAGTTAGTGAACTGCTTGCAAGGCTGCTGAATGGGTTGACTGGCTTTGCCCTAACTATTGATCAACGAGGCTGTACAAGTACGCTCTGTTTTCACCAAACACGTGGCCGAACCTTCGTTTCTATTTAATGATACCAGTGCTCTTGCCTGAGTCACTCCGGGCATTCGCATAATCCTAATTCAGCTTCAGGAGTTATGCTGCCATGCCGTGGCCCAACCGTCCACTGGAGATATTCGAGGCAATTCTAGCCTATCTGATTCTGGAGACTATCAATTCCCTCCATCTGGTTAATCGGCCATTCAATGAATCATGCTTTGCCACGCTTCCAGGGTCTTCTTGACCACCTCTCTACCGATCTGTCCGAGGACAGTCTTTGGGCCCTTGATAGATTGCCAAAGCAGACACTGCATGCGTTGACAATTCGTGCCATCAACGCATGTTTCCTGCATTGACTTATGCCCTTGTGTCGAACCTAAATGTCGGGCCTGTGTTTTGGTTCGACTCCCCTGAGCTCATTACTCGGCGTAGTGGTGGGTCGCTGGAGGATGGAGGAGTTAATGGGGAACCATCAGGCGAGTAGGGCAGAGGAATGTTTGCTTTTGTTGCTTTCCAGATCTACTAACTACAAGGCGTGATAGATGACGCAATGCATATGAGAATTCAAGACTCAAGCCTGGGCAAATGGTGAAAGATTCGACTGTTTTTGGGGGGATCCATGCGGTAAAATTACATTTTCATTGTTCTTCTCCCTGATCTTCCTGTCCCATCCTCCAGCTGGCCTCGGTCCTAGAATTTCCATGCCGCCATGATGCCATTCTTGGTATGCGTTAAGAAACCGACATCCCCGATAACGGAAAGTCAGCCTTTGTCCACAAGAAGATCAGCCGCTTTGACATTGCGAAGGCCAGTCTGTTATGCCTAAATAGGCAACCAACCTAAGCTCTTTTTTTTTTGTTTTCTATTTTTGCTTTTCCCTTTCGTTTTGATATTTTGATACATTGACCAGATTTACGGAAATCAAGGTTCTTTTTTATGATAATCCATTCTGACAAAAGGCCCATCTGCTCTGAAGCAATGAAATGGAATAGAAAAATCAACACCTTTGCAATTGCCCTGGCGATGAATTGTATGAGATGTTGTGTAGCTATTATATAAACATATTTTTCACTACAACATAACCTTCATGCAGTATCTATCGACCTTCCCATGAGAATTACACTCACTAAGACTATCCACCGGTACGACTGCCTTTGCGCTCATATGAGGAATATATCCGGAATCCAACCAGCTGAGATAGGTATATAAATAATGACGACAGTGGCGGTTTGGCTTCTTCCATACTGGAACGTGGAGTATTTTAATAATAGAAGTAAAGAAAGTGTGTCTACCAGAGTACAGTACAAAGTATTACTGAATACTTATAGGTAGATAATGGGCTTCAAGTTATATGGCTGCTGATGGCATTGCCCTAACTTATTCGGAGTGACATTCATGTCGCTGCCTTCTTTTAGTACGCTTGCTTGCATAGGTTGGGTTGCTCAGTGAGTGTGCCCTAAACCCTACTAGAACGGAACGTTCATGTTTGGAAAGGGAACTTAACAGCTATGGTATAGACTATGTATTTGTATATTGTCCCAGTACGGGATATTTCGAACCATTCTCACCAGGGACTAAAAAAAAAGAACCCCCGGTATACGAAATGGAAGCATGGACGACAAAAGCAAAAGAGGCCAACGAATGATGTCCAGTATTGTTCTAGTTTCCATAAAAATATGCAATAGGACTCCATAGTACTCCGTACCCTGCAGTTTACTCCATAAAAATACCGGAAATGGCAACGGACATGTAGACAACTGCTCCACTCTAACGTGAT
Organism: Aspergillus sp. MA 6038; assembly: GCA_003004525.2. Classification (NCBI taxonomy): domain Eukaryota; kingdom Fungi; phylum Ascomycota; class Eurotiomycetes; order Eurotiales; family Aspergillaceae; genus Aspergillus; species Aspergillus sp. MA 6038. The sequence goes on from PQME02000014.1 coordinate 97,103, forward strand.
AAAAGATATAACGGCGGTAAAGATGCACATGAGGTGCTTGTGGCGCCATAACCAACTATATAAGTCCAGATCAGGTAGACAAAGGAATACTAAGTATGTACAAGTAGTAATATGGGTTATGTGCTAGTACAAAGTCGTCATAGTGATGGTAAATCGTGGGCAAACTAATCTCCAATGAGGCCCACTCTCAATGACCACCGTACACCGGTGTAAGATATTCCCTAGTCCCAGGTAAGCATAAGATATGGAGTCGGGAGTTTGCAAAGCAAAATATGTACCAATAATGTACCCTAAATGGCGTACATTCCCTTCTCCATACAGGGTGCAGCTTGGATCCTCCGGAGTAATCAATAAACGTATCCACGTAGTTACTCCGTAAGTTCTCCGTTCCCCACGACGATCGCCTGTCAGAAAGCCGCGAGAAACCCGGGATTATCGGTCCCAAATGATCAACGGCACGCAAGACAGTTACTTTGCTGATTGGTGCTGGTGGACTGCGAGTCAACTCCCAACAATAACAATGGCACCAACAACCATAAGGGATGGTGCCGGCACATACATCTGTAGTATGAAAAGTGACGTAGAAAAACAACACTAAACAGATCTACTGCATGTACCGTCCTCGATACCAGTTGGCGGCAAAGCCGTTGGTGTTTAACCCTGCAAATCATCTGACAGTCAGACGCCAATCCTGGCTTAATTTCTGCATGAGAAACGTCCAGGGCCACCCATGTTCGGCTTCTGTTCTTCGGAGCAGATCTAACAGAAATGTTTGGGCTTGGGGATCACTGATCCAGGAGCCACCTGTATATTCGTCAATCGCTGAATAATATGTACTTCCACGAAGGCAACGAGAAAAGGGATAATCGTACAGGCACAAAGGGCGTGACACGCCACGGTCCGCGTAGATGCATCATCGTCTGCGGATAGCGCAATCCCAAAGAGAACACTTAGATTTTCCATCACCTCTTCCTAGTGCACGGTCGTCAGTGAGATTAACCGTGGGAAATAGAGATGAACATTATGCCAATTTAAAATCACAATAGAAAGATTCTCGAAATAGCTTACCTTTGTTCTTCTTACCTGCCGGTCTGACTCAGAACCCATATGCATGACTCGCAGGTCATGTTTACGTATCAATGCTTTGGCCATACAGACGTGCTGGATTGCGGTTGCTGGCCGGTAAATGATAAAGCGTTAGCCAACTCTGGAATCGCCTCCGAGACAACTAAATAATATCACCCGTTGATATTATGCCACGTACCGTGCCACGGACTGGTATACCACACCACAGGGAACGGTCGGCCATTTCTCGGATCGGCCGGGGAGAAATGCAGTGGTTGGAATCCTTCCGGTCGTCCTGTCTCCCATGCGCAAATCTTTTCCCGAAGTGCGTCTCCATCGATCACGTCCAACTGGTTGTTGTCGGTATCTGCACTGTAGCAGAAATTGATCGTTTCCGCTAAAAGCCAGATGGCCCGGTGGGTCCAATACCGGTCGTCTAGGACAGGCCTGGCATCCCAGGCCTGACGGAGCTTTTCTTCGAATGGGCTAAAGGTCAACCGTAAGGGATTTTGATAAGCCAAGGCGAACTGGATATCCTGCATGACAAAGACCCAAAATGAGGCTTCCGCAAGTCCGCCAGAAGTCGCGCAATCCACGTGAGAGCTGATGTACACAGACCCTGCCAGTAAGTGTCGTTGTAGATCACAGGATGGGTTATGAGCTGTATAGAGTGAGCTTCGTAGTTCTTTCAAACTATTTGAGTTATACCTACAGGAAATTTGTTCAAAGAACCGCAATATAACAGTCGACGCAAGAAGTATATCTATACTGATATTGATATCCTTGTTCTCCAAGACGGGTAGAAGAATCGCAATACATCGTTCATGGTATTCATCTGCAACGTGTGGCGGAACTGTCTTTGTAGTGTGCGAAAGGTGGCGGGCTGATATAGCTAAGCACGCATATAGCAGAAGCGGACAGAAAGGAGCGCGTTCCACCACTTCGGATGAGAAATGTCGTTCGCAGTCAGATGCATCAAGCTAGACGACCCGTTAGCGGTTCCATTTTGTCCCTGAAGACAGTATCGGACAGCATACCCATGTACCAAGGGCTTTTCGGAAATGGCGAAGAAGGAATGCCTCATTCAGACTGGTCAACTTCGGACGAGCTACCAATGTATCCGCTGGCAGCAAAGAGTTAACGGAGCCAGGTCGAGTGGGCAAAGCCCTAGATTGGCCCAGATCGCCTGGGGAAAATGATGGTAGCAAGCCGGGGACTACCGGAGGCGTCATTGTGGCTAAGGAAGCTGAAGACCGACTTTCAGAGGTGTTTTCTACGCCGAACGGCGGCGTCCCCACACCTAAGACGTGGTAGTCTGCGGCTGTACGATCTGTCTCGTCTTCGAAGGCGACTGCTGGTTCAACTCAAGACAGGTTAGCACTGAACTAGGGCCCCAGGGTTTTCGGCACAGCAGCAAGGCAAAACCATATTACGGACCTTCTGATGGCGTGTGTACCCAAGTCTGGTCGTCTGGAAAAGCCAAATCACTTTCTCCATATCGGGGAGGACCCTTGGCTCTCAACGATGGATTTTGGCCGTGTCGGAAAGTGATCTCTTCCGGTTTAACTGGTGCTGGTATACACCGTCGCCCAGAGCGCTGGCACCGTAGGCATTCGATTCCGGTTTTGTCACCTAAAAGAATACATAAATCAGAGACTTTTTGATATCGAAATGCGGAAAAGAATCTCGGGGGGTAATTAATACATTTCAAATGGCGTTGGCGGCAGGTAAGACTAGGAATCCCGCAGGGAACAATGTCAGCAGCCACAAGTAGAAAAGTAGATTGATCCGGTCTAAAAGGATAGGAGAGCTGCAGGACTGACCATCCCCTCATCACGTTGTCCAGTTGGTCATCGAACGGCGAGTGAAACAGCCATAGATAGATCCAACATCAACTCAAGGAAATAATAGCAATGCTAAAAGAATCAAGCGAAAGCAGGAAAGAAGGGAAGCAGTTGCGCTATTGCAAATAATGGATGTTTAGGTAATAATCACTAGTATCAACCAACAAGAGTCGCAATATGGGGGGATCGCGTTGTATTAAATGCCCAACAGCGAGATGGTTCGTGCGAAGTGGAGGGAGGGGGATAGACAAGAAAAAACAGCCCAAGAGAAAGAGAGAGAAAAGAGCCAAAGAGAGAAAAGAATACCATCAGCCAGTGACAAGCAGCGAGATACTAGCAGAGAAGATCTTTTGCTTGGTTTGGTGTGCATGTCAAGCAGTCACCATAACGCATGAGCGATTTCCGGCCCAGTCAAATAATAACACCAGGGCCAGGACCAGACAAGCCGTGCCAAAGAGAAGGGCACGCCATAGTAATGACACGGTTAGTCGGTGGATACGGCGGTGGCTGACCGTTGCCAATGCCAATGCTCCTCAGGATCCTTATATTATTGAGGATCATGATAAGCAGTGGGCTTAAGGTCTGACGCATCCCGGGCAACCAACCGTGGTCTGTCAGATGTCTTCTGCACGAGATATGCATACTGTCAACTCAATTTTGACCGAATCCAAGACACAATCAACAAGAACCGAATTCTCTTTGGGCTGTGTTTCTTCCTCCTCACGCCTTCTTTCTTTCTCTCTCTCGGACGGAGAATGCATGGTGAACTGACACTCCCGCCTCTGATCCCTGCCTGAAGCAGAAATACTCGAGAGTTAATCCCCCAGAGCCACGCACTGGATGATATGGGCGGAGACTCGATGTTAAGTCGATAGTGCAATGAGCTTGTGCATCAGCACTTTGTTTTCTTTCTCCTTTTGCAGCCCTGCATCATCGCCGTCGTTTGTCGCGGGTCTTCGAGTATGAGTTTTGGCCTTTTGTTACCGCCGTCAGCGTTCCGGGATCCGCTCTGCTCTGTAAGTACGAATTAAGTTTACTATTCCCGTTGCGTGCATCGTGCCCGTTGATAAGCCATGGGGTTCCTCACCACCCAGCCCCTAGTCTCACTCACTAAACCTGCTAGTGGGTGGAGAGCTGCTCCGGCGTAGTTGGAGACGCGATTTAAACCATGATAGTCATCCGCCGTTTTTGTTGAGTCGGCAAATTTTAAAAGGATCAGCCCTGTCTGTCCGTCAATCAGTCAAGGTTAAGGTTGACATTAAATGGGCGACTTCACTCCATCAGGGTCCCAGACCGTTCGCGAGAATGGTTCTCCATCCGAATATCAATTCCCGTGGCTCACCAGTGGATCACTTTTTTCTTGAACCCCCGCAATACATGGCCGGCCGATTCATGCGCAATCTCCGGGTTAACACCTGCTGAGTCGTGGTGGTGATTTGGAGCTCCAGGGACGATGGGTCTCGATTCTTCAAACCCGGCAACGATCAGTGGACCGGCAGTTCTAATACATCGTGCTCCGTCTACCTGCGCGAAAGCTCAAGATGGACACGTGGATCCTTTCCGCCTTTTCTTCCCACATCGCCGGCCCATTCATTTTATTTCCAGTGCTAGTCAGCGTAGTATGGAGAACCTATCGTCTGTTCGTGCATCGACAGTTGCTCGTTCGGGATCCGCAGCAATTTGATATAAGCAGCCTCTTACCAAGGAATCTTCAGGGACCCCAGTGGTGTAGAACGCTAAACAACCATGTACAGCCGGTCCAGGATACTATGGATTACCGACGGTCAGCGCTGTCAGCTGATTGACAAGTAAATAAATCCTTCAGGTTTAGTTTTTCTCGAATAGGTTGCAGGTCATAGCACAATCTTTCTCCGAACAACATGATCCCTGTCCCTTAGCAAAATCACTAAACCTCCCATCCTCCACTTTAAACCAATTCTTCAAGAGCCCAACCCATGTTCTGTTTGTGGTATCACAGTTGACGATAATTGTTGACTGCCTAAGTGATCAAGCAATTGATTTAACACCAATATCGGTTCGAGACAGGTAGCCTCGAGAATTATGCTCACATAATGCTCTATAATATGCAGCATACCAGCCACGCCCCTCCTCCCAGTGGGCCACGCACCAGTGAGATTTCCTGAGCAGCATTTTGGATGATATACCAAATCCTAACCCATGTGAGACGTTAGTGCATCCGCTCTGGCACATTTGGAGGGTCTTCAGGGGCACCGTAGTCTGAGCCTCGCCGCTTCAGATGCACCTCTTCTCAAAGCCGAACCCTCGTATTTTAGGCGGATGTATTTTGCATACATCTGAGGTTTGGCCACCGTCGATGAATTAATCTATTAATCTTTTCTGGGAAGCGCTAAATGATTCTGACACGTGCTGTTGATTCATTGACTGTCCTTGTCGGTTCTGTTCGTTGGTGGTCAGAATGCGCAGTCAACCAATCGAGAGCATAGCATTGGCTTCCAATGTTATGCTGTGACCGGTATCTGTGCCCTTGACGAGCTCTGGTTATCCTCAAGTCACCGGTTCAATCAATCCAGGTATCGACACCACCATTGGGTCAACCGCTTGCCCTCTCCGACCATGGCATGCCTACGGGGTGGATATCGTAGATTTCACGCCAGTCAGCGCATATATCGTGCGAGAAGTCAAACGTGGCAGTGCACTAAGCTTTAACGGTCCTCGGCCTAACTAACATTCTGCTTAGTCCGGGAACGTCTCAACGCGCTAAAATAGTGTCATTATGTCGAGTCAGTGGTTGATGTAGGTGGACCTTTTGTGGTGCATAGATATACATAGTGGCTGGGACCGGGTTCCGTTTATTCTCCGCTCTGGATCGTCACTCTTACGGATAAAACAGGATCCGGTTGATAGACAGCTAACTTTCCTTGGTGCGGTGGTATGTATGAGACCCTGGCCGGCTCTGGCAGAAATCCACGAGAGAACAAGCCAATCTGCATCCGGCTGTGAAGCAACGCAAAAGGAGGGTCAAAGGGCGTTGGAGAAGGAAAAGGCGGCGTGGAGAAGGCGGGGGAGATCATGTGACGCCAAGACTCGCTCTTGCTGGGGCCACGTGCTTGATAAGCCGCTCCGACCAATTAACTATCTCCGAATCCGGATACGAGCAAGCATTCGCTATAAGTACAGATGACAGCTTAGCGGATCATCGGCGGCAACGTTCACAGACTGCGCAGCTATTATAACTGAAGAAGGAAGAGAAGAGACTGACACGACCAGAAGTACAGAGTATAGAGGGCATTAGCCATTCTACCCTCCATGTCATTTCACCGCATCTCCTATCTAGAATCGTGGGAACACAATCCGAGCGCGTTCCGAGGCCAGCAATCACCACCAACCGATTCTCATGAAGAAGATGGAGAAGATGATGAAGATACATACCAAGACCTCCCAGATTTGTCCGTCTCATCTTCATTTCCTTCGACATTTAGCTATCCACCCCTCAGCCGTCGCCTCAGCTTCAATCCGGTTGCGGGGCCTGGATGGAACGAAAGCACTGTGGAAGACACAGCGTCTGTCAGGGATCGTCGGCCAGATGTAGCTGCAGAAACAGGTCCAAGCGAGCTAGCTCTGGAAGGACCGGAGATACCTTTGCCGGAGACAAAAGGCGCGTTTGAAATAGGACATCGGAGGAGGATCGGTAAGCTAGCTCGCGCTAGTCATAGTTATAGATCATCGGAAATTGATACTAATATCGGCATAGTACAGGTCTGCACGGCAGTGGTATACTGCTTCCTGGCAGCGGGGACGGTCTTTGGGTTCGCGGCTATCAAACCGATCTTCATTAAGGAGGGCGTCTACCGGGATTTATGCTCACCAGATGAAATCAACCAAAACGTACCCGTGTGTTACGGACAGGAACTCCGGTATTATCCAATCCAGACCCGGTTCCTAACGATGCTAGCTAACCGTCTCCAGTCTGAACTTGATGTTCACCATAGCCGCCGTCGCAACCAATGTCTCGGCCTTTCCTATCGGCACAATCCTAGATACCTATGGTCCGCGCGTGTGCGGGATAACAGGCAGCTGCCTGTTAGCTGCCGGGTCTCTTCTTCTATGCTGTGCCCCGTATATACACCAGGGGTTCGACGCATATACGATAGGGTACTTTTTCTTAGCCTTGGGTGGACCATTCATATACATCTCGTCGTTTCACCTCTCGAATGCATTCCCAGCACATTCGAGTTTTATTCTCTCGATGGTAACGGGTGCCTTCGACGCATCTAGTGCATTATTCCTGGTGTTCCGGTTACTCAACGAGAAGACCAATGGGGCGTTCTCTACGCAGCGGTTCTTCCTGGTGTATTTATTCGTCCCGTTGTTTATCCTCATTGTGCAACTCACCATCATGCCCTCGACGTCTTACAAGACAGTGGGGGAATTAGTTCAAGAAGCAGAGGCACACATCGCCGCCGACGCAACCGATGCGGTTGACCACGGCATCCTAGACCGCGTCGAGAGCCAACGCCAACGTAACGACCGACGTACGCATCGTCAACAAGTTGTCGGGAAAATCCAAAGGTTACTATCCGTCGAAGACAACGAGGAGGAAATCACCTCGACGATTCAACGGAACTCCACCATCCTCAACCACCCTGATCCCACCACCACTGGGACCAACACGACAAACACAGTCAAGGACAATACCCGGAAAGAAAATCGCAGCAATGATATCCACGGCATGCTCCATGGCTACACAGCCCTAACCCAAATCCGCACACCCTGGTTCATCCTAATAACCCTCTTCACGATGCTCCAAATGCTGCGCATAAACTACTTCGTCGCGACCATCCGTCCGCAATATACATACCTCCTCTCCTCACTTACCCTGGCCACACACCTAAACCACGTCTTCGATATCATCCTCCCGCTAGGCGGGATCGTATGTATCCCATTTATCGGGGTCGTTCTAACATCGCCGCGGATCAGCACAACGACCATCCTGGCTACGCTCGTCCTGGCAGCAACTCTTATCGGTGTCCTGGGCTGTATACCGCACTCTCTCCCCGCAGCATACGCAAATATCGTCCTTTTTGTCGTCTACCGTCCGTTCTATTACACCGCTGTGTCGGACTATGCGGCCAAGGTCTTCGGTTTCCAGACCTTCGGCAAGGTCTACGGGCTTATGGTCTGTCTTGCGGGAGCTGGCAATTTCACACAGGCTGGGTTGGATATCCTTACGTATCGGGGCTTTCACGGCAACCCGGTGCCTGGGAATCTGGTGTTGACGGGATTGGGGGTGCTTGTTGGGGGTGCGCTGGTAGGGTTTGTTTGGTGGAGGTTAAGGCATCGGAATGCGGATGTCAAGGGGAATGGTGAGCTTGGGCAAGGTCGGGTTGACGGGTACAGAGATGGTGGTGTCGAGTCGAGGGGTCGGGAAGGCGCGGAGCGGGAACCGTTGCTTCGGGATGGTATGCCCAGCCGTGGTCGTGAGCAATATGGGAGTACTTGATCTAATGAATACTGTAATAAGTGGTTGGTTGTACACTATGTCAATAATATTTATATTAGTTCAGTATATATAAAGTATTATGCAAATATTCATATCCATCAACCTTTTCGTCAATCATAGTCAATCATATCTTTTTTTTCCCCATCCAGACGAAAACAAGTCTAGCGGTCAAACACTGAGCAAAGAATCCTCAACCTCGCCCCACAGTCTCATGCCCGGCTGCTCACAAGCCACATCAAACCAAAGTACCTCCTCAAGTTTTCTGCGCAACTCCTCCCAAGATACTATACTGGCTCGTCTCGCTGTATGACCCAGCGCAGTGACGAACCACGGCCGCTCGGGCCGCCTCTCTGCTGCGATTCCGCCAAGCACAAGGATCCAGAAGAGCAGTGTGCTGGCAGCCGGGGAGGAGGCCCATATACACGTGGAGGCGCTGAAAGACAACGATGGTGAGGACGGGGATGATGGAAGTTGCAGGATTGATTGGACGAGACGGGCAAGCGTGGAAAGAGGTGAGCTTCCCGCGGGGAGCGGGAATATAACGCCGACGCTGTATATTAAGGCTGCGAGGCGGGTGGCCTCGTAGACGATTTTGTGCGGGTGGTGGTATATAGACGGTGACGAGGGAGTTGCCGGGATGGCTGAGGGAAGAGAGAGAATGGTATGGTGGACGCGGTTGCGTTGATCAATGATTAGGGTTAAGTCGGCCTTTAACATTACGCCTTGTATGTAGGAGTCGACGATGCGGGTATAAGCCCGGGCTGCTTGAAAGGATTCCGCCATTTCGGGTGTGACACCAATAGCTTGGAATCTGCCAAAGTTCCGCTCGACTTCAAGGGAGGTGAAGCCTAAGAGTTCCGGTAATGTGAGGTCCCGACGGCACTTTTCCAAAGGCATCCAGGCAAAGGCCGGCTGTGTGAGGTATGCGCTTGCGGTAAAGATATCGGATCTATTGCCGTCAGTATAAAACAAAGCCCCATGAGTGCAATTGAGGGGTGCTCACAATGACAAAATCGGGGCAAGACCCGGGAGCTCGATATTCTCTATACCCCCTCTTAGCATGACCATCTGCATCAGCCCCCTGATATGGACAATATTCGGCGCTAAACTGCCAAAAACCTCGAGCCATTGCAAGAGCTGCAAAGGCGCTGTAAACGGGGTACCGGAAGATAGACTCTGGGGCGAGCAGTATGTTGGATTATGTGCCATGCACAGAACACTCAAGATGACAGCATCGCTGGCAGCCCGCTTAGGATCCTGGACTGCTTTGTTGATCAAGTTTATTGCTTCAATCTCGACCATTTGCACGGCTCGAAAGTCCGGTGGCTTGATAGCGCTGTCTGGAATTGAGCGATTACGCCATCGAATACATTTATGAGACATGGAGCTAAAGAGAAATGCCGTGAACAGGGTGGAATCTGTCAATGAAAGAGGAAACCATGCCAAATTGGCCACAATATCAGAGCTGCGGGGAGAAGCGGGAGTGAGAAACGGCCATATAGTCGACAGACCTGGTGGATTATTAGAGATGACTGCAGGCAGAGATGTGAGATGTGAGATGTGGAGGACATACTGTAACCTTCATGGAGACGGATAAATTCAGGCGAATAGTGTGAAGGGTAGGTGTGGAACGGATCCCATACGTTGGAACGGAGTCGGTCCATAGTCGGCAGACCAGGGGCCGGGACATGACTGTGATCAGAATCTTGATCGTAACCGGGGCTATCGTCTTTCACATGAAGGGTCCTGTCCCGCAGCCTATGCGACGAAGATCTCACGGTACGACCCAGGCTCCGTTGGGAATCGGTGCCAGCGTTCGGGGACGATTGTGCTGGCGATTCAACCTCTGACGATGACGAAGATAACGAGCAATTTCCTGCGAGAGGCCTCCACCCCTGCTCCGGATCTTCCACGACAACCCGCGGCGACGAATCCGCACTCATCTCACAATCATCGGACAACCCCGGCTGACTCTGCATCTCCGGCAAACTAGGATGGCTGGCATTATTATGATTATGAATATCCTGACCAACTATAAGCTGGTTGGGGTGCTCTGCGGGATCCCGGTCCCTGGTCTGATCGGAAATCCATTTCCCCACGTGGCGCGCACCATGCGCTGGATTCCCAGCTTCTCCGTCTCTGACGAAGGTCGTGCGTTGACGAAATGTATCTGGTCCTTTTTCTTACGCCACGATGAGGCGCCTTTCGACGAGGATGACATCTTTTTCCATCCCAGGAAAGAACAACCCACGCTATTACAAACGCACGTACGAGTATAGAAGAAGACAGTTCAAAGGATCAATGGAGGCAGCAGACGCAAAGCTCAGCATCCTGGGTTTTTTTTTAGCGGTTCCGAGCAGTATAGCAGTAGTAGCAACAGCAACAGCAGCAGCAGTGGTGGTGGTGATGGCGGCGATAGCGGCGGGTTGCCGTGTCGTTCTACCGTTCTCCGGACTTGACGGCGACCTCGGCTGACGAGGCAGCGGCTGACGCTTAGAACACGGTGAAGTGAAGAAAGAGGTGGATGTCAGGCCATGGATGAGGTCAGACGTTGTTGAAGTCAACTGGATCGGGAGCAATTGCAACTGCTGCCAACCACAGAAGACTGAGGAAGTAAGTTTTGAGTATTTAAATTAAACTTAAAGGCCAGGCAGGGAAAAACGATCGAAGCGGAGGAAAAGAAAATCGGACGCGGAGGAATTGACGCCTCGACGATGATGCAGTAACAGCTGGTCCCGCGGTCCCGTGACTAGCGCCGATCGGACATCGGAGCAAAGTCCGATTTCAGCTTCAGCTCCATGAAAACAGCACAAGGAACAGTTATCAGCCGGAGTTGGGTCTATTCTGCGATAATGCCCTCGAATGCAACAATCATATACACAATATCCAAGTACCTTCTCCACAGCCACCAGACCCCCCGGGAAGTTATCCACTACCATCAACAATCTAAAACCACCGCTCCAGCTAGAGTAGACCACTTGAGCTGGACCAAAGATAACATGGATTAGCATATGGTATGTCGCCAATAATGGTGCTCGGCAGATCTCACATGTGGGGACCTCCGGAAGGCTGTATGGCAAAGAGTTTATCAAAGATACCGGAGAGAGGCCCTTTGTCTTGGACTTCCAGCTTTGCAGAATGGTGGGAGATCTAGGGAGTGAGGGTTCCCAACGTACTGTGGGAGAGATATGGTGTGGCATCTGTACTGCATGCCGAAAGACATTTCAAGAAAAAACAATGATTCCATGGCGAGCATCAGGGCCTCAAAGAACAATAGGATAGTGGGATAGTGATATAATAGGATAGGGTACTTTGCGTGACACCAGGAAGTCCCTAAAAGAAGGCATACCGGATGGATGGGAATGAAGACAGACTTGGGAGAGGGCTACCGTCCATCTTTCTCATCGCCATTGGCTATGATTCGTAGGAATATTTCAGGTGCGTTGGCTGCTCAGTAGACGGTAGATTGCTGTTCGTTTGCTTGATTGCTTGGCTGCTTGGTTGAGTGGGAAAACTATCGTACACTAGGACTACTAAAGCATATGTGTGGTCAGGTGACAGAATTGAAGGAAGATTCACTGGGTATGAGATGAAGGTGCGCAGTCTCGTAGAAGGAAGGAAGCCTCCTCCCTGTTTCAGAAACGCCATCCAAGAGAGAAGCCACGGCTCCTGGAGACAATGAGTCAAAGGATCGACGGCTAATTCGGTATCCACACCGGCATTCAATACTGCCATTTTTGGTTATGGTGAATGCGAATGCAATTCACACAGCTACCCGATTAGGGCTAATCAATCTCCAACAAAGTATACTTCCCTCCATCACCAGTCTTGGGATCCCGGTACTCCTCCAGCGCCTCCTCGACAGCAGCCATATACCCCAGCACCTTCTCCTCCTGCAATCGTCTCCCAACGACCTGCACCGCCGTCGGAAGTCCTGCCATCTTCTTTGCGTCGTAGTGCTTCCACGCACCCTGCGCAATGGCATGGTTAGCGCCTAGCCCCTGCAGAGCCGACTTGTATGGCCTGATTAGGGCATCGCGCACGGGATCCACATGGGATACAGGGATTACGCCGGCCGAGTAGTCGAGGATGTTCCAAAGGAAGGTGTAGCCGCAGGATGAAACGGCATCGCGCATGGCGTTGTGGGGGAGTGCGGGTGTGGCGTTAGCGGGGCACAGGATGAAGTCGTATTGTTGGGGTTCTGCGTTCCACCAGGCGTGCCAGGTTGCGCGGAAGGTCTCGCGCTGGGCGACGAGTTGCCAGTTCTGCGCGGCAGTTTTGGGGCTGAAAGAGCGGATTAAGGTCGCCCATTTGGCGTCGCGGCGGATGTAGCGCACGTAGAGGTAGTAGAGGTAACGTAGGGGCCGAGGAAGGTTGGCAATTCGGGAGAGTTGACTGGCGCCTGGGTCCGAAGGTTCGAAGCTGTGGAGGAACGAGTTGAATGTGGCGCAGCCGTCAGAATTCAGGAGTTGAGAACCCAGGTTGAGCCCGGTAAAGGGATCTGCAGTCTCTGGGTATTTGGCTTCCACCACAGTGTGTCCAGCTGCTTCGAGAGCGGCGACAGTGGTGCTAAGGGCGCGCTCGATTGCGGGAGTCGGGGGGACGACGTCTACTCCCGTGAGTACTGTAGTCATACCTAATCGGAAAGGTATCACCTACCATCACTATACATCACACCAATCCGCAATTTCTTATCCTGAGCCTCCTCTTCGTCCTCCTCTCTCCAGCGCAACGGGTGCACCGTGTGATCATACTTCCACGGTTCCAGGGAGATGAACGCCCGCGTAAAGTAGGATAAATCATCCAGCGTACGAGCCATCGGGCTTAAGACACTGGGAACGCCCTCTTGCCCCGGCATACTAGTTCTGACCCCGGATTTGGGCCAACGCCCCGTACTACAGCGGAGGGAATAAATCCCGCTCCAAGCGGCAGGGACACGCACAGAGCCAGCAACATCAGAGCCAATGCCAACACGGCCACCAAGAGCGATTAACGCGGATTCTCCGCCTGTTGAGCCTCCCGGGGAGTACCCAGGGACGTGAGGGTTCAAGCAATGACCCCAGAGGGCGTTGGCGGATTCGAACGATAAAAGGGTCACGGGGAGCGCAGTTTTTGCATACGGAACGGCGCCTAAAACTGTAAGCCAGGTTCCCACATAAATAACCTTTTTAGAAGGAAAGAACGCACCTGCATCCTTTAACAGCTTCACAATTGTCCCATCCTCCGCCTCCGGCTTCCCGCAAAAGCTAGTATACCCAACCGACGAATCAAACCCCTTCACAATAACGGTGTCCTTTAACGACACCGGCACACCTGCCAATGGCCCATCCCAGTTCACCTCTTCTGCCTGCCATCTCTCTGCCTCGGGGAGCAACAGTTCGGTCACACAGTTCGTGCGCTCGTGTGCTTTGACGGCGACTTTGCCATAGGTGCGGAGAACATCCAGTGCCAGCGGGGTGTCTTTCTTTACGGCTGCGACGAGGTCCCCGATGGGCTTGTTGATTATAGATTTATCAAAGTCGGTAAAGGGGGCGTGATAGGATGGGGGGAGAGAGGCAATGCGGGTTGCGCGTTGGTGTCGTTTGTGGTCTCTGTTGGCTATGCTATTAGCTGTCTGACAATGGGTAATAGCCAAGGGTCATACACACCGGATCTGGCGATATGTGAAATAATCGAATGGAGGAAACATGTTGACTTGTTTACAAGCAAGCGAACTGTACTCTACAGAATCTTATCAGCAAGCAACTTGCCAGGGGGGGAGATCGGGCTCTTTAAGGGTCGAGTGCGGGGATGAGGAGGTGATAAGCCGGGGACCCGCCGATAAGCGCGCCGGGAAAATAATGAGCTGTCCACTAGTTATTACTACTTGAGTATGTACACTACGAGACCAGTGGTACTCTGTGATAGTACTATGCCTACTACACACGATCAAGTGGCTGGCGGAGTGTCAGTGGAATGCCGTGGTTCTTCAGATAAGCCATGAAGCCTTACTGTGTTTGGTAAGTCCATGCGGACCACCGGTTCTTATAGAGGGGCTCTTCCGTGCTGCGGAGCATTCCCACGCCTACGCCTACCGGTCCAGTTCTAGACCGGGCCGTCGTTGTCAGAGCCGATTATCCGGGATCCAATATAACGGTTCGATATATTGACTGGTGGAAAGATCTGGTCATTGATAATGCCATATGCAATAGTATATCTAACCATAACACCAGATTCACAATGCGGGTATGTACTCTGGGTGAACGCCATCCAAACGCCAAAGAACCCCGTATATTGCAGGTAACCAATTCCAAACGATTCGTTGGTACCTCGCTATTATAGATGTCAGGGCGTATTTCTGGTATCGGAGGATAGGGGACGAGGACGCTTATCCATCCGGCCTATTCAATTCGTCGATTTCGGGCAGATTGCGTGTAGTGGTCCTCTGTATGTTGTGCTGTACCGCCGGCGAGGTAGGCAGGCCCCTTATGAATGCTCCTTCTCGCTCTCCCGTAACCAGTGATGCGTCCCGAACCACCAAAGAACCACCACCACGGCAGCTACAACCACGCAAATAACGGCGGCGATCAGGAAACCGAAAATAATGCTTTCTCGTTTCTTCTGTTGCTGGCGTTGAATCCATCCGTGTCTGTTATTTATTAGCAACCTCGTGTCGTCTATGCGCATAATAAAGGTAGGGGCATACGAGTAGACAGAATGCTCTAGCTCTCGATCCTCTGCTGCGCCTTTGGCCTCCTCGTCCCTATGAATGGCAACCGAGAAGCGTCGCCAGAACCCGGGGTCTCGAATTAAAGCCATTCCCTGTTGTCAAGCAGTGCATAGACTGAAATCAATAAGCGAATGTGGCAGTTGGATAGCGTCAAATTCGAAGGCTGATGTTCAGCTGGTAGATACACCAAACGACGCGGTCGGACTGGATATCCACGCAATATACCGAGAAAGCCGTACACAAAGGAGTGAAGAGTACGGCAAATATTATGTAAATAGAAGAAGATGTGCTGCTACAGGAAGAAGGAAAGAATGACAATGCACAGCACTTGTCGACAACAACTGGTGGGCGGGATAACGAAGGAAAGACGAGTCGAGTCGAACCGCAGAGCGTTGTACAGAGCAGATGAATAAGAGGCAAGATGAGACGCGCGGGAAATGCTCTGTGCGAGGGTATTTGCAGGCATTCTCGTCACTGTTTAGCATTACTGGCCCTAACTCTGGATACCAGTCAAGATGCGGAATGTGTATAGGAGTGGGGCTAACTGTCGGTCCACCAATAACAATACTGTGCTGGCCCCATATTCAGATATGCGGCCAATCAGAGCCCAATACAGTTTAAACCGTGTTGACTAATCATAAATAGAAAACAAAGAATAGCGCTGCAAGTCCGTCCAGTTGCTTGACGCAGAGAACAGCATGTGTGATCCTGGAGTGCTCTGTATCACTCAGCCAGCCTGTCAACAAATTCAATGAAAAGACCAGCAAGGTCACTTCCATCTTCACTCCTGGTATGTGGGACTGACAGTCTCCAACACCTGGACTTCCCTAGAGAGTAGAAGGATAAGCGGAGAATCCGTAATAAAGTTTGGCTTTCTGGCACTCTTCCGGATTCTGTCAAGGGATCAGTAAACAAGATGACAGCCTTGCTTGTCTCACCTGGGATGGATATGCAGGTGAACTAGGGCCTAGGGAAGAAGCTTAAATGAAATTAAGACTGGCACGACCTCTCCACCAAATGTCAGCTCCATGATTTATATTAGCAATATATTTGACTGCAGTTCCCCTGGGGTCGACCAAGGTCAAGGGTGCCCCAGTTGGGACTCTGAACTTTGCGAAGCTCAAAGAGTTGGTGTTGGCCTCCTGATTGCCAGGAGATGCGTACAGAAGATGTTGTAAATGGGTATGGTATTCGATGAGATGTCGACGTTCATTAAGTCGAAGGCGTATGATATATCGTTGCGCGAGGGCTCGCCTGTTACATACTTGGCTCCGGTCGCAATGATTTAGCTTGAAAGCATCAGACACCCGCCTGTTATAATGACTTATTTTCATTCATCCCACTATTACTTAATAATATCCTTTCTTGCATTATCGGGGTTCAAGTTTCAAATGATCCAGATCCCATGCCCCAACGAGCGGCCTTCTCCCAGGTGAAGCCAGCTCCATCCAAAGTAAGCCCTAAACCCTATTCACAGCAGATTCACTCAGTCCAGACGACTGCTTCACTTCACTCTAAGAATGTAAGCATGATTTCGCCCTTGACTTTCACCTTGAACGCGATCTCGAGTTCGAGGTTCAAATCGATCTTGATGCTGAACTCCTTTTCTTGTGGCTGCTCTTGGTCTGGGCCCTTTTCGTCTTCCTGTCCTGGTTTGTGTCCTGGCTCTTGACGCGGGGTCTGTTTTACAGAGATCCGTGGTATGCGCGTCTGCTGTGTCTCTGGCTGCTGCGGCTGTTCTTGTTCTTCTGGGATCTGCTGCTCTGACGGACCCTCGTCGTGGCCACCATGGTC
Source organism: Aspergillus sp. MA 6038 (assembly GCA_003004525.2). NCBI lineage: Eukaryota > Fungi > Ascomycota > Eurotiomycetes > Eurotiales > Aspergillaceae > Aspergillus > Aspergillus sp. MA 6038. The sequence goes on from PQME02000014.1 coordinate 113,997, forward strand.
TTGAGTAGCCGTGCGCTTGCTATTCCTCTGCGCTCTCATCCCCACTGGCCGCCCACCCTTTGGATCGGACCGGCGGACATTAAATGCTCGGATTCCCGTCTTGGACGGTTGCTTAGCTTGTTGTTCCTGATCGTGGTGGTGATGCCCTGGGTGATCCTGTTTCGCGGACTCTTTCCCACTCTCGTCGGGATGCTGTCCTTCGTTCCGTTTGCCTTCGTCTTGCTCGCCCCCATACGAATTTGACAAGTCACTGCCATAACCATATAGCTCCTTCTCTGCATCCTGGAACTGCTGACTTTGACTCCCATCTGGCGTACCCGCCAGGCCGGCTTCATCCTGCAGCTGTTGGGAGGCTATGTGGTGTTTGCTTCTTTTTTTCCGGCCGCCTCGTCCGCGGCGACGGCGATGGGACGACTTTGAGGATCCCAGCGAGGCGTTGGAAATGGTTTCCGAGTCGGCGAGATGGCTGCCATTTGGTTTTGCGGATGTCGACGACGGACTGGACAACTGCGGCTGCAGCTGTTGCTGTTGCTGGTGGTCACTGCTCGCTCGACCATTCTTCTTTTGGTTCCTGTTTCTATCCCCCTTTTTTGCCTGGGATGGCATAGAGTCTTGCTCTGGTTCTCCCATCGGGGATGACGCAACAAACGACATGTAGGCTCGCTAGGCTAGGGGTGGTAGTAGTAATGGCAGAGGCAGATTTCCGGTCGTACCCTAGACTATAGACCATTTTCTTTTCTCCCTCCACCAGGGGTCTTCTCGCTAGTCTCGAATATTGACTTCACCCCGCCCAACGGTTATGATGTTATCATCGCTCGTAAAGTTGGTTGTGGGTTCCGAAGCCACCCACGGTTGGTTAGATTAATACCCGCCGTAGATATTATTACCCTTTATTTAGATCGATCTATTCTGAGACACGCAGATGCGTAATCCCTAACGGTGATTGTCGAATTCCGGACAGACGGGCTATATGGCCACCTCTTATAGGGATACTGACGTAGTGGCACGTACTGCCTATACATCTACATATTTATAGCAGGCATCAGCAGCGCAGCTACACTCCCAGACAGAACTCAGAAGAGACCACTCCTTGGAAAGAAAATTGAACCTTTTTTTCACTTTTCCTGCAACTATCTTGATAACCCTACTTTTCATCCACTACTCTACTCTACTCTACTTCCTCCTACTACCTACCTCACAATGTCCGGCCTCCTCGGAAACCTCGGCGGCAATAGCGACAACAACAACAACAACAATGGCCAGAACCAAGGCTCTGGCGGCCTTCTCGGCGGCGTGGGCGGTGCCCTAGGCCAAACCACCCAGGGACTGGGCCAGGGCGCCGGCGGGGCAGTTCAAGGCGTCGGCAGCGGCGCCGGTCAGACCGTCCGTGGCGTCGGCAGCGCGGCAGGGCAAACCACAGAGGGCGTGACTAACACGGCCGGCGGAGTCACCGATAGCGCGGGCAATCTGGTGGGTGGCACGACGCAGGGCGCGCTGGGTGGTTCGTCTCAGTAGCCGCGGCAGCAGTGAAACAGACGGACAGTTTATTGAACCTTCGGGGTTATGATGGAATGGGGATTGTATTTGATTAATTGATTGAATTGATGTACAAAGAAATGGCAATGGATTGAATTCTGTATTAACGCGAATAAATAAAGAATGCCCGTAACTACTCCTGCGGCCCTTGGTCCTCGTCCTCAACAGGCGGTATCCTCATCTCCTTGCGGACCAACTCGACCTCGACTACTCTCCAATGCGGTGGCACCTTCTCTCGCAGCAGGTCGTCCTCGACATCAAAGTACAGCGCCCAACCGCGCTCCGGTTCCTCGACCACCACAAACCCTTCCCACTCATCAAAGGTTGCACGCTTCTCAATGGGCGTGCAGCTCCAGGGACCCAGCAGATGTCCCTCGGACTCCTTACGAGTGCCATACTTGACCTCGTACGTGTCCTTGTCGACATAGATCCAGTTCAGAAACGGCGGGTCGTCTTGGATCGTCGACACCAAGCCCTCTCCTTTCCTCCCCCATGTGTGGTCCGGATGTGGGAGGAAGTAGCCCGCGAACAGGTGGCCATGGTGGCCCTGGGGGTTGTCATGCGACAACGGCGCGGAGACGTAGAGCTAGATAATCGCGATAATACCCGTAAGCAAAAAAAGGTTCATAGTCATAAGAAAGGGCCGGTGAAAAGACGGGGGGTCGTGCGGGCACGCGGAGCACCTTGTTCTCTCTCAGGATGATATAGCATCCGTTTACCTCTCTGCTTGCCCGGCACGGGTCACTGCATGACACGACGAGATTCGACTTTCGGCCGCGGTGCCTGCTCTTTGCGTTTTGCCGCTGGCCCTGCATGACCGTTTCGTTGACACCGACGATGGCCGGGCATGCTGCAACGGCCGTGAGGAGCCCAAGGACCATTCTTGCGCTTGCTGTTTCTTCTGTTTTTCTCGTCAGGCCGGTTCCTGTCTAGTAGTAACAATCGTAGTAATAATAGTAGTAGCAGTAGCAGTAGTAGTGGTAATGGTACTGGTACCTAATCGCCCCATGGCACGCCTCTGGCCCGTCCAATGGGTCTGGCACTCAATCCGAAACACGACCAGACCACCTCACCAGCTGCTGCTCGTATTGCTCACAGTCGACTTGCCTGCAAACAGGATTTCCAGTCAACCCAACGTCATTTGCCCTCGAGCGTATAACGAAAATAGTAGCATCGGTATATTGGCTTGTCGCCCGTTAACGGCTTATCACAGACGTCATAGTCTGGCAGGAAGCGCGGTTCAAATGCTGATATAGTTTCTATGCGTTGTTGACGGTTTCTATTCCCGGGGGAAAGGATTCTTGACTTGTTTTCCCGTGTCCAAGCACTAGTGGTAGTGGTACTACGCCTTGTCTGCAGTCCTCAAATAGCCCTCTTCCCTCATCCCTCATCCCTCTCTTTTTCCAACTTCCCCTTCGGCACCACATCAACAATTCCCCGTTGCTAGAGACAGGCCTCCTACTATCGTATAACAATGGCAGATGCGTGAGTTGTTGGTTGCACACTTCGTCAATCTTCATCTATCCCACTGAAACCCTCCTCCTTCAGAACAGAGCAGAAGCAGCAGCAGCAGCAGCCGCCGGTCCAGTCGGATAGCGACACCGAATCGATCAACGAGAAGCAAAACGGCACCATTGAGCGACAGCCAAGTGGCAGTGGTCAAGAACTTCAACCGCACCAGCAACCGCAACAGCAGCAGCAGCAGATGCAACAGACCCAGCCTCAGCAGCCGCAATACATGTTGGCGAACGGGGCAGTGCGCCAATCCCGCATCAAGGACCGGCCGCAGCCCAAGGAGACGCGCGACAGCAGCCTCAAGATCAAGGTGGAACTGGATCTGGAAGCGGAGGTAGATCTCTACGCTCGGGTGAAGGGTGATGTGACGATAGGGCTAATGTAATATCGGACGGGGGCCTTCTCTCTCGCCGTTCCGCTGTTGCCGGCACACGGTGGAGGGAGGCTTTTGCCGCTTTTTCTTGCTTTCAAGGTCGATCTTTATGCTAGAGTCAAGGGTGATGTGACCATTGGATTACTGTGAGGAGTAAGTGTCCTTGAGTCATTGGGTTCAGCTTTAGTGACCGGATGCCAGGAGATAACGAATTGATCTTCTTTTTTAGCGCTTCTTTCTTCTTTGTGGGGATTCGCCCTCCATGTCTTGCATGGCACGCTCGACTGGTAGATACGTTCTGGGAGGGTAATTGTACAAGTGGCAAGGATTATCGGGTGGGAGTCTGTTTGTGTGTGTGTTTAGATATACTTATGGAATCCATCTATAAATAATCTATAAACAATCTTACTGGCATGCTTGTTACGTATTCATTGACCGGACACCGTATTTACTACCCTGGGAAGCCTCTCAGGGGTCCCAGAAAAGTAGACGAACCAGTACTGCCAACTGCATAGTCCTGGAATTCAATAGCGTCAATCCGTGCCATGGCATGACATATGCTGCCGCGCGCCAGCAAGCAGGTTGTCACCAGCAGGTCCCCTCCCCAGATCCATATGACACTACCCCATTCACCCCCGTCATGCGAATCTGGTGGATTTGACTAGAAAAAGGGAGGAAAACCTGCAAACCTGCTGAATATGATGTCAGGCTTGCGCGTAGAACCGTAGTGAAACAGGCGACGAGGCGGGAGGGGGGTTTAATTTGGGAGGGGGGTTTTAATGGGAAGGGGTTTAATTGGGGGGTTTTTAATGGGAGGGGGGTATAGGAAAGCCCGCTATTGACAGGAGGCCCACTCTGCGCCACAGGATCTGTACCAGTGGGTCAGATCCAACGGCTCCGATCAGGTGCACGCGTGGCGGATCGGCAGGGCGGCAGGGCCCAGGCACTGGGGTAGGTTGACGATGACGTCGGGGGGAGGGGGGGGGAGGTTAAGCCATGACGATGGACTATGAGGCTGCTGTGTCTATACCGGATTTCTCGCGATCCAGCTTGCTCCAGATGGGACTTATAGAAGCCCTCCTGGTCTCTCCAGCTGGGAGGTTCAAGGCTAATAGCATACCTCCCGGCATCTACAAAATACCAGACACTTCGTTTGATATAAGACACTTTTACTTCTTTTTTGAACGCACCGAATCTTCTATCCTATTAGCATTTATCATCACATTGTCTTCCTCTGAACGAGCTTCGAGACAATAGGCCTAGTGCAGACTCTTATCGCTCGATTCGAGAACAAGATGTCATCTCCCGACGTCCAGAGGAATCCTGCCACCACCCCTCGCAAGCTCAGAAGGGAGTCCGGGTCAAGTGCTGCTCCCGAGCCGGAGTCCAGCCCGACGCCCCAGCGGACCTCCAGTCAAGCTCAGTCCGGAAAACCGTCACTGGGTGGTGGTGGCGGTTTGGCAGACACAGCCAGTGGGCTCGCCGGACAGACGAAGAGTACTCTGGGGCGCACGAAGAAGGCTGCCCAAGAGACAGCAGCCCCAGCTGCCACGGGTCTCGGCCAAGGAGGCCTGGCTGCCTTGAGCGGCCGTGAGATTAGCCAGGAAGGCCAAGTCCTTGGAGAAGAAGGTAACCCGCTTGGCCGCATCACGGAAGGCGAGCCCGAGAACCTTATCGGGCGGACCGTTGCGGATAATGGCGAGATCCTGGACGAGGATGGCCAACTGATCGGCCGCGTCGAGGCTCTTCCGGAGGCCGCTCAAGGAGCTGCCGACCAAGCCAAGGGCACCGTCGACGCCGGCCTTGCAGACCTCGATGGCCTCCCAGTATCTGATGGGGGTCTGATCAAGGACAAGACCGGTCAGGCTGTTGGGAAAGTGGTCGAAGGCGATGTCAAGGATCTCGTTGGCTATTCGCCAAACAGCAAAGGCGAAATCCTCGATGACGACGGCGACCTGGTGGGTCGTGTCGAATCTATTCCGAACGCGCAGAACGCTGCGGACGGTGTTAGTGATGATGGCGGCGGCGACGACGACAGCGGCGCCCAAGCAGCGACTGAAGATGCTGCTTCTGCTCCACAGAATGGAATCAAAATGCACGATGCTGAAGAGGGCCTCGCCGAGAACCAGCCTCCTCCGCTTTCCACGCTGGAAGGCCTCAAATGCAACAAGATGGGCAAGATAATCGACTCGGCCGGAAAGCCCATCGGTGAGTTGATCGAAGGTGATGCGAAGAAGATCATGCAGACTGGCGCCACTCTCGACGACGCCGGTCAGTTCTGGGACAATCGCGGTAATGTCATCGGTAAGGCCCAGACAATAGGCGCGCAGGGTGCGGACGACGGGGCACCGTTTGCTGGCTTAGATAGTCTGCACGTTGTCGAGGGTGGATGGGTTGAGGACAACAGAGCGATGCGTGTTGGAAAGATCGTCGAGGGTGACCCGAAAAAACTCCTCGGTCGTGCGGTCGACAACGACGGCGATGTCGTCGACCAACATGGGACTACCGTTGCCAGGGCGGAACCCTGGGAGGAGCCAGAAGAATCCCAGCCAGACCTCTCTGTGTTGAACGGTCTGACCTGCAACAAGATGGGCTACATTATCGGACAAGATGGAGTTCCCATAGGTCGTGTCGTCGAAGGAAACCCGAAGGAATTGGCTGGTAAGCAGATCCAAGACGGCCAGATCTGGGATGGTCCCAAGCCCGCCGGCAGAGTCGAGCTCATTCCCGAGAATGAACGCGAAAAGAAGCCCGAGGGTCCATTTTCCGGTCTGGAGGATCTTGTGGTCAATAAAGATGGATTCGTTGAAGACCGTGACGGCAACATTGTCGGCCAGGTAACGGAAGGTGATATCAAGAACCTTCGCGGACGCGCTGTGGACGCAGATGGAGACGTTCTCGATAAGTTTGGAACTCCCAAGGGCCACGCGGAGCCGTATGAGCCTCCTGCGGAAGAGGATGATCATGTTGAAGCGGACCTGTCTGCCTTGGAAGGCAAGGTCGTCAACAAGGCCGGTAATGTGGTGGATGCGCAAGGAAATGTTTACGGTCGTCTCACATCCGGCGACGCGAGGCTCGCCGGACGCAAAGTCGACGGCCAGGGCCAGGTCTGGGGGGATAATGGCAAAGTCATAGGCCAGGCCGAGCTCGTCCCAGGCGCGGAGGAGCAGAGACCCGAAGGACCGTTCTTCGGGTTCGACGATGCGGAGGTCGGCAAGGACGGAGTGGTCATCTCAGCGGACCGCGTCATCGGCCGTGTCATCGACGGCGACGCGAAGCGGCTCCTGGGTCGCAAGGTCGACGAAGACGGAGATATCCAGGACAAGAATGGCAACACCGTTGGCCGAGCTGAGCGCTGGGAGCCCGAGGAGAAGCAGCGCAGCATTAACCCGATGTCAGGGCGCAAGGTAACTCGCGAGGGCGAGGTGCGGGATGCCGACGGCAACCTGATCGGGAAGCTGACCTCGGGCAATCTGGCAACGCTCGTCGGCAAGGAAATCGATGACAACGGCTACGTTGTGGACAACGACGGCAACAAGGTCGGCGAGTGTACCCTATTGGAGAACATTCCGGAAGAGGAGGAGGAGGAGGAGGAGCCTGGCCCGTCACCAGAAGAGCTGGAGGACAAGAAGCTAGCGAAGAAGATGAGCAGCATCGTCGGCCAGACGCTGGACCGTGTTCAGCCAATCTGCAGAATGATCTCCGAGGTAAGTCAGCCGGCGAACGTTCAAGAAGGAAGAGCTAGCTAACCCCGCGTCTTTTCTTTGTAGCGCATCGAAAAAGCTGAACGCACACCAAAGGAAGAACTGGACGAGGAGGAGCTGGTCCAAAACGTCAAGCCTCTTCTCGAAGAAGGCGGGCAGATTCTCCAAGAGTGCAACGGCGCCGTCCGGGCTCTCGACCCCGACGGTCATATTGCATCTCAAGCCAAGGCGCGGGCCGCGTCGCACGAGGCATCGCCCGAAGAACACGCCCTGGCGGATCAGCTTAAAGAGTTGACCGAGACGGTCACTCGGACGATCGATCGTGGCCGCAGTATGATCGCCGACATGCCTCATGCGAAAAAGGAGCTCAATCCCCTTTGGGGCCTTCTGAGCGAGCCGCTCTTCCAGATCATTGCCGCGGTGGGCCTGCTCCTCAATGGCGTGCTCAGCCTGGTTGGTCGTCTCCTGGACGGTCTTGGGCTGGGCGGTCTCGTCAAGGGCTTGCTGGGAGGCTTAGGGCTCGACCAGTTGCTCTCCAATCTGGGGCTAACCTCGTTGACGGATGCAATCGGGCTCACTGGAGGCAAGTGAGGAAGATCGCGGATAAATTGTGTAATCACCTAGTATGTTATGTATTCTGTAATCTTGTTATGGTCTGTTGTATATTAAAGAATGAAGCCTATGTGTACTATTTACTTATTCTCAGTATAGCAGGAGTGTGTCAGCTCTGAGTCAGCTGGAGAATAGTCGGCCCGATGGCAGGCCGCAGTGGATGACTCCGAAGAGGCCACCCGGAGAGAACTCCCCAAGCACCCTGGAGCAGACACTGGCTAGACAGTCTATAGCCGTGCACTCCTTCGTCGAACGAAATCGGTTATATCCGCTGATCTCAGCCCTTCCGGATACGGCCTACGTGGACTACGTTGACTCCCGACACCCCCTGGAATCCACTTCACTGCCTCACCAACCACCAGCATGGCCTTGTTATCACTGCACACGAGGCTCTGTGCTCATCCTTCGAGCCTGTCAGCGAATCGCGCCTTACAGTCCCCCCGCAGTGGAGCGCCGCTGATGTCTGCCTGACTGACCTGACCGCCCCGCCTGCTCTGAAGCAGCAACACCACGTCTACGCCCCTTTTATCTGCAACCTGGCTGCTGTCTTCTGTTCCTCGCAGCTCTGGACTTTCTTGCAGTGGTAGGTATTGGCCACTCTCAAATGCTTGGACGTCGCGACCCGGGCTCTGTTTGTATCCGCTCATGTCGTACAACGACTTCTACTGGGGCCCGCTGATAAACCCCGATAAGAGCGCGGCGCCTCTACTCGAGCAGCTATGTCTCGGGATCGCGCAAATAGCGGTGCGCAGGATTTCGATTTTTTATTTCACAGAACGAGGTGTCAAGAGCCCAGATGCTGATGATAGGCGAATAGACCACGTTCCAAGAATGCGGCACAGTCGACCTCACCCCAGAGCGGCTGGCGGCCTTTTACCACAAAGTCGGGGGGAACTACGATACCCTGTTTCTCGAGACGAAACCTACTGCGCTTTCTTTCATCTATCAGTCGCTGGGCTGCTACCACAGCCTGCAACAACCGCCCAATAATCCGTTCGAGCCCCCGTCGCTACCGGCCTTGCTACCCACTGGCTTTGTGCGATGGCAGACGATTCAGATCTTGTTGGATCCGGATGAGCATTCGGAATACCTACGACGCGCAGTCAAGGTCTGGGATATCCGGAACCCATACGGAGGGTACTTCCCCAAGAGTATTCCTCGGGAAGCGTTCCCCTCGGAACCAGACCCGGAAATGGTCGAGTGGCATGAACAGGTCAGTCGACGGCTCGAGTATGATTACATGAAGCGGAATACGCCGCGGGCGTCACCGCCAAATTTCGGGCATTACCAGTATCATTACATGCCCAAGCACGCGCGGCCGAAAGAGAATAAGGAAAGGAGTCTGGCTCGAACCAAGCATCGCACGGCTCCGGTGTTTAGATATATTGAGCCGGATGACGCACCGCTGGGCGGGCCGAGGAAAGGGAGCGGTGCGGAGCAGCCACATTCGTCGCATCATAAGGCCTCCCTGCGCAACGACGACAGAAAACCTCAAGCGCCAACACCACCACCGTCTTTATGGCCAGATCGCGCCGGCGCCAGACAAGATCGTCCGTCGAGTTTCGCCGCAGCCCTGGGCCCGGAAACAATGCCGGGGTATTTCCCTTCTGACCCGTCTTCTGAGGGCTCACCATCACCAGAACCGCCACCGGTTGGCCATCGATACGGTCGTCGCAATGTCTCCCCACGACGACCCACCCGAAGTCGTGCACGCTCGCATGAAGCATATGCGCGCAGACCCGCACGAGATATCTCCCCAGACTACAGACGATATCCACAGGACGATCATGCGAGTCCAGGTCGCTGGTACGACTCAGAAGACCCACCAACCAGGTACAGGGATGACCTCCACCCGCCAAAACAACCATACACGTTCGACGGGCCCAATGGCCCCGTGGACCCAGACTCCCCTCTCTGCTTCCATGTCCCGCAAAATGCCAACGGGTCAAGTTCGAGGTACACGTCGCGCCCCCGGAAGAAATCTGTGGATCCGCATGTCGTGGATCGACGACGACGGAGTTATAGTGGCGGGAACCTTGAGCGGTCGGTTCCAGGTCAAGGAGGTAACCCGAGGTCGAGATGGCCAAACTCGATGCAGGGGTCGAAGAAGTTTGCTTCGGGCGCTACGCCAGAGGAGTATGGGAGGAGGGGCTATGGTAGATGATGTTGTCGTCGACAGCTAGGCTAGCTATCTTTTTTTCTCGCTTTTGTTTATATATTGTAACTGCACTCGAGTTACCCTTTTTTTTGCGCATTATTTTCGGTACAGCGTTACGACACGATTCAAACGAGGAACAGCACGCGAACAGCAGCAGCATATAAATTGACACACGCTTACGACAGGTTGGAGATACGAAAGCGAACAAGATACGATTACGACGTTACGATAGCATAGTTATAGTGTAAATGTCAAGTCTTCTTCCACGAAACATAACCTAAAACTACGTCTCAATCCTGTCCTGACACAATACTAAACAGGCTGCATCAGCCCTCTAACCATATCGACCTTTCTCTCCTCCACAAGCCCCCTTTCCATTAACTTCTGCAAAGCCCTAACGGCCCACCCCCGGCAATTCTCTTTGACTTCCCTCCCGGCTTGCGGCCCGGGGCGGTGGCTCATTCCAGAAACTCTCTTTTACTGCCTTTACCCCTTCGTCTCCATCCTGCTCCTTAACAGGCGCCGGAAACGAAGCAAGCGTATACGCCATTAGAACCAAAACACTCTCGAGCGAAGTAGCATCAACACCACCATCACTTTCAGACGCAGACGCAGAAGATCCTATTCCTAACTGGATTTTGGAAAAGCAACGTAGCCGAACCCTAGGTGAAGCGCACTAACCCCACAGCTCCAAATACCACTCGGCAGTTCCTCCCCTTGAACAAACTAATAGAAGCTTGCAGAGCTTGGAGCCTATCAGCTTTACGGAAAGCAGGTCAGCCAAGGATTCGGGTTTTTTAGGCGGCCTTTGGTGCATCTTTGCATGTAGGCTGATGTCCTTCTAGGGTCTGGAAGACACCCCCTCAGTTGCCTCGGTGTGAGTATCATATGGCTTTCTTCTGTGTCCGCCATATCGAAAAAGAGAAAAAATAAAACAGAATGGGAAAAGGCCACATCAAAAGCATTCTTTCTGAAACAATTCAGGTCTTCCTGTAGTGATGTGGTATGCTATTATCAAACCCAGGTTATTTATCCCTACCATATTCACTTCACTTCTCTATTAAGTCCAATACGTCCACGCCAGAGGCAAAATCTGCTTCACTTCCGGCTCGGGCCTGGAGCCGGTCAGGCCAGTTAGACACAAAAGATGAGACATTACAGGGCTACCAGAAAGCCAGCCATTTTATTCCTTCCTTCGGCTTTAGCCCTATACTATGCAGAGTTCCCACCCAGTACACAGTACACTCTCAGGATTGAGCAACAAGCTCTGGGAGCAGAAGGTAGCAGGAGGTCACAGGAGCCATCTAAACACGCCTAGGATGTCAGTCACATGACAACACAGGTGGTAGCTGGCAGTAGCAGGTTTAAGTGCTGTCACCCAACTATTGACTGAGCACACACGCCGGCTGGTTAGTAGTTAGGTGGGTGGCCACCAGTGAATCCCAGCTGTTGTATGTTTTTGCCCTTTTTTTACCTTCCAGTAGTCTACATTTAGCCCCAATTAGTCACAGTCACTTCATAGCAACAGATACCATGCTGATCTAGTTTTCCACAGCTCTCATCCTTGCAAGAGATAAAGTACATATAGCTTTTCTCCATATAGTCTAGCACATACGACCATAGGGTGTGGAAAATAGGGCTTCCCGTCCGCTCAGCCGTACTCAAGCCACACGCCGGCCGGTTAGTAGTTGGGTGGGTGACCACCAGCGAATCCCGGCTGTTGTATGTTCTTTCTATTTTTCAACCTCCTTTTCAGCATTGGTTGACGCGAAGGGGTCAGAGGCTCAGAGCTGGGGTTTAATGAGCAGTGGGATGGGCCGAGAAGAGATGGGCCGGATGGATGGAAAATGAGTATATGACAGAAGGGAAAGAAGGACATTGACCTCAGCTAAAAACATGAGTGAGCTAGTTGAGTGGTGCTATAAAGATAGCTGATCTTTAAGCTGTTAGCGCTTAATCGGATTCCTTTGTTAGATGAAGCTTTGATCCCTCCAACACTCTCTAGAATCATACAGTCATTAGGAACATAATGCCTTTTACTGGAGGATCTCAGCTATGGATTCCCAAGACCCGGTGCTCACCGCCATCCCCAGACAACGGCAGCATATTCGCATGCGTTAGGGGAGGGGACCATCTTATATTCATTTTTGCAGTGAGCCAAATATGCCCCAGCTGGTCAAAACAGACCTACCTACGAGAGATGTTGCAGATACTTGACAGAATTGTAATGGACGTGCCCCTTCGAGACTCAGTGGATAGGCCAATGAGGATCTTTTCACTGAACTATCTAGAAGTACTCGCGAGCACAGGTGTCCAGAAGACTTGGAGATTTCGTGATCACTTCATGAGAGCCATACTTCGAGAAAAGAAAGAAGTCTCGACACCACAAGAGATGCAGGAGTGAGACGCGCCTACTCAAGAGCCCTCCTTGAGAGCTACTACACCCTCCTCACCCATCGCGGCCACAACTGTGACGACTAGACAACGATGATCAGAAAACTGCGGAGAGAGGGATATAGCAGATTTCCTTACTGGAGTGCTTCCCCTCGTCGCCGGCCGCATCCAAGATTAGCTGGGACAACTCGCCCTCGGGGACCTTGAGATCATCTTTAGTGACGCCGCTCGCATCCGCCAAGCGCATAACGTTGTCCTCAGTTACGCCCAACTGAAAGGAATTAGTGTATGTGCATTCCTTTTCTTTCAAAGCAACCTACTACTGACCAACGAATAGTCCTTGCGGGAGATGTTTGGGACATCGACATCGTGATTCAGCGGCTTGACATCCTCCAGCTTCTTGCCGGTGAATATGTCTATGCCGATAAGGTGGGCTTTGGCCTGACCGTGCTTACCGGTCGCGGAAGTGCTCTTTTCCACGATCTTGCAGGGGCGGTTCTTGATGACGACGTGGCCGCCCGTGCGCAGACTGGAACAAGGCGTGGTAGCAGTCATGGACGAACCGGCATCCGCCGACTCAAAGCTAAAATCTTCCTAAGAACAGCAATTAGTGTGTGCAATCATTATTGTTTACTATTGTGTAAGGGTATGAGCCTGGGCCTGTACAGCCGAGGACAAGGGAGCCATAGGATGTGAGACTGCCGGGGACAAGCGCAGATCGAGACTATGGATGAGACTAAGGAAGTAGACGTACTTCGTCGTCAGTCATTGTAGGATTTTGTGAGTGTAGAAAGGGTTAGTAAAGGAGAGCTTATAGCAGGGGGACAATGGAGATGGAGAGAGTGGGAGGAAAGAGAAAAGATTTTGTATAGAAAGCCCCAAAACAAGGCCGAGCATGCACAACCCGGATCTTGGGGAGGTCGGTTAACCATGCCAGCTGATTAGGTTCATTCAGCCAGCCATTATTAGTGTGTTGGCAGTTTCTTTCAGCTGAGATCGTTATACTTTGCTGAGTGCTGACTGCAGTCCAATCAGATGTGCAGAGAGTACCCACACATTCATGTACAGAAACAGATAAAATGTGGTGAGCATCCTGACAGGATGGCCGCCTTCACTTGGGAGACCCAACCGCTCCACAGCCGGAGCCCACTGCAATCAGGCTGAGCCTATGTAAACTGATCTTGTGGGCTTCTGATAGCTCAATCATTCACAATAACCTTATTTTCTACCACCGTTCGCCGCTTTGTGTGCACTATGTGGAATGGTAGCTAAGCAGAGACATAGGAATAAGCATGAGCATGCGCACGGGCATCAAACTTTCCCATATCCCACGTTCAGGATTACATTCGGGCTTAGAATTGGCGAGTCATAGGGATTAATATTAATATGTCAGTTTCTATGGTCATGGCGAGATCAATGCAATTCAGATGGCGTATAAGGATGACAGATGCCTCGAGCCCCGGATTTGCAATATTATTCCCAAGATTGATGAAGTGGCCCGGCGCAGAACCTTAGTCCGGGGTACATGCATCCGTGGACCGATAGTCAATTCAAATAGAATTACTATGCTTCTATACCTTGTAATGTAAATGAAGACTACGGAGTGTCTCCAGAAGTAAAGTGGGAGAATAACACGTGCATATATACATCAGCCATTTGATTTTGTGCACCATTCCGTACATGGGAATGGCACCGAAAACGGCCCTATATCCTAAATCACGAGTTGCTAGCATGCATATACCACCTCGTCACCTCGTCTTCTTTCAGCTGCTCATGCGCACCGGAATGGTCATCACTATGAGACGCTGCCAACCTCTTGGCAACCTCATTCGCCTCAAACAAACTAACCAGCTTCCTCTTCTCACCGGCGCCCTTTTGAGCATGCTCGCGACACAAATTGTACACTACCTGCGGTACGTCGTAGTCAAAGTCATAGTCGTGCTGCGTGCTAAGGTCGCGGACAAAATATTCAGGATCCATGTCCAATATGCTCACATGCTCCGGTCTTCCCGCTTGGCTCCATGAGGGCCTCTCTCTTGGAATCACGGGTGGACTGGAAGCGGCCTCGTTGATCCATGCGTCCACGGCCATCTCCAAGGGCGTGGTACCCGTCGCACTCTCGCGATGCAGCAGGTCCGGACGGCGGCTGAGCATAAGGTCGAGGGTGCGGGGAAGTCCGCCCTTCGTAGCGTCGTGGACAAGGGTGTTTCCTGCCCTATTCAGGAGTTCGAGGTGTTTTTGGCCTGTAGACTGGGCAAAGTCCAGTATGAGCTGAGCCACAGCGACCTTATCATCTGTTTCCTGGCTTCCTATGTTCTGGCCACGGGTGCGTTGGGAAGTATACGTTCCGAAGCGGTAGGCGCGCTCCATCCACAGATGAAGCGGGGTCAAAGAGCCAGGCATCTTCGATGAACGTCCAGTGAGGAGCGTTGGGACCAGACGGCTGTCGAGCAGGGACAGGAGTGGCTGCAAATTCTCCGTATTCTCGCAGGCTCGGTCTTCAATGTCGCAGAGGAGTAGATGGAGAATGTTGCTCCCGTGGCGGTCTCGAACTGCCTGGTCTGCGCCTGCATTGATGAGGATCTTCGCAAAGCTTGGCCGGTGTAGGGAGAAAGCCAGTGCCAATGGCGTATAGCCTTCCTCGGATTTAGTCTCCAGACAGGCAGGATACTGCTCCGCGAGGTATTTGACCAACTCTTCGGATTCAGGAGTTGGGGTTTGAGACATAACGGCACAATGCAATACCAGTCCGCCTGATATTATTAGCAAGCTGTCAACGTTTCCCTTGACAAAAGAGACAAGACTTACTCCTTGACCCAAGCCAATTCTTGATAGCCCGTTCAACTCCTCCGGCAGATTCTGCCAGATGCTTGAACCGTCGATCATGCTCGTACGTCTTTGCGAAAGCGAGGTACTGCTCAGCTGGCGACTTGCTCAAAAACCACTTGACACTCTCCAATTTTCCGTAAAACGCAGCGGCCAAGAGCGGCGGCGTGTTTTCGTGAGTCTGCCTCTGCGCCCACGGCTGTAACATTGCCCATTCCTTGCGCTTTTTCCCGCGGATGGTGAGTCCTGGGTAGAGCTTAGGCTTATCATCTGTTTTGACACCGCTCTTCTTGAGGAGTTCATCAATAGGAAGGCCCGCACCGGTACGTTGGATCAGTACTTCCAAACAGTGCAGACGGCATAGAATAATGGCTAGCTGAAACGCTTGTTCAGGCACAGTGTAGATGGGAGAGTTCGCCTCGGCTTGGCGATTGGTAAGGTCCTGGCCCAGCTCAAGGAGAAACACCAGCAACGAAATATTATCCGTCCAGACGGCGTATTCGACCAGATTCTGTGGAGCACGAAGCGCAGGCTCACTAAACGGGAACCAGTACATCCTCCTGCCACCCTCCGAAATGTACTCAACCTTCGATTGGATTGCCACTCTCTCGCCCTTGGATAAACCATCCTGCTCCGTGAAAAGACGGGCAGCGCATTCCCACGAAAACACCTGAAGCGGCGTGATCGGACATTCCACCTGTGTGGCTACCTCGCCGATATTCTCAATGGTAAATTGGTCATCAATCAGCTCACTGTAAATCTGGATCTCATCGTCACCCTGTAGGGCCTCAGGATCGTCGCCGTCTTCACCTTCCATCACGTATCGCCGTTGGCCCCGTTGCTCCTTGGGTTTATATTGTATCTGGACGATTTCGATAATCGCCTTCGCTACGTCCAGATGGCCCTGTATGGCAGCGATCGAGAACGGGGACATGCCATAGCGATCAGATACGGCGATTTGGAGAGGGAGCTCGTCTTCCTTGGGTCCCCATACGCCCAATGTAAGGGTTTTGATTGTAGTTAGGTCACCGTGCCAAGCTGCGTTGAACCTATTCGACGTTAGCTAGAGAGTAAATGAGCCAGGGGAGATGATCGCACTTACAATTTCAAATACCCGTCCCTCTTAGTATCCGTCAAATCTGGCACCTTGAAACTAAGTACCACCTTGAACCGATCCTTCCGTAGATCATCTCCTTCATCCTCGGGGTCGTTATTTTCCTGTGGACCCTCGATATCAGGATACAGCTCCGCAAAATTCTTCCCCCCTTTCTCACGCAAAATAGCCTCTAGTTTCTCGAACTTCTGTATAAGTTCGTTGACAGCTGCAAATTTGCGATCCACGCCCGGCCGGTTCTTGGCCTCGTTGACGGCTTTTTCATGCTCCTTTAGGGCATTCTCGTACTGATTTCTAGCTTCTTTCACTTGCTGCTGGGCGTACCACATGGCGTACGTCCCGTCTGGGATTCCGGCAAGGTAGTAATTATCATCAGGGTCAAGTGGGCGCGGGGGTGTCGAATCGGCCTTTTCGCCTTTGTAAGCGCGTAGGCCCTTGATCTTTTCCTGAATGCAATCCAGGAGCGATTCACCCTTCAGGCCGTCCCGTATATCCTCCTCATCCACCACATGGTAGCCATCCGGTGTCAACGTATTGGGATCGACGCCACGGTTCACAATCAAGTCGATAATGACATCAGGCAAGTCCTTCCGGACCCCCAGGATAATAGGCTGGGATATCGCCTGACGGAATATATTCTTGTTTTCCTCGGACGAGTTTTCCTGGATCCGTTCGTAAACCGTTTTGGCCGATTTCATGACGTGGCTGAATTCAAGAGACGGGCTGGCGCCGGCATCGAGCATTTTGATTGCACCTATCACTTTCTTTGCATTCAGGGCTGCGACAAATGCAGAGTACGGTTCGAGGTCCCATGCGCTTCCGCTGAAGGCGAGGTAGTTAATGGCACGTTTGACGGCCGGTTCGTCGTGATGAGTGTAGACGTCCAGTAATTCAATGTGCTTGGAAACGGCGAGGTAGTGTAGTGGCGTGTTGCGCTTCAGATCTGCTTGAGCCGGTGAGGCGCCCAGTTGCAACAGCTTCTGGGTCATCGCGCTGGCTCTCTCGAGAGGCAACTGAAGGGCTAGAACCAGAGTGAGAATTGCAGCATCTGGTTCGCTATTATCTCCGGTCAACTTGACCGGCAAGAGTACATCAGCGCCAAAGGACGAGACTAGCTCCTCCACCACGTCAACATGGCCACCTAGAATGGCCAAGTGCAGAGCTGAGGTGTGGCTATCCCAGGCGATCACGTTGATGTCGTAAATATCCGGCTCTAGCTCATTTTCATTCTGCGGGACGTTGTCAAACACATCGTCACCTCCTGACTCAGGCTCAACCTTCACGAATGATCCCGAAGTGCGAGAGCTAGCGTCGTCCGCTTCGCCGCTGTCGATCACGTCGATATCACTATCTCCAGCCTCAGATGCGCCTGTGTTTCGTCTCTTTTCCTGTCCCGAGGTACCCTTTCGGAGGTCGTCCTTCTTAGACTCTTGCTCTTCATTTTGCTCGCTCTTTGTAAGAAGGATCCTGATAATTTCCACGCTGCCTCTGGCGGCGGCAATGTGCAGCGCGGTGCGACCATCAGCAAGACGGGAAATGAGTCGGGCGCCATGGTCAACCAGACACTGTACAATTTCCGGCGTGGATGTCAAGGAAGCTAAATGCAGCGGGGTCCGGCCCGTATAGTCGCGGCTGTTCGGGTCCGCTCCTTCCTGCGAAAGCCATGCCTTAACCGCAGCAAGATCGTAGTCGACAATCGCCTGGCATAGCTGCTCCGTATTTCCAACGTATGCCATTTCTGTTAAATAGAACCATTAATGTCACAGAAAATGCTACAAAGATGTGAAGGAATACTCACCAGTCCAGTCGGTATCCGTGACGGGATTGAAGCTTCCGATCTCCTGACGACCAGGATCATCTTTGATGAACGATACATCACCGGAGATATAAGTCTTACTCTCTTCCTCGGCAACCTCCTTCTCCTCCTGCGTTGTAGGCTTCGGACAGCATCCACAGCAGTCACGGATCACATCATCCACATCACCAAAAAAGGCTGGGTGACGATGAAGCCCAACAGTCCTTTCTTTCTGTCTGTTCCATTCCGCGTTTAGTATCAGGTCCTTTGTAAACACGATACGCTCGATCTTCTTGGCGTAGTAGCCCCGTCCGTAAGGAATGGACTTTGGGGGGTGTTAGTCTATATGAGTCCACGATTGAGGCCGCGGTGGGAACATACAAAGGTATTGTAATCAGAAATTTCATCATCTTCTTGCCATTCAGGGACCTCATCCTCCCAGTCGTTCTTAATGTTTCCGGGTAGTTGCCGTATTCTTCGTGCGAATACATCCACAGGTCGTCCACGCTCTACTCGCCGTTGTATGACGTACGATTCTCTATCGTCGGTCTTCGGGAGCTTCTCAAGAACCAATAAGCGGGCGAGGCCAACAGTTCTAGAGAAGCTTCTTTCAAAAATAGTCTGGTATCAGGGTTAGAAAGGGACTCTTGGTAATGGGCAGAACATACTGGGTCTATTCTGGAACGTTCTAGTGGTGGCCAGAACACCTCGAACCCTCTATGAGAGTACTTAGACAGACGGTTCTCGTAAGATGGCGAACGCCTGGTTAGGTCAATCCGGTTAATCTGCGTGATATACGCCGCCAGGGCTCGGGGAGCCACATAGAGCTGTTTGCCATCATATGCGGCGCATGAGCAGTCAACGTCAAACCCTGTCAAGATTTCCGAGATCGACTTGTAGATCCGCAGAACGATCTGGACATGACGATTTGGATATTGAGATGCAATTGTGATGGTGTTCTTCGTCCGCACAGCGGTTGTCTCGTACAGGATCGTGTTTTTGATCTTCGACTCAATCTGTCGAATTTTCTCGATCGCTTGTTCCTCACTCAATCCATACAAAAACAAATCCACATCCGATGCAGGCGCAGACTTTTCGTGATATAATTGTCTCAGCGCCCGCTTCGAGCCGCGATATTTCTCTGGCACAGGCAACAGTGAGGTCACCACTGCACTACCTGCCACCACGACATTGCTCCAGTCCATATCACTCAATGCACCCTCGGAAAAGACGCTGAAGTTTTTTTGAAATTCCTCCAGGGTCGGAACCACCGCCGGCGAACCATTGGGTCGCCGGTCCTGGTCTTTCAGGGGTAACAAGTATTTCTCCTTCGTTTCTGGGGTTTCCGCTGTCAGATTACGCGCTCTTATTGGGACATTTGTTGACCCTGTGCTGTCGTACACTGGCACGAGATTGACGTGGTTGTCGCGCAAGGCGGGGTTGGAAGGTTCCTGGGCAAAAACCTTTCGCACGACAGCATCGTATTCGTTATATGGGCAGACTAGCTCTTCGATCGGAGTGTCCTGGTGAGAGTTCACATATTCGACAAATTCCTGATGCTGGACAGGGACCGACGGGAGAGCGTTCCTGGTTGCAGTCATGGTTCCGATCGCGGGGCAGATTGAGATCGCTGATGATATGAAGACAATAAGCAGAGTGATAAATACCAATGATGGAAGAATAGACACAGTTTGACGCTCACTATTTCAGGGACCTTTCTACCGTATCAACATCCAACAACCTTTTGAGTCATAATAGAGCGCAGCTATGACGCTCTTCAGGTCGAGTGAGGCTGGCTGAAGATGACTTGTGTGTGCATTTCCATATCGGGCCTAGTTCTGACCCCACGCAGCGGCAAAAACTTCACCGCCCATGCATCGCCTACCACCTTTATCTAAGATCTCACCAATAGCAGTCATCTTTCACACAATGGTGGTTCCAGGCGGGTGGTCGATCCTCCTGACCGGGACAACACGCGATATTATGGGCCCACATATATCGGCAATGGCTTGGCATGCGTCATGGTGGTGTGTCGATCTATGTTTGTATCCAACCGTCGGCACAGGAAAGCCTCTATTCGGGCATAAACAGGAAGGAAATGTATGGAACAGCGCATAATCTGCGTAGCCACGAGCAATCATGCAGCGATCTACACATACTAGCTACAGGCCCTGCAATGGAAGTTTCGTACGTACAAGGACAAAGGGTAAGCTGCATGAGTGAAGCATTATGCAGACATTTATTTCATCATCACAGGCTTTCTTCTTGCAGTTGTTGTTTGGCTTCAGCGGCGTCAGCTAAGCTACTGGCTCGAGCTGATGTGCAGTGCAGGCTAATGGCTATCTACAAGTATAGACAGGGATAACTGCGTTAGACATTCCGGCCTCCTACTGAGTACGTCAGGAAAAGCTTCGGTCTCCATCCTTTCTGCTAGACTTCCACATGTCCATATCAAGCTGAAAACAATGAGCGCAATTATCGCCGCAAACTGCGTTGTAGGGCGTAAGAATATTATTTTCTAATGGAATATTTGGGATGAAATGGTCACCTTGTATGCACACGTTTGGCAGGTCAAATGGTATGTTATGCCAAATGTCAAGGTAAGATGGTTTTGGCATTGCCTCAGTCCCAAAGCATCGCCCGATCACTTTATTTTTACGGTTTGGTAGTCAATAGCTCTTCCATATTTATTTAAGACGAAAAAACGAAGGGCCCCGGAATGGCGATACGCCTTCATCGCATACGCAAGTCCTTACACGTCGGGAAGAGCTTTCGGTCCATATTATATATCTTCCTTCGCTTGCATGCTTGACATATTCGGTTCGTTTATGCAAGTGGTGCCTGATCCTTTCACTCTTTAGCAGACCGTTGAATTCGTAGTTATTCGAGTCCTTCATTTTCGGAGACACAGCCCAAGAAACAAAGTTGACTTGACTAATCCCAATGGCACGGCCAAAAGCCTTCCCAATCAATAGTGGAAAGGACCTTATATGCCTCATTTACAATGATTCTGTTGTAATAGTTGGTGTGACACGATGGGAAAAGGCCGCTATTGGGGACGGAAATGTTGTATACTAGCTTTTGGAAAAGGCCTGGGAAGACCTAGGTTGAGCTCATGGCCTCTTCCACCAGGCCGTTCCCCATACATTTTGTCATAATTGTCATGATTTGATAATTGGGCCAATTTTTGGCATTCTTATTGATGCCAATTTCACCTATATGACAGATCATTCCAGTCTCAAGAACCTTGGTGTTGGATAGTCGTATTTGAATCTCAACGACTTACCTATAAAAGGGTTCCTTTCGCGCGGTAGGATCTGACCTCAATGAACTTCATAGCCTCCATTGGGGCCCATTGCAGAAGCGCCATGTAAAATTTCCATTACAATGAAAGCAATACAAGTCTCATTTATATCACTAAGCTCATAACCAAAGATTTTTTGGAACTGGTATCTCTATTCTAATTCTAGCAAGCTCCGTTACTTCTATCTCGTCGCAGAGGAAGGCTTGCTGATTACTGTCGATGGCTCAAGCTGAATCCGCAACCCATTTGGCAAAACCCACAAGGTCTGCCTGAATTTTTGAATAAAGTTGCATTGGCATAATGCTTTCCAATTCGCTCTCCCAATGCAAGCATCTTTAAGCATTTTACGATCAGGTGTTCGGCCGCAGAAATCTTCATCTTTCAATTAAAAGCAGACACCATTTGGACGTCCATACTTGGGAAATAACGGTGTTGTGAGAGCTTTCAAGCAAAATAATGATTTGATCATATGGTATCCTTGCACTGTCTATGAGAATCAGGGGTACATGCCATAATAAATGGGTGTTCGCAGACAGGTGGACAACAAATTGACAAAACAGGGCAGCTGATATTTTATTTTTATTCATTTTAAGACTAGAGGCAGAGAGTATAATACCACAATTATCTCCATAGCAGTTCGATCTTTATGGTATCATTTGGCGCCAGTTGTCTATCGGAGTCGTCAGAACTGGTTAATGAGGGGTTCGACCTATGGTCTCTCAGTGAGGCAAAGAAAGTCTCCCTTTTAATCTGACGGTGCCATTTGCTTATTTCTCCTGACACTTTAAATATGTTAACAGGAAATATTCTGCTTTCGGTTGGTCTATCTCGAGCTCATAATTTAGCCGCTTTCTCTGACAACAACGTATGTTGGACCTATTCTATGGCCTCCAAGCCTGCTGCTGACCTCAAAGCAGTTATCTGGCATACAGTCTATTATGGCGCTGGAGAAGCATTGAATGTCGCATCTTTGACATGTTTCCGGGTTGGCATCTTCTAGGGTCCATGATAGGCCGAATTAGGGCTACTCAGCAAGTCCCGATCACGTGATTTGGGAGCCGTTTGATTTCGGGATGATGTGAGTCGGATGGATTGATAATCGGCCCGAATGGCCACATCTCCGAGTTATATAGGACCTAACAGGCGCACGCTAGCCGACCTCTCCTAAGATGAGGGGTCGGTTAGATAGCGCACGTACCACATGGTATACTACGATAGAGAAGAAGTAATAGGGTACGCTCACTTCGTCAATTGAGATCGTTATATTCTCTGCCCCTTAGTCTCTCCGGATACGGCCTTTTAGGGTTGACATACAAGTCCGTCGACTCCGGTGCCCTTGATTCACTTCACAGGACATTGCCACAGGTAATTCTGGCCGGCATCAACCCCATTCCTATCGGCCGACTTCGGGCCGGGCTTTTCCCGAAGAGGAAACGGCGCCGAAGTGTTAATTTATAATCAAATCAAGATTGTTCTTCAGTTGAAAAAGAACAATGATCCAACGTGCCAATATGAGGTGAATATATATACATTTGTATATTGGAAAGACTCGAGGCAATTGGACAATTGCAATTTGATTCGACTGATTTTCTCCATCACCTAAAACAGAAGAAACCACCTCGCACCAGAAAATGCCTACAGCACGCTACAACGGCCAAGCCGTCGACCCCAGTCCCCTGGGCCAACCGCTACAATTCGCCTTCTCAGGCCGTACAGCGCCCAATCGCTTTCTCAAAGGTGCCATGAGCGAGCACCTGGCGACATTCTCCGCCTCCGACAAGGGCGCCCGCGGGATTCCCACTCGCGAATCAATCAACCTCTACCAGCGCTGGGGAGAAGGCGAGATCGGAGTCTCGCTGACAGGCAATGTAATGATTGCAGTGGACCAGCTAGAAGCGCCAGGAAACCCAGTGATTCCACCGGATGCGCCGTTCTCGGGCCAGCGCTTTGAGAGGTTCAGTGAGCTTGCAGCCGTCGCGAAAAAGCATGGCTCGCTGATCGTCGCCCAGGTGTCGCATCCTGGTCGTCAGACCAGCGCTGTACTGCAGCCAGAGCCTATCAGTGCAAGTGCTGTAGTGCTCCAAGGGTCAGTTATTGATGTGCCGTTTGCGCCTCCGCGTGCCGCCACAAAAGAGGACATCAAGAATGTCATTGAGGGCTTTGCTCATGCGGCCGAGTATCTCGAGAAGGCCGGCTTTGACGGGATTGAACTGCACGGCGCGCATGGATACCTGTTGAGTCAGTTCTTGTCGTCGACTACCAACAAGCGGACGGACGAATATGGTGGGGACTTGAAGAACAGGATGCGTCTGATTCTGGAAATCCGCGCAGAGATCGCAAAACGCGTACGCAATGACTTCATTGTTGGTATCAAGATCAACAGTGTCGAGTTCCAGGAACATGGATTCCAGCCCGAGGAAGCCAAAGTTCTCTGTGCGGCGCTGGAAGAGCACAAGTTCGATTTTGTTGAGTTGTCCGGAGGCACATACGAGAAGTGGTCGATGGATGAGAAGCGTGATTCTACACAGAAGCGTGAGGCTGTATGTTTCCCTTTTGCCTGGCCAGCTACGCCTATGAGTAATAATTCCGACTGACAAACTACTTAGTTCTTCCTAAACTTCGCCGAACTCATTGTCCCATCCCTAACCAAGACCAAATCCTATTTAACGGGCGGTTTCCGCACCGTCGCCAGCATGAATGATGCCCTGAAAGTCGTTGACGGTATTGGACTAGGCCGTCCTCTATGCCAGGAGCCGTATCTCTGCTCACATATCTTGGCCGGCAAGGTGCATGCGGGTATCGCCATGCAATTGAGCCAGTACGACTTCGTGACCACAGCCACTGCATCGGCGCTGCAGATTCGGCAGATCGCGAATGGCCAGCAGCCAATTAACCTGGGATTGGCGGAAAATGCGCCTCTATTTTATCAGACTATTCAGGATCTTATGGCTGCGCAGGAGAAGGATACTACGGGAGAGATTTATATGGTCCCTCTTGTGCGGGGATCGAATGCGCCATTGACTTCTGCTGTGGTATAGGTTACAGTTCTGTTTCTTTAGATTTATATACCTATATATGTTTTTTAGAGATAGAAATAATTGAGAGTCCAATCGATCTGCATTCCCTGGAAACGAGTCGAACATGATTTAGTAAAATAGTATCCATCTTAAGCCTCAATCGATCTCGCCCCCTCAGCCACCTGGAAAGCCCCCTGGTACATAGACGAGCTAAGTGAAGCAAGGTGGTTTTAAAAGACGGATTCCGGTGTGGATTGATATACTTAGCCCTAATAGCAGTGAATACACGACTCGGAAACAATGTCAGGAATACTCAATATTGAATTCTAGGACGATAACATATGTATTCAACGGCTGTACCATGATATCTAGACAAACGCTCTTGCATATGATATGCAAATGCTCAAAAAAGAAAACTACAAACTAGCCTTTCCCCTCGTCTCATACGGAATCAGCATCACCAACCCCCCCACCGCAAGATACAGCACTCCACTAACATACACGGGCACCGCCGACTGCAAATTCGCATACATTGCGATAATCGGGGCCATGATTCCAAATACACGATTCGCAGACGCCGTCAATGCATTCCCCGTGCCACGGTCCTTCGTCAGGAAGATCTCGGGCGTGTATGCATACAGCACAGCAGAGAGGATGTTACTCATGAAATTGTAAGCGCAGTTCCAGCCCAGGAGGGCGTTGGATGTCGTTGCTGTTGTGGATGCGAATAGAAAGGCACCCGTGCAGAACGCGGAGAGGCTTAGAGTTCCCTTCCGGCCGAAACGGGGCATCTCGACTAGCACGCCGCCTAGCAAGCAGCCAGGAATGCCTAGGACGGCTATGATGAGTGAATTGCGGTAAGTGATATAGGTCGAACCGTCGCCGAATTCCGCACCGCGCGATTGTTGGATATACGGCAGGAAGGCGTTGTAAAGAGGGAAGCCGAGGCCAATAAATGCCCAGACTAGGATGATTAAGGACGTTGACCATGCACGACGGGGCGTGTCGAAGAGCGCGCGGACATGCTCAAGACTGAGCTTTTCCAACCGCATGCGGATGATATTCTGCGTGGTGAGTGCCGGCGCTGGTGTCTGTATGCCGTAGTCATTCTCGTTCTCTGAATCTTCCGTACCCATGAGATGGCTCAGTGAGAACGACGTCCGGCGTCCGTTTCTCTTGGCAATCTCGCGGACCACCTGCACGGCTTCTTCGTTGCGTCCCTTGCCCATAAGAAACTTAGGAGATTCAAAGAGCGTAAAGAGCGCAAATCGCCCGATAAACATAAGCATTGCCAGGCCTCCCATTGTGATAAGCAGATACCGCCATCCCATATTGTCCGACTTCTCGCACGGCTTGCCCCCTTCTTCATTGCAAGTCATATTGCCCAACAACGGCCAAGCCACCAAATTCGCTAACAACTGCGCAAATGCCCACGAGATCGACAAGATCGTAAGCAAGTACTGATGCGACCCGGGTAAAAACTCGAGAAAAATCGCGGAATCAACGGGCAAATTGCCCCCAACGCCAATAGACCACAACGCCGCGAAGACACATATCGCCGCGAAATTGGAGGACCCCGCCGCCACAAGCCCAAACACCCCCGTAATTCCAATCGTGAGGTTGAATGCCCATCGTCGCCCGAAAATATCACATCCAAACCCCCAGAACAGCGCCCCGACTAGCAATCCGATGTTCTGGGCCAGTGTCAACACCGGCGGTTTGGGCGCGGAGAATTCATAGGCCACAGGGGGGAGGATCAGCGACACCACAATAGGCCATAAATTATCACTAGCCCAGCCGAATCCGATCACAACAAATAGCTGCCATTGGTACCGGCCCATACCAATGTCCTGGATCGCGCGGTTCAGCGCCGTAGCCTTGGCCGTGTAGGCAACCGCTGCATGGTCGTGGCGGGGGAATGCTGAAATCTCGGCCTCCGGTGCGGCTTCTTCGAGAGGCTCTATGGCAGTAGAAGAGGGTTCACCCTGTTTCAATGAAGCCATGGCTTTGTTTCTGTTCCATGAAGAGAGTGCGATGTATCCTGAAGATTGAGGATAAGGGTTGTTGAACAGGCGAGAGGGCGCCATGATCCCTGCATATGGTGTGATTTATGCTTTCCTACTGTGAATGGCTCGCATGCTGCGGTGGAGAAGTGAATCTGAGAAATGTGCCGCAGGGAAGCGAAGATGGATAGACCATTATTAACCCTGGGAAAAGCTGTGGTTGAAAGAGAAATGTGAGAATTGTTGGCGTCGCAGGTCACGTTGATTATGATATCATGTCACCTGAGTTACCCTTTTGGGACATTTCGCGATGCAACATGCTAAGTACAAGTATACGATACAAAGTACAGATAGACTTCTGGTAGTGTCCAAATGGATACCTCTTTGCCGTTCCCCTTACCACCTGACGGGTGTGCCGTGGAAATCCAAGTACGTTCCGGTCTCCTTGGGCAGCTACGCTCTGGCCAGCACCGAGCTCGAGCTCGGGCTAGAGCTAGAGCTGGGTATTGTACTACTGGCCGCACCCGCCAAGGCACTGTATGGCGTCGCTCCCGGGAAGAATGAGGTCGGGATAGTAGGGATAGGGATGGGCGAGTCTGTGCCAAATGCCGTGGACAGATCATTGGGCATACTGGGCGCCGCATATCCCGAGGGCGTCGCGGTGGCCGTCAATGTCGTGCTATACGAGGAGATATCATCTCCCAAACCAGGTTGCAAGCAGTATCCAGATCCATATGCACTACGGCAGCTGTAGGTCTGCTCGTTCCCGGACTCGGTCCACATGGCGAAATCCTCAATCGCGATGTCGGTGCAAGGAGCGGCGTCGGGGCACTGGATCTTGATGGGACCACGCTGATCACCGTTTTCCTCCGTGCCCTTCCAGTTTGAAAAGGTGAGGTTAGTATATTGCACGCCATTGCCTTTGTCTTCGCTCTTGCTGCTCCAGTAAGCGTCGATGTCGAGGGAGTAAGCGTTACCGTGGCCTGGACGGTTAGCGGGTGTTCTTCATGTGACATGCGATAGGTGTCTTACCGATGAAGCTTTCAAATACTGCATTCGAAACGGTTCCATTGCCGCCGTTGCTCTTAATCATGTACATCTGGTTGGACTTCCAGGTGTAGATGTTGCGGTACACGATGTCGCTAATGTTCGTGTCAGATCCCAACGATCCCATAGCGCACCCACCGCTCCAGTTGCAATAGATATTCTCGATAAGAATGTTCTTTGCAGGGCTCTGCTTCTTATTAGTTATACTCTGCCAGGTCGATAACTATGGCGACATACTTTGACAGTCACGCATTCGTCCTTGTTGGTAACCTCGACCTGTCGCACAAGTTAGTCTCTCCCCGGGAATCAACCGTGCCGCGACCCAGCTGGTAGACATACATCATGGACCCAGACGTTGTTACTCCAAACATCAATCCCATCAAGACCACCCGAATCACCGCCCCGAATAGCCAGGTTATACACCTCCCCATTCTCGCACGTGTCCATAGAGAAATGGAAAGCTGGCGAGTCCACCAACGCAATATCATGCACTGAGAACCCAGACACCTCATACATCCTTAGGATTCGTGGACCGTCCAGCGAGCCCTTCGAGTGGTATTCATATCCAAACCCCTGCACTGCACCCTGGGACGTACTGCTGAAAAGCTCAAAATCAGAGGTGTGCTCGATCATGAACATGTTCCCACCATCAGAACCTGTGCGATAGATGATTCCATCCAGCTGCAAAGCCCAGCCTTTTCCACCGCTGAGGGTCACCCAGGTGCCGAGGGCATAGTCGCCCGGCGGGATGTACACAACGCCACCACTAGAGCAGTCCTTGAATGCAGATTGGATAGGAGGACCCAGGTCGGTAGATTTGTCGGCTTTGGCGCCATAGTCGAGGACATTGCAGATTTTGGTGTTGGCTTTGGTGCTCGCCGGTGTTGAAGGGCCGACTCTGCCAGAGAGTTGGGCAGCAGCCAAGGGAAGAATGGCTGTGAGAATAAGAGGGCTTAAATACATATTTAATTCTGCCGGAAGATTGGGATTATCAATAATAGCGAATGGTACTAAAACAAAAGAGAGCAAGAATTGAACTTTTCAATATGCTTTTGACATGTCGGTGATAAGATCAACAATCGATCCTGTCGGAGATTAATGGCTGTGGTTATTTAGTGCAAACAGAGCTTCTCTGATGTGGCAGATAATACAGGGTACGGAGTATTACTCCTCCCTAGCCTCTGAGCATTTTCCATTTATCATAGTCATTCTAGTAAAGAGAAGCGATTATCTTATTCTGATCTTTTCTGGATATTCTGGAGTCAATTAGTAACCAGGTACATCTTAGTTATGTAGACAAAGCTGTAGAGTGAAGGCGTCCAACCCTATCTTCTAGCATCACATTCACTACCCATTGCAACTAACAAAAATGACAAGAAAGCTGGCTTGTCCGTTGTCTTTATTAGTTAACTCACTTCTTTTCCAAAATCTACCCCACCGCACATATTTTTCCTCCAGATCCCATTTGAGATGTCTGCACCAGATACCCACTCCCATAACCATGGCGCCGGAAATAGCCCTCCAGAGTACGCACCACTGATTCAGCACTTGCTATCTAGCTTCCAGAGGCTAATATCCACAAGCTTCACAGGGGAGCCCATAAAGGTTCTCGTGGGCGGAGAAAACCCTGTGACCTTCTTCGTTCATGAATCCGTCATCACGCCCACTTCTAGTTTCTTCAAAACAGTACTCATCAGTCTCTCGCGGGAAACCAGCAAGAACCGTATTGTTCGCCTCGATCGCTGCGATCCCGACGCTTTCAGTCTCTATTTGCATTGGTTGTATACCGGAAAGAACCCCGTCAACGGCCCGCAAAGTTCAGGGACCAAGTGTGAAACATTACTCCTAGGAAAGGCCTACTTCCTAGGGGACAAGCTGGTGGATGCCACTTTCAAGGATGTAATAGCAAATTCCTTTTCAGGGAAGTCGACCGGACAATCGATCCTCTGCGCCGAGGGATGCCACAGCTGCTTGAACATGATCTCCTATGTCTACGATAAAACCTTGGAATCATCGCCCATCCGCCACTTGCTCGTCTGTATCTATAGTCAATATGCAAAAGCTGTGAGAAACACAGATTTTTGTCCTTGGCTTTTCTCGAACATGGCGGAGGGTCTGCCCAGGGAATTCTTGCTCGCAGTCATGAGGAGGATGTCAGATCCTACCTCCCAGGCTATGGGATCGCACGGGTCCTCACATTCTGATCATGGCTCGCAGGGACGTCTCCAGATGCTAAAGCCTGAGCCAGAATCAGATTCCGACCTGCCGCGCTCGGCAAAAAGGAGACGCACTTTGAGGAGGAGAAGACCTATCTCTTACGGACTTCAGGACTCAGCGTGGTTTTGAGTATGTGGGAGTGCTCAATTTGAGAGACCGTCACAGTATGCACTTGGCTCATAGCGGCGGGATAGTGGTCATTTTATCTTCTGTACACTTGGTATTATTCTCCCGAGTAACTACCTGTTATCTTCTTCATTACTTTGCTAGCCTGGCTTCTGAATACCCTAACTTGTAATGAATGCAACCTGGTAGTTGTTTGTCCATTTTATATCAAGTGGTGTATGATATTGGCACACCTATTTAAGCATTAGACCCGACTTCTTTCATGACCTATTCACTGCCCTACGGCATGCACTCTCAATTTTCATTCGTAAATCAAAGCCCAAGACTGCCATACAGCACCCAGACACGAATTCACCCAGCTAATCTACTCTGTCGCACACAGCCCAATCCCTCAACCAGACTCTAGTACCAAATACAATCAACCATTATCTGCACACCCTGAGCCTGTGCCTGTGCTTGGGCCTGAAGCTGGAACTGGTGCTGTTCGAAGTTGACTCTGAACCAGGTCGAGAAGCGGCAGGCAGCGGAGGCATGGACGAATTAGGAAACGATAGGACTTTTAGGACCATCGCTTATCAGGACCTTAATTGGTGGGCCTGTGAAGCTGTTCGTTGTTGGCCTAGATTATTGTAATCAGGGCATAGAGAAAAGGTGGGACTCACTGGAGGCTGCGATGATATCGGTCTGTATTGCTGCAATTCCAGCTAAAAGCAATTGGAGGCCTCAGCATTATGGCTGGCTGTTATTTGTCTGTGACCAGGACTAGGATTCAGGGCTAAGTCGAGAGCTGCTGCTTATATAGATGACTTGGGTCACTGGGAGCAATCACGATGGATGTTTCCGTTATCCCTGCAACTCTCTCCCCTGCGCCTTGGGGACGTCCTTTTCTAACTTCATTCCTCGGGTTTAGCCTCGAGTTCTTGATTCCTAGTCGCGCTTGTCTACATCACTGGAGCGATTCAAATACAGCCTAGGATACAGCTATATTTTGCTGGGCGGGAGTTATTTAAACTCATGAAAGCATATGATTAATTTTTTCCTCCATAGTAAGAAAGAAGTAATGAATCTGGAACATAGTATAGAAAGGTGTATTACAATGAAAGAAGTTTCAAATATTTAAAACTAAAAGCACCCAAAAAAAAAAAAAAGAATTAATGCTCACAGGCGGGATTGAACCACCGACCTCTTGATGACTCAAGGTACAAGTCAAGCGCTCTGCCACTGAGCTATGCGAGCCAGTTAGATAATTGGGTTGCCGCCGGTAGGCTTTATGACAAGCAGGCCGCCGACTGCCATGTCAGTTACGAGTAAGGAGAGGAAGTGAGCTATAAAATAAGAGAAAATCGAGTGTAGAGAGAAAAAGAGAAGAGTTTAAACTTAAACAGAAAAATCGGACACTGACTATGGGAAGATTCTACCGTACGAGGGCTGTGTCCCGGTACTCAATCGCAGAATTAGAGTAATATCATGACCAGATACTCCAAAATGAGTTGCGGTACTGATCTCAACCCTGTTGGTGATTTTATTCTTCTTGGACCATGTATATGAATAGAATTATCATTTCAATTCCTTGATTCAGTCTCAGTTTAAGGGAGCGATCGTGTTTATTGTCCAATGTTGCGCATCTGGCTATGAATAGTGAGAAATATATATTTCGAAAATGCCCCTCAATGAACTCACTTCGACACAGTCCGATTGAGCGTTTTATACTACTAACAGTATATTTTCATAACAGTATATCTTCAAAACAAATAGTCTTGTGCCCAAGGAATAATGATTTTATTTACTCTAGATATACGCCATAGCGTAGAAGCATAAATCTTAGCAAGACTGATAGCCGAACCAATCATTCCATTTTTACTTATATAGCATGAAATGCAAAAATTTGATATGTCAAATCCTTGATGGTCTAGTGGCTATGATTTCCGCTTGTCAGCTGATACAACTGCAAGCGCGGGAGACCTGGGTTCGATTCCCAGTCAGGGAGATTTTCTTTTTGGCTTTTTGTTCATTTTCTTTGTCTTATTCTTCAGCACGTAGTGAGACTGTTCCTATTCTGTTATTTATCATTTTTTCACGTTTGCATTTTGACTTTGGTTTTTACTTTCTTAGCAGATCAAACCGCCAACAATATCCTAAGGGCCGTCATCCGAACCTTCGAATAGCGTATTATCCTGCATTCCTGCGACATACTCCGGAGTATCATTCCGCTCAAAGGCACGATACACATCCCGCCACGAAGCAATTAGCCCCCCTGTAGTTATTTGAGCGAGTACATATTTCCGATATGTACAGGTGATCGCCTGAGATTCTCCGTACCTCACCAATAATACCAAGTAGTGTACACAGAAAACGCCTTGCTGCAGTCATATGACCAGAGACGAGTGCGAATATATTTCTCATTGGTATAGACTGACTTGAACGTAGTCGCTATTTGGGCAGAGTGCCTTCTAGCTATTTGCATAACTTCGCTAAATTCGGGAATCAACCACTGAGAACAAACATTAATTTTCCTTGTCCGCCAGTGATACCCAAGAAGATAGGGCTTGGAATGCAAATTCTATCAAGGATAGCTTGAGAAAACAAATAGCGGCAAGGTCGTCATAACAAGTCCTTGATGGTCTAGTGGCTATGATTTCCGCTTGTCAATCCAAACCGAAT
This sequence comes from Aspergillus sp. MA 6038, assembly GCA_003004525.2. NCBI lineage: Eukaryota > Fungi > Ascomycota > Eurotiomycetes > Eurotiales > Aspergillaceae > Aspergillus > Aspergillus sp. MA 6038. The sequence goes on from PQME02000014.1 coordinate 146,399, forward strand.
TACAAGCGCGGGAGACCTGGGTTCGATTCCCAGTCAGGGAGCTTATTTCTTTTTTCTTTTTGGCCTTTTGTGCTATTTGATGAATGGCCAGTTGGGTTGGTCACGGCTAGTTTATTATGGCTGAATTAAGAGGATTGAATAAATATCTCGTATCTCACGATTATACAACCAAATATTCCTGTGCTCTATCTACTCCGGCCTTCCATCCCCAACCTCGCCACGCCCTGCATCATGCTTCCCGAAACAAGCATACTGATACTCCGCCTCGCTCTTCAACTCCGGCACGCCCTTCAAAAAGTCCTTCACTGCGCAGAACCCATTCGCCGCAGAGTCCTGACACCCGGCGACGCCATCCAGCGGGACCGGTGCACCGTTTAGCACCAAACGGATGTAATCCGTCGTGTTCCTCGACGGTTTAGATGAGAAGTCCGGGTTCTGGTATAGGACCGGATCGAGGTGCGAGAGGGAACCGGCGCTGGGACAAGTCCAAATTTCAGAGACGAGTCGTGCGCCGAACGGTGTAATCTGGTTAAGTGTGAATGTGCGCGGCGGAGCGTGCGGTAGCGGTGGTAACCCATGCGGGCCATACTTGAAGTACTCCAGACCCAGGGCCGCCAGGACAGACACGATGGTGCTATCATGGGACATGTCCATGTATAGCGGCTGGTGGAGGGGGAACTGCACCTCGTTGTTGTCGAAGGTGTAGTTGATGCTTGTATCACTGGACGGGATCAGTTTGCCCTGGAGTCTGGCGGCGAGTTCGAGGATGTACCCGATCCCCTGTGCGCGGCCTGTGGAGGAGCCGAAGCCGTAGTCGCCGTAGTACTGGATGTCGATATTGTATTCGAAGTCGCGCCATTCCTGTTCCGTGAAAAGGGAGCAGAAGGCGGAGTTTCCTAGTGTTGCGGTTTCGTAGGGACAGAGGTTTTGCATTGCTAAGACATCAAAGGAGGTCAGGTTGAAGTCTGCTGGGAGGAATCGCGAGAGTCGGGATTTGGCATCTTTCGTATATTTGGGAATATATTGCTCGGCGGTGTTATCTCTATTTTTGCTAGTTCAGTAGGTAGAATCTAAATCTCGACAGATTTTGATACTTACCCCTGGTAACCCTCTCTCGAATCGCCAGGACAACTATCATATGATGCGAGGGTATTGTTGAAAGGCTCGACCTCCGGAATAATAACCAAGTCATACTGTGAATACGAACTATTGGCTCCAGAGTTGCCAAAGAAGCCACCTATATCGCGTTAGAATCCGGCTCAAAAAAATATAAAACTAGACACCACCTACTCAGCCACCACCGTGCACTTTCCAAAATCCGCGCCTGCGACGTTGTCCTAAACACCGGCTTCGGTCGTGCAGTGCCATTGGGATACACATTCAATGACTCATCCCAGGCTGGTGCACCAGCACGAGCGCGATAGAGTAGCCGTCCGTATTTAGTCCATGCATCAGCGCCAGCAGTAGCCTCCGTTGCGGCCCCGGAGACAAGCAATAAGTCCTCTCCCAGAAGAGATTCCCAATTATCCAAGAACGCCAGTGGCCCTTTGCCAACGGATGACTTAGGATGCGCAGCGCTGTAATTCTTCACCTTCTGGCTGAAATTTTCGATCCCGGTTCCGTCAAAATCAGATGCTGTAGGATACCGCTGCGCATGCCTATGCAAAATGTGCGCCTGAGACAGTTCACACCCTCTGGGCACGCCTTTGGTCACATTGAACCCACCTGCATCTCGGTAGGGACTGAGATTAGCCCAGTTCGTGGTGATATCGAAGCCAGATCCATATGTCGCCCCGGTTGGTGCTGGGGCCGATGTCGCGGCAGTAATATTATCACCTCCCACAAGGAGAGAGGTAGCCGCCACCAACGTAGACGAACGTAAAAAGTATTGCATCGACGATGGTTTCTTTCGCTCGAACGAAGTACAATTAAGAAAAAGGGTGCAGTTAGCCCCCAAGGCGAGAGAATATCGCGCGGTTTTAAATCCACCGATCAGCGCTCAGCCTAGTCCGGCGTCTCGTTATTTATGGTCAGCAAACGGCTGTGTCCGCGCCGTTCCGAAATTAAATTTAGGAACTAATCTCAATTGTGCCTGGCGAAGTTGAGGTTGGAATCAGTTAAATCCAGTCCGTAGCTTTGTACCATGATAAGGAGGACTGCCGGTATTTCGGCCTTGAAAAGAGGCACAAAGAACTACCCCACGCACGTTGCCATTTCCGGCGCAACAGCCACGTAACTATTAACCTCAGTGGACAATTCAAAATATGTCAAATAATGGATCTGCGCTCGGTGGTATAAAGGAGTAATATTGATATAATTGCTAAGGCGATGCACAGGATTGTATTATTCGCACCCAAGCATCCGTCCATCATAGAGAATATATGTCAAGGGCAAGGAGAGAAGAACGAAATATAAGGAACTGAATTTCACAATGTAGCCTGTCCGTTTTCAGTAGTATACCAATAAAGCAATTGCAGAGGACCAGGACGGCGAAGAACGGCGAGAGACAAACGAGAGGGGAGGTATCTATTCGGCAACAGGTTCGTCTATATGGTCGTGTCGCGACTTGTGCTTCTTCTTTTTCTCCTCTTTGCCCTTTTTCTGCATCGCTTCGGCCATGAGCTGTTCGAAGGCCATGTAGTCTCCTTCCTCTTCGGCGTCGCGCTCTGCCTGCAGTCCCGTGTGTAAGCTTTGACCCCCCTTAGTTGGTTCCATGCGAGAAAGAAAAGAGCTTACCTTCGAGTATATATTGCCCGCGATAATTAGAGCATGAGCACGCTCAAGGCGCTTGTCCAGCTTGATACTCTTGTCACCCAGAACCTGGTCGCACACATCGCGCAGCACGCTCTGGATCTCAAACTTGCTTCCGCGCCATGCAGCAGCCAGGATCTTCCCGGTGACCTTCTTCTCGAACTCTGCTTTCTTCTCGTCCGTCCAGTCCTCACCACCGCGCTCTTCCATCTTGGCCATCTCCTCCATGGTCATTTGGGCGTCGATTGCGGTTGAGATCGTAGTCCACGTTTCCTTGGCTAAGGTTCCCTTGTCCTTTAGCCGAGAGAAGAAGCCGGAGATACCCAAGAACTTTTGAGACTTGAGGAAAGACGTTGCTTTCTGGATGTATGTTGCGCCAATAGCGTGCAGAATCTCCAGACCAAACGACTCCATCTTCAAGTTCTCAACCTCCAGGCGAATCTTCTCTTCGAATGCATGCGTCACCTCAGGGTCTTTGTCGGTTTCCGTCCAAACGCTGATTTTGTCTATCAACTTCGAAGCTAGAGTGTTGACACGCTCCTCTCGTGCCTTTTTCCGTTCCAACTCGTATGAAGCTAGGCGATCCTGTTGTTCCTTGGTCAACCCGCCCTTCTTCTTTTCCTTCTTACGAAGCTCCTTCTCTTCGGGCGACAGACCAGCTGCCTCCATCCGTGCCTCCTCTTCTGACTTGTCCATAATAGCTTGCTGGCCCAAGTAGCGACGAGAGGGAGCAGGATCGGCAGCAGCAGGCTCCGCGCCTGGTGCAGCAGTAGCAGCAGTAGACGTAGCCGTGGCAGCGCCTTTTTCCGGCGTCGCTCCCTCGGTGGGAGCAGTGCCTGCTTTAGTCTCTTGATCGTGAATATTCAGCTTCTCTTCTGCGGACGCGGCCAGTTCATCCTCCTGCATCTGTTCCATAGTGATGTCCATCGTGGTGGTAAGGTCCTTCATAAGGGAAATCTCTCCGATGAGGTCGACGAATGCGCTACCACCGAAAATCATGCTGAAAAATTCGGACGGGTCCTCTATATACCCATATCGTTAGAACGTCGTTGACTGCAACCGCGTAGAACATCCACTGACCGAAACCACCACCCGGAACCGCATCGTCCTTGCCAAACTTATCATACCGCTTCCGTAGCTCATCATCGCTAAGAACTTGGTACGCTTCACCGATCTGATTGACTCCAATTGTCAGTCCTTATATCCCGGCAGTCGAAGGTTTCCGTAGCAGAAGGGGTGTGGTGCATATCATACGGCTTGGAATCTTGCATGCGCGGTCTCGTCACCAGGGTTCTTATCTGTCTATTGTCAGTATGCCTTCATCAAATATATTCCCAGGCATCAGACCAGGGTGGGTTGTAATAGCCAGCTTCCGGTAGGCCTTCTTGATTTCAATCTCGGAGGCCGTAGGTGGCACGCCCAACGCGTCGTAGTAACTCGTGTCTGAGACCATCCTGGGAAACAACAAAGTTCAAAGACAAATAACCAAACAGGGGGGATTATTCCACCACTGGCAATGCTATGAGCAGCAAGTCAAACCAGCACAACAACTGCTGTTTGTCAAGAACGACTGCCTTTGTACTTTCCTTCTGCCTGAACTTCTCTGCCTTTTCGTCATTTTGCGGCGGGGCACCAATTATTAGGCGGTACGAGATCGTCACATATTGTCACAAACATGTATCGCCACAGCCAGGTATTGCCTCTCAGCCAATGAAATACCGCTAAATGTTTATTTACACGTAAATGCGGGGCCATCTCCAGGAATCACCAGCCATAAAACAGCCACAGACACACTAGCTATACGCTAAGTCCAAAATGGATCGCTTCTTTTTTTCTCCTTATTCTTTTTCTCTTCGTCTGGTTTTTTCTTTTCTTTCCCTCTCTCCCTTTTAATCTTCTATCCTCTGTTTCATTGTCTATCATTCTTTCAGGATTTGTGTTATCCTTTTATTATCTCTTTTCTTCTATTTCACCCGCTTGTGGGGTCTGTTTGTCCTTGCTCGCGTTGTATTATACCAATTGCTCAATTAACTTAACATATCTGGCCACTTACTAATTTGTCCTTTCCTGCCACCCTCAAATACTTCTACTCAACTCACCTCTTGGTTTCTCTCTTTTTCTACGCAATCCTTGCTTCATCATGGGCCTCTTGTGGAATACCGTCTACTTCACTTTTCATCCCTCGGAGTTGAGGTCGATATTGCAATGGTTGGTCCCTGATCCTTAGCTTTGAGCGCTCTTCCTGGGGTTGGTGTATGTGTGCCAACGCTTACAATTGAGTATTTATTTTTCATCATAGGAAAGTTTGGCACAATCCTGTCCATGAGCGCGATGAAAAAAATGAAACAGAAACACAAAAGACCTGCTTCAAATTCCTTGACTTGACTAGTCGGAGTTTCAGCGCAGTCATCAAGGAGCTCCATCCCGAGTTGCTGATCCCCATCTGTCTCTTCTACCTGGCGCTGAGAGCCTTGGATACCATTGAGGATGACACCTCGATTCCCCTGGAAACCAAGGAGCCTTTGCTTCGCAACTTCAAGGATTTCCTTGAACGAGATGGCTGGAACTTTACAGGGAATCGACCTGAGGAGAAAGACCGTGAACTGCTGGTTCAGTTTCACAAGGTCGTTCCCGAATTTCAGAATTTGAAGCCTGCCTACCTGGAGATCATTAAGGACATCACCGACAAGATGGGCAATGGAATGGCGGACTACTGTCGCAAAGCCGAATTGGATGACGCGAGCGTCAAGACCATTGAGGAGTACGACACATACTGTTTCTACGTTGCTGGCTTGGTCGGTGAAGGTCTTACTCGTCTCTTTATCGAGGCGGAGCTTGGTAATCCCGCCCTGTTGAAGCGGGTCCGTCTCCACAAGTCCATGGGACTGTTTCTGCAGAAGACGAACATTATCCGTGATATTCGCGAAGATAATGACGATGGTCGGCGGTTCTGGCCGCAAGAAATCTGGTCCAAGCATGTCAGTGACTTCAATGACCTCTTCAAGCCGGAGTACCGCGATGCTGCTCTCAACTGTAGCTCTGAGATGGTGCTGAACGCACTAGAACACGTCGAGGACTGTCTTTTCTACCTCGCTGGTTTGCGCGAGCAAAGCGTGTTCAACTTCTGTGCTATTCCCCAGTCTATGGCCATTGCGACTCTTGAGTTGTGCTTCCGCAACCCTGCCATCTTTGAGCGTAACATCAAAATTACCAAGGGTGACGCTTGCCAGCTGATGCTGGAATCGACTCAAAACCTGCAGCTCGTCTACCAGGCATTCCGCCGGTTCGCGCGCAAGATCCACAAGAAGAACACTCCCAAGGATCCCAACTTTCTGAAGATCAGCCTTGTTTGTGGAAGAGTATGTGTTACATTCTCTGCAGGTCGCTTATAAACATGGCCAATGTGCTAATTTAGATGCAGATTGAGAAATTCATTGAGAACATCTTCCCCAGTCAGAACGCCAAGGAAGCTCAGCGGCGTGTAACCGGCACTGTCACGGAGGAAGAGGCAAAGAAGGCTGCGGAAGACGCGGAGGCCCGCAAGGATGTCTTCTTCATCATGGGTCTTATGGGTGTAGTCGTACTGGTTATTGCGGTTCTTATGGTTTGTCAACCCCCCCTTTTTTTGAGAAGACAAAGTAATTGACCCTGTTGCAGACCGGACTCGCCTGGTACATGGGTGCGCGCTTTGACATCGCCTTCAAGGAGCTCAGGGAAGGCAACTTCCGACCTCCCGGCAAGCGTCTCCGCGACCAGGAGCTCTAAGTTCAGCGGGGAATACTTTCTACGGAGTTACGACCTTTACCCTTCTTAATTGCTAGTACATTTTGGATTACCCTTGACGCAGATGGCCCATGTCTCTATATGCCCTTGTTTGATATACTAAAGCCATGTCTGCAGCGATACATATCTAATAATAGGTGCCTTTTCGTTCTATCGTGTGTGTCTGTTGATTTCACACCGACTCTCTCGCTTTTCCACTCAACTCTACTGCCTTAGCACGGATGTCAAATTGCAATCCAGCCATTCCATGGCTGTGGTTGTGCCGAAGAAGTGCTGAAATCGAGCCGAGTTTTATACTCTTAACCAGCGACGTACTAGATGTGTGTCTTGCAGTGTTTGCTTTTTGCTGGATGCTGAGATGGCACACGTCCATTGAAGACCTGGAACATTTCGGTTATTGAACTGTTCGTACTTGTAGTAATTGAATCTTTTGCTTCTATTTTGATTATCTTGATATTGTACAAGTATTTTGTGATACTGTAATACTCGGTACTTATGAGACCTAACAATCCCGGCGTAGAAATCCGACGCCTTTCATTCGCAGACCACTTTTATTCCCACCCGGGCTTCATCTTGAATATAATTCTAGATTTTCAGCTTTAGATATCTAAGCGCACGAAGCAGCTGGAATAGAAATTGACCTGCACGAGCCCGCTCTCTAGCCGTCGGCATTCCCATGCATAATCTCCGGCGTTTCGCGTTTCGCAGCTTCTCTGTGCCACTACGTCTGTCATCCAGTCCAGCTTTTGCTCCATCTCAAGCTAGTAATATAATGGGTCAGAGCAAAAAGCAAGAAAGCTCGTCAGTTCGCGACGAGAGTGCGACTGAAAATAAACCACTGCCTGCTTTATCTCAGAAGGATTTTCAGGTCTATAACCGGCTGGCAGTACAGATGGACCAATTCGTAAGTCAACCACATCCAAACCATACTCAAAGTCATACAGATCCTAATCTAGCGCTGGGAACAGCATAATCATTTCCGTCTAGCCTGGAATCATCTCCAAAACGCCTGCGATGTCCACCAAAAACAGCGACCCGGCGGCAAGAGTCACACCAAGCAACTTATCATCACGGGCCTCTCGTTCTGCTCGCAGCTCGATTTCCACCACTCTATTGAAGAAGCCCATATATTCCCAGTCCTGGGTAAGAAAATGCCCGAGTTCCGTGACAAACTATCCCTCCTGCAGCAGCATAAGCAGATCCACGAAGGTCTGGCCAAGCTAGAGACCTACCTCGAGGATTGTCGCGCGGGGGAAGTCGATTTGGAGCGGGGGGAGATGAAGCGGCTCATGGATGCGTTTGGGGACGTGCTCTGGAAGCATTTGGACGAGGAAGTTTGGACGCTTAGGGCGGAGAATATGAGGAGGTTTTGGTCGTTGAAGGAGATGCCCGGGTTGCCGATGTGAGTGAGTGCAGCCGGTCACATATGTACCGGATTTTCTAGACAGGGTGAAGACTCCGTGAATAGACCTGAGCAGGGCTGAGCAGAGGGGTAAGTAGCCTGAGTAAACCAGCCTCAATAATCCATCTAAGCGCCGATGTCGAACGACTATTCAGAGCATGATAAGCTCATTTCCCTCCAAAGAATGACTTGATCGTCGCTAATCTGTATTCCTTTCCAGGGAAGACCTTTTACTTCCCTCTACAGTCGAATGCCTTCCCGACAATCGTGCTCCTATCTAGACCACCATCAGGCGAATCAGAGTGAACAATATTTCAGCCTATTGGAGTGCTGTTTGGTGGACACAGTATAAGCAACCGTAGATTGTTTTATATCACATGATTGCAAATACTCTGAGATACTCCAAGTGCTCTGGGAGTAGTCAAGCAGTCCTTTGGGAGCAAGGACGCTCCCTGATCACTCAAGTCAGATACAGCTGCTAGTTCTTCGTGAACACTAAGAGCTGTGATTCTACTACTAGCTGCTTTATGAACAGTGCAGATTTATGAACACAGCTGCATCATGGAGCCCTCAACGAAACGAGAGCTGTCAATACCGTTCACTCTTTGAACTGACGCCATGCCCTTTCTTTATGGCACGAGCATTACTTTGACGCGCAAAAACCACGCCTGCACTTTTTGCAAGATAACTGACGGATTTGCTATATACAAGATCAAGCAATAGTTTGAAGGCATCCACTACAAGGCCAAGAATGGCCGATATTAGTGACGGAAGCCGAAGGATCTGTCAAACGAGATTCTGCAATCTAAACCTGGACTTGGCTTGAGCAATGGGACGCATGATCAATGCCTGAATCGCGACATTTTAGGCCTTCTTTTGCACTGAGAGGCTAGAAGTTTATTCTGCAAGGCTAAAATCTTCGGCCTTGGCCCTATATGGAACTCAACTCAAACGTGCAAGAATCAGACTCGTCAAACAAGAAGGCGGCTGGAGATATATTCAGTTGTTTTCGGCAAGATGCGGGAATAAAAACCATAAATCATACTCCATCATTGTTTGAGGAAGCCCACTATTTGGAAGTGAACAATGCTGGAAAGAAGAATGTGTGTATGGAATGCGCCGCTCCATGACCTGCCACATACCAACACCCGTTTCGGAAAATCAAAAACAACCCAGATAGATTCTCTCGTTTGAGGTGTCTTCTTGAGGCACTTACAAGGGATGATCTTCAATCCATTCCGCATGGAAAAATACCTGGCGGCCCTATTTTCCGTTGGTCTCAGGCTGATCTTGATCTGCTTGCATAGGGTCTGGTATGTAAGTCCTTACACGCAGCCGTTGTATGGACACTGGGGAAGCCAAGGGGCAGTTTTATCAAATGAGACGCATGCAGTAACTACCAATAGTGGTCCTGCGAGAAGATATTCTGCTGCGGTATGCAGCTCTCAGGGGATCCGGTGCTGCCCCGGACACATGCGAGCTTATGTATGCGTTTCCTGTTTCGAATGTCAGGACTCCAGGCGGGCAGAGCAAACTGAAAGACTATAAAGTACATGTCGGATGCCTCGTACACCATCCCTTTTTTTGTTTACGACCGATTACCCTTTTGTGGCTCGCTCTCTTCGGCAATCTCATCGACCCTTCAGCCTCGATCTTACACGGCCCGTTGATCCCCTAGACATCCTATCCTCCTCATCATCATCAACATGAAGTTCCCTACCTCCTTCTTCGCCACAGCCCTCCTTATCGGCAGCAGTCTGGCTGTCCCGAGCCGGCTAGCAAAACGGGTCCAAGCCCGCACAAGCTCGCGCCAGTCACAACCCATGCAGAGGATCCTCGACGACAACGAGGCGACACCCGAATTCCGTAAACTCTCCGAGAATGTGCAATACAGTCACAACTGGGCCGGCGCTGTCTGGGAAACTCCACCGCCTGAAGGACCCTTCAATGCTGTCAGTGGCACATTCACAATCCCTGACCCTAAAGCAGTCGGCAAACCTAGCGGCGACGGCACGACAGCCGGATCTGCCTGGGTTGGCATCGATGGTGATACGTACGGCGCTGCTATCCTGCAGGCTGGTGTGGACTTCTATATCAAGGCAGATGGGAACACTTCCTTCGACGCGTGGTACGAATGGTATCCGGACTACGCATATGACTTCGAAATGGGCCTCGCGGCCGGCGATGTCATCTCCATTTGGGTTCAGTCCTATTCACCCAGCGAGGGCATTATCTACATCGAAAACCAGACAACCGGTGAGACAGCCAGCCAAGAGCTCAAGGCTCCCGATGAAAAATCAAATCTGGCCGGCCAGAACGCCGAATGGATCGTCGAGGACTTCCAGTCTGGCGGGCAACTAGTGAGCCTCGTTGACTTCGGGACCGTCACGTTTAGCGATGCCCAGGCTCAGGCTGGGAGCTCGGAGAAGGTGATTCCGGTTAGGGGCGCAACAATAATCGAGTTGAAGCAGGGTGACAAGGTGTTAACCCAGTCAACGATAAAAGAAGATACCGTGTTGGATGTTAAGTACACTGGTTAGGTTGGCATATTTGGATCAGGGAAGTTCTTGCATTGCATATTATCTTGCTTCGTTGTACATGTTCATTTTATCTATACATTCTTACCTTTTGATACTTAATTCATTCCAATAGAGCAGACTTCAAACAACAATTTCGGTCCTAGTAAGTTTACGAGGAATAACCCATCGGTCAAGTTGAAAACAGTAGCCGACAAGGCTACTGAGTTTCCTTATGGTGTTATGTAGATTCCTCTTGCCACTATGTACAAGTACGATGGATGCACACGGTCGAGCCCAATGGCATGTAGTATCTCTGCTTGAGTCTGACTAGTGACTAGCATCCATCTCTGGTGGTGAATAGTATGCCATGCACCATTTGCATTATAGCGTAGGTTTGCCTGAGATACGCAACTATATCCCGTAGGCATTCACTGGTGAGCTGCAATGGGATCAGGGCTGCCTTGGTATTGCTGATGCCCCATGATTATTATTTAGGTCCTAGTCCTTCTCCATTGTTTCACGATTTCTTCTATTTTTCTTTGGTTCTTTCTTTTTTCCCTATTTTCATCCTGACTAATTATCTGACCTACGGCCTTTGGAGCCTGAAAAGTACTTCATACCAAATGCGAAAAGGTACCTGGCTCTGAACCACAACGTCTTGTTTCCGACAACATATATAAAGCAAGTCTAATGTGATAGCTGCTCCCAACCCTGCCAGCTAAAATCCTCTCCCAAGCACTCTTGTGTATGCCCCAAATGTTCCGAGGTCGGTGTACAAGTATACTAATAAAAGCAGCTGTCCGATTGCTGCAAGTAGACAGAAATCATCACATATCGATTGCCTTAGCCTCCGGTTCGTTCCTCGACGAATCCTAAAACGCAAGGGAAGGAAACGTTTGTTGTATGTTGCAACGAACACAATACATCTGCTCTGGCACAATAAGTAAGGTCCTTGATTGATTTGGCTTAGGGCTAGCATGTATTCAGCTGTGCTATCGCATTCAAAACACCCAACCAGGGGCTGGTATGAACTCAGCTGGTTTTCGGTTTCGACTTTACACTCATTTCATATGGGTTGTGAGCTCGGGATACATGAAAATCAGCCAGCCAGACAGAGCATGAGGAGGAGGCAATCATAAACAACCCCGAAGTCACAGCAATGCTAAAGGCAATCAAAGGTAAAAGGGTTGTCTCTTTGAGTCCACACATCCATGATCAAATCCTATTACAAAGTATCATGTTACCTTCACCATGCAATATACTTACTCTGTGTCTTAGTTGCTTCAATGAGTCATCTTTCTCGCCCATGACTGAGGGAGAACACCCCAACATGAAGGCAACAAGAGAATATACGATGAGGACAGATGCAAAAACACTACCTCACAGAATGTGCAACCTACAAAGGAAACTACAATGGAAAACAGGATGACCAAGGGTAAAACAGTACCTGAACACGAAGGACAACCTTGGTGACTAGTCCACCCAACCCATTTGTATTGAAGATATACCTAACCAAATGCAGTCCCAAGACATCAGAGCCTCGAATGCGGACGTAATAGACAGCCTCAGTCAGCTGTCTCCCAACAAGAAGCCATCACATTCGGGAAAATTCGACAAACGGTCCAAGGGGCTTCCAGGAGTCACGCAAATCTCTGAAAATCTCATCGAGCCTCGGATTGCCCATGCCTACATCTCTGCTTTTGTTCCGAGTGACTCATTTTTTGTAATAATATATCTTCACTAAAGGATATTGTATAATATGTACCAGTAATTTTCAGTCTAGCTGGATAGATGGATAAGATGACGGAATAGAGTGAAGGACTTGGAGAGAAAAGGAGAAAGTATGAGAGCCTACTTCGTTAGCCCAAATCTACAAGCAAGAGACAGGGCCGAAACATACCTGCTTATCAATATACTGCAGGAAATACGTCCCACGCAGCAGAGACAGAAGGATAGAGTCGATGCGTCTCAGTTCCTTGAATCTGGTCTCATCGGTCAAAAACTCTTGCAACCATGACAAGGAGATGTCATGCTCCTGCAGAAAGAGCTCTATTTCGTCGAGACAGGTGGCTTTGCGTTCTTGACTATCATCCTCTTGCTTCGGCTTCATGGTCGATAGGGCGTAATTTTTCTGGTCTTTTGACATGTCAACAGCCATTTTGCTAGTTGTTGATGTTACAAAGATGCCCACAGATGCAATATTTTATGGTAGGATGCTTGTATATACGTAGTAGATGGTATATAGGTTTTGGTATAGCCATGGCCGCTAGCACAGCGGGATAGACTAGGGCTAGATAAAAGCTATGCGGGGACATATTACCCCTGTCGAAGACGTCCTACTGCACCGTGAGCAATGCCTCACAGTGAATATGTTCTGCCCTCATGGCATCAGAGGAAAGCTCTCTGTTGCTGTGTATGTCCATGGAGGTGCTTATAATCCGGGAAGGCTGAGTATTTTGTACACACACACCTGCATGGCTATATTCACTGAGAGTGAGAGCATCGATGCGCTACGCAGCCTCAATGGTAGGCTGGTCCAAAGAGCTATTGATTAGGGTTAATTTCAACTATCGTAGGTCATTATAGTAATGCTGAATTGGTAAAAGTTGACAATGGGTAGTGTTGGTGCCTTGGTTTCCTATCCTCGACCTTGACGGCCTGCGCGATGAAATCCTACTTTCCCATTCAGTGAAGGAGGATAGGGCATATAGGGTGTCACATCGCAGGTGACACTATAGGGCTATCAGCTAAAGCTCATTTGGTACGGGTCTCAACCCAAGAAACGTGCAAGTCTAACATCTGTACAGATTAGCCATCATACCATGAGCATCGACAGCCAGCCGCCGCTGGTCCATCGCGCTATGATCGAATCCGGAGCTACCTCATCCCGTGTAGTACGTCCCTACAATGTGCATCTATACGAGCAACAATTTGGGGAATACGTCCAAGCGGCTGAGTGTGCGGATCGGGATGCCTCAGAAGTAGTGACCTTCCTTCGTCGTCAACCTTCAGATACTATCAAACACCTCGCCCACTGTCTTCGACGGATAAGACTCCTCTAGGTTAGCATTTCAGCCTGTTATTGACGGGGAGACTGTCAAGCAACGACCGATTGATGCCTGGCATTCCGGAAGGTGGAACCGGCTTCAACACGAATGAAGGGACATACTACATCCCCGCGTCGACGCTGGCATCCGAGTAGTTCCCATCTTTCTTCCGTACCCTGCTCCCCAGCGTTTACGGAAGAGGGTATCCAGACTATCGATGAGCTATATCCTGATCCCGCAACGGATCTTTCTTCATTATACATCAATACGAGGGATATCCCTGTTGGACCGCAATATAGACGCGTCGAGGCAGTGCATGGAAACCATGCATATGCATGTCCGGTCAGGCAAGCTGCAACATTCGCTTCGGCCGGCCAAAAAGCACCTGTCTTTTTACATCGACGGGCATTAAACAAGACAGTCCGAGGCGGGGCGAATCAGGCCAACCAGATGCCGTGAGAAGATTTAAACCCCGATGTACGTGAGGTATCACAAACCAGGAAGAAATTTCCGGAGTGCTTCATGCGTATTTCTCGTTTATTGTCATGGGGGATCCTAATGCATTCCGAGGGGATACGCGCATCGGCCCGTGTGAGAGACATACGATGCATCAGGGGGACCAGGGAGGAAAATTATGATCTTTGGAGAAGGCAATGATGAGAGAGCCGGAAGTAATAGAGCAAAAATTGCTGCTTAAACGGCAGACGATGAATGAAGTCGTAGAGAATGCGAATTGAAGTGGACGAAGAGCGGCATTTCGGATTGATCCGTCTGTTGTAGATGAGTCATTCGCCGGGGAGCTCTTAGAAGCATAAATATTGAATTTCAACCAACAGCTGCACCACAAAGATTCACTCGATCTACTTAGACGATCCATTATGACAGTCACAATTAGAAACGCCCAATTCCCCCAGGACAACCATCGGATCCTCGCGCTTTTCGCCGCCTATGCCGAGTCCCTCGGAATCGACCTGACTTTCCAGAACTTCGACGATGAACTGGCTTCATTTCCCGGAAAATACACATCGCAGCAAGGCGGTGCCTTGGTAGTCGCTGAGATCCAGTCAGATTTCGGCGGATCGACTGTTGAAACCCGCGACGACGAAAGTCCTGCTCGCACCATTGTCGGCTGTGTCGCTCTCCGTCGCAATACGGACATCTGGTGCGAAATGAAGCGACTATACGTGACTCCCCAAGCGAGGAAAACGGGCACGGGGCAGAAGCTAGCGCAAGCGATTATCCAAAAAGCACGCGAACTGGGCTACGACGCCATGCGATTGGATACGTTGTCGCATATGGTGCCGGCGCTGACGTTGTATCGGAGGCTTGGGTTCGAGGAGATCGAAAAGTATTACGAGACGCCGTTGGAGGGGACGGTGTTTATGGGACTGCGATTATGATGTGACGATATTACGGCAATGAGCGACGCGCTGAGATTGTGCCGAGCAACGCAAATGCCCTGTGGATGTCTGGACTACTTCCGGCAGCGCAAGTCGATGAGAATGACGGGAGACTAGGGCACGTGCTGCATTTGCACCGAATCCTTGACGGCTCTCCCGCGTCCGTGGGGGATTGGCATGAACGACACCCGGCTAGAAAAGTTCGACTGGATTGTGGATATTATGAAAGACGAGTTGCAGCGATTGATCCAGCGGGGCCAGTTCGCGGATGAACGGCAGACGACAAGCCAACGTGCGCATTTGATACTCTACTCTGATAGGACAGACCTCGTTACGAAAGGACGGGTGCAAAAGAGGTGAACGCGTGATACGGCATGAGATGGAGCATTTCGCAGACAGGTGCAACTGGACAGAGTAAACCATTATAGCAGACCCCTTGATGTTACCACTACATAGGCTAACAACAGACAGACTAGAAGCCATACACCAGAGCAATCCGCCTCAGTGTCTCAGCACGAACTTGCACTACAGACTCCTGGATTCGATGTGTGTGTGTGTGTGTGGATGTAAATATTGATTGTGAGAAAAGGAGATGAACACGTTGGTAGCCTTATTCAACGTAAAGCAACGTAGCTAGCTGAAATGGTCAATTGGGATCTGCAAATATCCTCCCATGTCCTCAATACCCTGCTGAAAGCTCCAGAATTGGTGTTGAGGTTGAGTTCTGTTGTGTGATTATCTAGTGATCCCAGACACTCTAACACTCTAGAAAGTGAAGGCTATGAGACCTATGGCAGGGATATCTTTCCCTAACATCCGTCATACTGATCCCGGCTCATTTGTCTACTCAAGGAAAGGAGAGGAAGAAACCTCGGTTCTGGAATGTGCATCGGTTGCATATAGACTGAGTCGACTACGCATGTATGCAACTAGAACTCCAGCCATTCCATTCCTGGATATCTCGGTCAAAGAGTCAACGCAGAGAAGTATGAAAGTGGGTTCCAGCGTCGTGTTACACCGGTATCTCCCGAAAAGAACAGGGATGAAGCATGGATAAAAAGTTCCGGGTTCCATGGATTACGACTAGCATTATGAACTTGAACTAAATTACCATTAGACAGTTGGAGCAGAGCATAAGGCTCGCTCGCTCAAGATAAAACACCCGTCACAACAGCCCTAACCCCCAACGAATCCAACTTGGGCACCCCGACGAAGAAATCCCGTACGATTTTGACGTCGTCGACGGTCGTCTCGTAATTCTCCATTTCAAAGCGTCGGGTTATCGTCGCGAGGGTGATGTACAGTTCCGCGATCGCCAGACTGTCTATTAGCATCTGTACCGGACTAGGGATGGCGGGGAAGGAGGGGTTCATACTTAATGCCAACGCACTGCCTGCTGCCCTTGGAAAATGACACCATATACCGATCCAATCGGAAGTCAGCCTTTTTGGCGTCGAGCCAGCGATCGGGAAGGAAGTCGTGCGGGTTCGGGAAGATGGTCGGGTCCGTGTGGATAAAGTAGTTGCTTTGGCTGACGGGAGTCTACAACCTGGTCAGTTTCCTGTCGAGGTTAGGGCACGGTGGAAGGGAAGTACATGAGCGGGTATGGTCCAGTCTTTGTACTGGATTGGTTCGTGGGCCACACGTGGGAGTCGAGTCGTGACGCCATGCATCATCCGGAGGCCTTCGTTGACGACGGCGGACTGTGCCCGTTGTTAGCCGACAAAACGCTGACAGACAAGGATGATGCCAGGGTGCTTACCAAAAAGGGGAGTTTCTCCAACTGAGGGAGGAGGGGACCATCCGGTCCCGGCTCGGCCGGCACCGTGGCCAGTTCCTCGCGCAAGCGCTGCAACAGCGACTTATCCCGCAACAGATAGAAGGTGATAAAGCTCAACGCCTTGGCCGTGGTCTCACTCCCGGCGCCGATGAGGGTCTGCCCTTCATCCTGCAACCGATCCGCGGCTTTCTCCTCGGGCGGCAGGTCGCTGTCCAACATGGCCTGGAAGATGGTCCCCTTGGCCTTGACGCCGTTGCGGTCATTGTCGATGGTCGTGTCGACTTGCTTCCGGACCATCCGCTGCCAGTGCATCAGGGCCGCAGCCTTGGGGACCATCACGTCCAGCAGCCACAGCGGGATGGCCTTGAGAATGGGCAGGGCCCAGGGGAACTGGCGCAGGAGCGCACCGTTCGCAGACCCGCTCATGACGGTCTCCTTCCACTCCAGCTTGAAGTCTTCCTCGGAGAGGTAGTGGTAGCTCTCCCCGTAGGCGTAGTGGGTGATGATATCCATGGTCAGCGCCATGTACGCGGCGTCGAGCCGCAGCACATCCTTCTGGCGCCATGCATTCTCCAGCCGTCGACTCAGATGCTGGACCTTCTCCCAGATGAGCGATTCCGCATTCGCGACCGCCCGTTTGGAGAAGAATGGGTTGAGGGCCGACCGGCGCAGACGGTGATGGGCGTGCGAGACGGTGGCAAAGGTGGACGAGGGCGCACCGGCCAAAACGGTCCAGTTGGCGTATTTATCCCGGCGTTTGGAGGCCGGCGCGTAGAGCTCATCGTAGAATTCCGGGTCTTTAATATGCAGTTCGTCGGGGTTGATTCGAACTATAGGGCCTGTCGACGTCAACACCAGACACACACACAGAGAGAGAGAGAGAGAGAGAATACCGTAACGCTCATGCAACTGCTCGATGGTCCAGATAAACTGACCCTTGCGCAGGATATCATGGACAAACTCATACCAGCCGGTCACCGCGGCGCACTTTGGACCTGGAAAGGCGGCCAGAGGGTGCCAATAGAGACGATAGACGGCCAGTAGGGCATAGAGCACCAGCACCAGCACCAGCACCAGCAGCATCATGACTACGGAACGAGGAGTTCACGCGGGATAATGCATGGACTGGTTTTCAGGCCGTTCTTGAGTCCGAGTCCGAGTCCGAGTCCAGAGTACGAATGACTAGTTCTTCGTCACTGCAGTCTTCACTAGCCCCGTTCGTCCTAGCCGGATCCTTCAGAGTCATGAACCCGTCGCTATCACTACTACTAGTCAATCCCCTAACTAGTCCCCCATGCCTGGCTAAGCCCAATCCTCCATGCCCGATTCCCAATTCCTGCATCTCGTCGAGGCTCCATCCGGGCCGCCTCCTGGACTTCTCCTTCGTTGCTCTCCATGACACTAATGTCTAGTAACACGGCCAGCAGCGGGTCTGTTGCACTTCCCCGGCCTATCATCGCCGGTGCCTCTCCGTCGCGTGTCCGGGTTCAACGGCTGAAATTCCTCTTGGACACTTCATTACTCTTTATTATCGCATTGTCGTCTACTCTGGTATACTCTGAATGACAGCAGAAGTCAGTCGGAAGATATAATCAGCAGATAGACAGACATACAAAGACAGAGACAGACACACAGAGACACACAGACAGACAGACAGATGCAGGCCTGCTTTTAACCTTCACAATGGCCGAATCGCCCCGTCCGGAAATCGTCCCGACCGAGGTTGACGTGAGTTAAACTCTGCTTCAATGACAGCCCATCTTAATTTCCAAGTGACCGTGACCAGACAAGCTGACATTCTTTGCCCCGGCTCCAAGTCTGAAACCGATGACCTCGAGAGTATTGAAAGCGATCTGACTTCGCTCTCCTCCTCCATCTACAATTACGTCTACGAGAACGGTCGCACATATCATGCATATCGCTCCGGGTCTTATGTATGTCTTCCCTTATCGCATGGATCTGATTCGGGCTCATCAATTCGCTACAGGTCCTTCCCAATGATGAGCGGGAACAGGAACGTCTCGATCTCCTGCATCATGTCTTTCGTCTGTCCCTAGACGGCAATCTGTGTCGCACCCCGTTGAAAGACCCCCAACGCGTCCTGGATGTCGGTACTGGTACTGGCATCTGGGCCATTGAGATGGCCGATGAATTTCCCTCTGCTCAAGTCACTGGGGTGGATTTGTCTCCCATTCAACCGGGTTGGTAAGTTCAACAACACCCGATAATTATAGATGTCCGGGATGTCCGCTGACTCAAAAAGGGTCCCTCCAAATGTTCAATTCGTCGTCGACGATGTCAATTTGGACTGGAATTCACCCAAAAACTCCTTTGATTTTATCCATGTCCGTGGTTTGGCAGGGAGCCTGACCAAGTGGCCCAAATTTCTCAAAGACTGCTATGAGTATGTCTCTGGCACTATCCCACGGAGAGCCAAAACTGACGGTGTAGTCATCTCAAACCCAGCGGTCGTATTGAACTGTCTGAATGTCGCACCCACATGGAGAGCGACGACGACTCGTTCCCGGAAGACTGCCACACGAATAAATGGATCGTAAGTCTGCCCTCCCCTGACCTACCCGCCTAGTTGACGATATCTAACATGACAGGCCGAATTCAATCGCATCTCCCACGCCAACGGCATGGTTTTTGACCTGGTCCCTGAATTCGAGAATCTCTTGCGCGACGCCGCCTTCACTGACGTCGATATGCACCAGGAAATCTGCCCCATCGGCACCTGGCCTAAGGATCGCCGTCTGAAGGAGATCGGTCGCTACTTCCGCGTGCAGTTCCTCGGCAGTGCTGTCGATAGTTACTCGTTGGCGTTGTTTACGCGCTTTGGCGGGTGGACGCCTGCGGAGGTCGAGGTGTTATTGGCTTGTGTGCGCAACGAGGTCAAGACGAATAAGATGCACGTATATACCCATTGGTAAGCCCCTGACCCTGGATTAGGACGACTTGACCGACATCAGACTAACTGGTGCAGTGCTTTTGCAACCGCCCAGAAGCCGCTGAATTAGAGGCGCTGGATATGTAGAGTATATACATGTGCTGAGCACGTGTCGTAATCATTCAATTCTCGGGTTTCTGGTTCATTTATTTACCAGATCAATGCATCCTACAACACAATCAGTAGCAATTACTAAGCTTATTCTTTTAGCAGAGACATAGACGTACTGGTCTTCGGCACGAGGACTGATTAGTATTCTGTCTTCAGCTTGTCTTGTATTCCTTAAAGCAGCATCTAAACCCATTCTGATTCCTGGAGTAGATGATTGTATGCATGCGTACCATCACTGTGCATGCCTCCCAAGCCCTTAGCAATCCCAATACCCTGCGGCGGCCAATAAATCTAGGTTCTGGCTGTGCTTGTCCATGGAGCCGTCATTTATACTTGGTGATGTAACATGTACCAGATAGAACACCTGGTGAAATAATCCAACTATCCAGAGAGAAACGAGGTGAAAGCTTTGTTCGTGCATGTCCCACAGTCTAGACCCGGTTTCAAGACCCTCTCTGTTTGACTGTCTGTTGATTGGCATCGACAATGAGTATAACCAGACAGCGAGATATGTGTATGAGCCCTAGTTTGTAGCAGAATGGTGGGGCTTGCAACAGTAGCGCCAATGAAGCGAAGTACAACCTCTTGATAGCTTCTATTATACGCGCCAGATCCTCGGCATCTCAGATCGCAGATGCCAATCAGTCCTGCTTCAATATGATACCAGAGGTCTCATTATATTGGGCATGTACGATGGGCCTATCGGAGGTGTATGGTGCAAAGCGCCAGCCTGGGCGTCTGTTTTCGTGCGGCAAACTAGGATGATGGCATCCAGAAGACTGTTATGGATCCAGCTCTGGTTCATACAAGATCTATATGTGGATTTTCCATCCCAGTATGTCTAGTGACGCCGTGGTTCCATGGCTTAAAAACAGACAGAGGACAACAATATTGGCCGTGACACGGGCATTTCCAAGACAACCAGAATTGAGTTGAGTGAATCATATATAGCTGACAGGAATAAAGAAACAACGAATCCAGCAATAGGTAATAGACGTGGTAATAGGCAGGGCTCCGGCCAGTCACATCTACTATCAACACAAAGCCCTATGTAGGTCTGGCCATGGACGTCGAGGTCCAATGAGGCTGTAATTGGGCTATTATTGGAGACACGCATAACAGCCCGTATCGCTGCGGTTTGGATAAGCAAGGTAAGCGCTAAGCAGTGGGAGCTGAAGGGCCAAAAAAGGTATATATAAATAATTCACTGGCCAGAGTCGAGCGTTGATTACTTCCCCCCCCCAAACCGCGTACGAAATTTCTCCAACGTCTCACTTTTCGCCCATTTCCCTCTTCCTCTACGGCAGCACCGTCACCATGTCCGACTACGACAGCCATGAATACGACCAGGCGGATGATATCGCCAAGGCCAAGGAGCTGTACGCAGCAGGAAAGCCCGTTTTCACACGCGCCATGCTGGAATACTTCAACGAGCGACTCGAAAGCGGACAGTCATACACCAAGCTCCTCGATTACCTCGACAGGGAGAGCGAAAGTGCCAACGAGATGCCTGATTACTTGTGCTCCAGGGGGTGCGTGTGACAATTTCCATGGGCGTGGGCAGCTATGAAGGCTAATTCTGTGCAGAGACAACATCCGGATGTCGATCATGTACAACAGCATTGAATCTCTCGTGAGGCCCATGCCAGAGGGGATTTGCCTCTACGAAATGCGTCCCATGATGCTGGCCTACACGCGCGATTCTAAATACAGCCGTTACAGCCTCGACGAACTCGCTGATCTGTACGCGCAGCAGCGCAAGGCCTGGGAGACGAGCGAGACGCGTCGGTTTCTCGTGGAGCAGTTGGACAAATTCACCCCAGGCCAGATTGCGGGAATCACCAAGGTCGTTGGCTTTGCGCTGGGGGATGTCGCCATGTCCAAGAAGAAGGAGGATGTGCAGCGACCTCTCGCACAGCATGCCTCGTTGCTGACCATTGCGGGATTCCTCACGGGGCGCAACGGCGGCCGGGAGGTCCCATGCTACTCGCAAGACCCGGCGAATAATGCGGGCCCGGGGACCGAATTCCTCAGAACCATCGGTATCACGCCACTCGATGACCCGAAGGGCTTTCTCGCGGTTGATGAGAATACGCTTGTTGTCTCGGTCGCGCCGAACGTGCCTGTGCGACAGATCCTCGCCGATATCCAGTGGCCTCTGGCGATGCTCTGGAACACCGTGGAAACGAGTGAAAAGAGAAAATGGGTCCAGACTGAAATAGAGGAGGGAAAAATGGTCTGGAAATCGTGAGTATTCGTTTTATCTGAGAGGACTGGCAGGACTCGGCTGACATGGCGTTAGCCCGCATTCCACGGATCCGGATTCCTCGAGGGTGGTCAATATGGTTGAGCATTATGATCCGTTTCCATTTGTGGATTCGGATGGCTGGTTTGGTGACATGACCTTGTATGTTCGAAAGGATTCTTAGAGAGCATTTGGGTGGACGTTTAGGGCTGTGCCATTGCCCATGGATCGAGTCACTCCGGGGTAGAGATAGAGTTTGGTAGGTTTACCGAGCAACCAGCCAGCCACCAAAAATCAACATGCAAATTCTCAATAACGCGGGATGCCCTGCGTCCAATGGCCTGACCAATTGAACACCGCTGATTTTCGGTGGCTACAATAAAAACCTTGTTCATCCGCCACAAGGCACCGCTGTGCAACTGACAAACATCCTCGTGTTACACATAGACTGGCGCTATGTGGTCTCTCGCAGTCGTCGACAGCCCCTTCGAAATATGGTGTAGCGATGGGATGCCTGTCAACGGCATCCGGGGTGGACCTGGTGAATCGACTAGGTTCATAATCGACAAACAGGGGTTCCTCGATGTGACTGAATTGACTGTTTCGAGAGAGCAGTCGTTCGAGTTAATCGACCACCACCTGAATTCGACAGAGGTGAGCGTTGGATCTGGCTCTGGTGAGTTCTTGGACCTAGTTATGGGAAGCTGCCGGCTCCGGACTGATGCTGTCGTTTAGCAATCGATGTCAATAACCGGAGGCTGGAGAGTAGCCCTGAATATGACCAGCTGGATTCGCCGCTTGCGCTTTATTTGAAAATAGAGGTCGGCAAATTCATTTTGGGAATATCGAATGCCACAAATGCCCCCGGAGCAGCTCGTATGTCGTAACACACAAGGCCACCTCGTATGTTTGTCAATAAACTAACCATAGAAGCGGTGTCATCGCCGAATAACACCATCCACGGAACCCTCAAACCACTACCACAAGTACTTGACGAAGACGTTGCGTACATCGACCGTATGATGGCGAATAACCACATCCCCTATGCAAAAACCCATGAATTTTCAGAAAAGCAGGAAAATACAACCCGAGCGCTGGGTAGCAGATTCTTCCCCTTCTCACCACACAGCTTCCAACTCGCCATGTGCGTCCTCGACTGGACAACCGCCTCGTTTTCTCGGATGGTCTTGCCGAAAATGTTCCAATACACAGGCTACACGGGCCGGGATCCAGCCCCGATTGACCAGCATAGCATCGCCAAGGCGATCTGGACCAGTGCCTGGGACACATTCACAGCCCAGGATCCGGACTTTATGAGCTCGTTCTTGATGAAGCCGGCTTGGTCTCTGCTGGAGGTTGAATTACAGCTTTTGAACGTCCGCGCGGAACTCCAGCGTTTCGCTGAGATTGAGAATCGTCTGCTATCTGCTGCAGTCCAGTCGCTACCGCGGACTTCCATTGTTTCCAAACCGCAGCTGTTCAGCGGACAGCTTGACATGTCCCAGCTTGGCACCGAGCATTTCGGCATTTCACTCGAGGAATCCCCCGCCAACAAAGGACCTATCAGCAAACCGCTCCGAGACAACCTCCAACACGCATTGTCGACCTATATCGCAGAGGGCAAGACCATCACGACCAAAAACGTCTGGAGCTTCACTGATAGCATTGAGCGCTCCATGCGCTATAACAATGGCATCCTGCTCGTTGCAAATCCTCCGGAGTCATCGAGTGTCTGGGATACGTTCTCGTATATAACGCCTCTGTCGCTGGAGCCCGACAAGATTGAATATACGGCTATGCCGGGAAGTCAGTTCATAGTGCAGTCTGTTGGTAACGCGACTGTGATGGATAAGCAAGTTGTGGTTATCACGTTACAGCCGAAGACATGAGTGTTATGAATGTGGATGAAGTATTGCGTGTCAGATGAAGATGAAGCTGCTGTCACTCAGGAGTGGCCCTTACCAAAAATTAAAAAAAAAGACTATAATTTAAGCATTGGACGATTGTTAGCTGTGCCTGTCAACTCTTTCTTTCTTCCATGAATAACTGTTCCATTTTCAGAGCGAATCCCTAAGCATGATTTATCTTAATCAAAGCAATCTACTCTATACACGGGATCATTAAGTTTCAATAGACATGCCGCAACCACAGCCATCGATTAGCATGTCGCCGGTAACAATACTGTCGATAGAGTTGAACGAATGAAACTTTTAGCTTGCACTGAACGCCCCAGTGGCCTATGTGAGTAAAATACATCTCCATCAGCCAAAGGAAAGGCTAAATAAGCCAGTAAATAAATCCTGTCCGGTTGCACCTTCAGTCATTGGGTTACTGCTGCGCGCATCCCAAAATGGCCTGATAATCCAGCCCATCAAGACTGGATTACTGGATTGGCACGAAACTGACACGATTCAACGTTCCGGTTCTGGCTGCCTTATGCAGAGGTGTTTCGAAGAGAAATGCATCTTGAGAATAGGTTGAGGCGCCCCAATCCGGGAGAATATCGATACCGTCCAACCAGCCCATAGCGGCAGCAATATGCAAAGAAGGTTGTCTTCAGTCATGCAAATATCGGGGTCGACACCATTCAGAAGCAGTGATTTCACGAATCCAACACTACGGTTGCAGACAGCACTGTGTAACGGCGTCTTTCGATCGCAAGAGTGGTCAATTTAACGTCAAGTAGCGGCTTGTACGCCAGGAGGAGCTTCAGTACTTCGATAGAATTGAAATGTGCAACTTTATTCACAGCCCGCAGCTCTTTATGGACATTAGATGCTTAAACTGTAAAAGTTAATAACGCAAGTCAAAAGAGTGATGGAGAGTTCGAAAGTGTATTAGCGCCTCCGTCGAGGAGCATTTTGGCTGACTTGTAATCACCCAGCACGCACACAGCATGTAGTGCCGGTCAGCCAGCACTATTACCGGCCGCATTTGGAGTCGCCCATGATGCAGCAAAAGCTCAATAACCTTCCCTCTTTGCAGGCGCCGCCTCCGAAGCCGCTGTCCAGTTGAGCGGGAAGCGACCGCCGGTATAAGATGGAGTCTTGCCGTCTGTTCAGGTACCATGATATTGGCGAACGTTGACTTGGGTTCCATGTTCAAGAGCAGCTTTGTCATGTTTACATTGGCCAGCTCAGCAGCAATGTCTAGAAAGTGCAGCGCGTCCATCTCGAGGCCGTCGAGCGTTGATATCAACACGGTCTAGCAGGAGCTTCACACAAGTGGAATAGAACCGCGTTTCAGGGCTTCAAAGAGCTCCTGCACGAGTTTGGAATCGGCCCGGCCCGCTTGCTTGTTTCCGGTCGTGATAGAGCCTTGGTACTGTCCGTTGACAGCCCTTGGGATTGGTTGGCCCAGCAAAATATTGCCGACCCAGACTGACATCCGACTCAGTGGAGATCCTTAGGGTAGGGAGCCTTCCTACTGTCAGGTCGAGTCTTCTTCTGTACTAAGATAAAAGTATGGTGCAACTATATGACACCGTCCATGGCGTCCGAGGGGTCTGCATATGATTGAAGTTAAGAACTTGAGAAATTCACGATCCTTGCTAGACTAGATTACCACTATCCCTCTTAACTATAACTAATCAGCTATACGGGTGCTAAGTCATTCCGAAAGTCTTCATCTCCTGAATTCTCTCCCCTCTTATGCTAGAAAAATAAATAGATTAGCGGCCTTCAATATAGTTAACTCTCATTTCTATTACCTCGGCTTGGCCGTTCTAGTGTGTTGCCATATACTGCTCCGCCAGCGCCAACAATGGTTGCACCTCAAGTCTCAGTAGCACCCGATTCGAGCAGCACCAAGTCGGCTTCCTGGGTGTATCTTTGTGCCAGACTTCTTAATGGCTATGCGTGGCGGGATCCGGGTCTAAATCGGCCACTGAGAGGAACCATGCGAATTCGGGATCTTCCATGAGACCCAAAGGAAATAGTTCGCTCGGTCTGTTTTCCATGCTAATGTCAGATGCTGCAGTAGTAGTCGGCGCACCACTACCGATTCCTTCTTCATGAGCTGAACCCAAGAATGGCTCTGCTGACGATTCTGAAAACGGCTGCAAGCGCGAGAGACGATAAAAAGTATTTGGGTCTGGATGATCCGGTGATTGCAGTGACGATGGAGATGGTATATCTTCACGGTTAAGATCTTTTGATAATGCGATGCGACAAAACAGACTATGACAGAGTTCGAAACCACGCCGAGAGGCCTGATCTTTCCTTGCCATGTGATGTAGCCAATGGAGGGCCTTTTTACAACTCCAGAGAACTGCGTCAGATGAAGCCGCCCGAACACTTTCTTCAATACCGTGCTCTGTTTTCACAGGCACCGTACCCACAGCAAGTTGAATGAGCAGTACAGTGGTTGCTTGCATCAGGAAATGCAGCATCGTCCACCAAGGTGATGTTCTGTAGAACCAATCCTCACTGGCTTCATCTGGAAGAACATCCAGGAGCGAAAGTGCAGAATGAACACAGGCTAACGCTGTGTCATTCCCAAAGCGGTTTCGGGGAAACCGAATCCCAGAGCGCGCCCGAAAACCGGGACGTGAGAGACAGGGACGGTTGAGGAGTATGCGAGTACTATAAAAGTTCAAGGCAAGACCGACTTGATTCTGGGATAAAATAGAGTGGAGTAGCTGGCCATTGCTATCAGCAAAGCTCATTTCTTCATTTATAGTCGACATCCAAGTATCCAGCTTCTGTGAGTATGACACGATTGCTTCCTTTACCGGTCTCCACCCGTCTTGAGGAGCACGGGCCCCATAGAGACGACTGGTAATGGCATTTGCGATAAGAGATAAATCCACCTGGTAAAAGAAATAGAGTGATGGACTTGACTGAACTGACTTTAACTGCACGGATCTGGTCAAAGTTTGCGACGCGTCCTCAAACAAAGTCCAGTTCACGACCTTCGCGCGCTCCACATCACCAGTAAGCAACTGAGACACTCGAAGGTCTGTGAAACTGCTTTCAGCAAATGGCAGCGGCGCATTCACGGCAAATGCCTTATCTAAGCTTGTCGGCCTGCCGGTGATAGTAGTAAGAAATTGCTCCAGGACGAATATCGAACACCAGAGACGGCATCGCGTCTCTTTGGA
Organism: Aspergillus sp. MA 6038; assembly: GCA_003004525.2. Lineage (NCBI taxonomy): Eukaryota > Fungi > Ascomycota > Eurotiomycetes > Eurotiales > Aspergillaceae > Aspergillus > Aspergillus sp. MA 6038. The sequence continues at coordinate 173,488 of PQME02000014.1, forward strand.
AACTGGATCAGTCCTTTCATCTATATTGCGCATGTTGACACCAAGCGCTATTGCTGAGCTGGATGCAAGGCGTATCATCTTCCATGCTCTGAAATCCGATCAGAAATTGCTGTTTTGTCCAAGATGGGGCTGAAAAAGTAGGAGCACTCACCTGTTTACCTGGGACGACACCAGAAAGTAGAATGAGAGCAGAGTTTCAATTTGCACTTGCTGCAGATCCGGATTATCGTAGATAATATTATCATATGCACTGAGCATTTTCGCTCTGGAGAAAAACACGCTGTCTTCCGATCCGCCATGCACGTCTTTTCCGACAAGTGAGCAATATCGAGAAGCAATAGCAAAGATGAGATTCAAGACTGTTAACCACTTTTTGCCTGGATTCAGGAAGGGTTCCGTAAAATACTTCTCATACTGGACGCTGAATAGGGATCTCCGGACGATTGGAAGGTGGACATCAACAAATCTCAAAAAGATATCATAGTACACATCCGCCGCGTGTCTCGGCGGCAACCCGTACGGGTCTAACTGGTTATACTCGCGTATTTCTCGCTCGTTTTCATGGTAGGATTTGGAGGCGATGCGATTATCCTCCCATGTCTCCGAACCACTTCTCCAGGGGTCCAACCATGCCTGCGATGGGTTGTACTTTTGGTGGTTGGCTCTCTCCGTTTCGATTTCCAAGCTTTGCAACCAAGAAACCTCGGAGTTCTTGCCCATATATCCCGTTGCTCTGCTTTCCTCGTTCCGGTTCAAATCTTCGTTGACCACATCCAGGCCGGCTAGCGACCCTACCGACGAATTCGAGGAATCGCTATTCTGGCGGCCCTGGCTGGGTTCCTGGTTTAGTATTCAAAATCAGAACGTTAGCTTTGCCCGACAACAGGTTAAGGATAAGAACGAACTCCTAAAACCTGCTCGATATCGCCTGCCATAGAGCCCACTCTATCCGCAATCGTCCGCAGCAAATTCTCGTATCGTTCATTTTGGCTCAGTAGCCGTTCCAAGGTTGCTTTGTTTTCCTCCCGTCGCGACGATGGATAGACGCAGACAGTATTTAAGCTCAAACACTGCCCGCAGCTTGGTTTTTCGCCACCGCATTTGATCTTGCGTTCGCGACATGTCTGACATGCACGTTGTACCCGTCTACTAGTTTGTCGTGGCTCGATAGGGACGCGTGGTATGGCGGTTTTTTCTCTGCTAGTGTTCATGACCGCCCATGTTATATCTCCGTGAAGAACCACAAACGGTAGGATCGCCCCTTGCGCAAGAGAAGTGAATCCTACAAGGAGATATTCTGGGTAAGATCAGACTAGCGTAGCGAAAGTTGGTGGGATGGATGAGACCGGGAAAGTCGGCCTGAATGTACCGATGTCTGGCCGTTGCTCTTTTGGGCCAATTCCAGTCGATCGCGGACTCTTTTTCCACGAGAAATTACTGGACTTTCTGGAAAAGCCATGATGACATCCTGACATGAAAGGGGGGTCACTCAGCTGCGGTCCAGTTATCAGAAGAGTCTTAAAACGTTGTCGTTGTTGGCGTCGTTACAAACCAAAGATGAAATATTAGCAGATACCACGCTAAGACAGTGAATATCGTTCATTGCTATGCCCTAAGGCCATGGCCCAGATCCCACCGTGGCTCTTGGAGCTCTTATGTGAATATGTATTTAATGCGTCTTGGATCCCAGAGTACAGAGAGAGGAAGTTCTGACACCAAAAAAGCTGTCCATAAGTGATCTTGCCCATTTAGCAAGTACCTGTCGACCCGTGAATCGTCTGGTAACCCCATATATATACCGGACCATTCATTTCCACTGCCCAGGGCGCATTGATTTCCAAGATACCGTCCTGCAGAAACTCGACTTATTCGCAGACCCGCGCTTCCTAGGGCTCCTCCACACCACGCAGGTCATCATTACAGGATCCTGGTATGATACATACAAGGAGATCGAGTCGGACTTGAGTCCTCACCAGCTCTTGTCTCCGGCTGTCCGAATGTTCAACACCATCATTTCCTCCTGCGTGATTCGGATGCCCAAATTGAAAGCATTTATGTACGTGCTGTCAGGGATCATCTTCCGCAATGAACCACTGACCTGTTCCATCGCAGCTGGGACTTGCAGGTTTCCCTGACCCAGACGCTGTTGACTACCATCATGGAACGGCCCAGTCTGGAACATATCCAGCTGCGGTTAGGCACCAATTGCACCCCCAAGCCATTTTTTCATCCGACCCTGGAATTTCATCAACCGGTGAACGTGAAGGTCATGCGGTTCGTCCAAATCAATGACGGGGGGGTCCTAGAGTCAATCAGCTTAGCCGTCTCGCGAGCAGTAAATCTGCAGGAATTGAATGTCCAGGCCGACGTGGACAGCCGTCTGAGTGTGGACTCGCTGTTGGCCAGCGGCAATGGCAGATACGCTTTTCAGCTTCGTGTCCTGGACCTACGAGGCTTTGAAGCGTTTGGTATGACGCCAAGCTCATTCTGGAATACGCTGTCGCCTTCGAAGCTCTCTGAACTGACGCTACAGATGGGGGAGACGGCCCTTATGGCAGAGTGCGCGGACTTCTGGGATGAGTCGATAAAGGCGGAGTTGCGACCTCGACGGTTGTCGTCAAACCTGGCGCTCCCGGGTCTGAAGGAGTTCCTCTTGTCTTTTACTGGGTTGGAGGTCTTCAGTATCACGCCACCGTCGCCAGCACCCTCGATTGAACCATTGCTGCCGCTACTAGACGCTCTACGAGAGAATCATTCAGCGACATTAAAGTCTCTGGCAATAGATCCGGACGGTGATTCGGCTGACTATGCACTCGACCTTAATACCATTGAAAAGCTGAGTGCAGCATTCCCGGAAATAGAAGAGCTCCGATTCGGGCTAGTCGAGCCCAGCCTGGTGAGTAAATCGCCTGACAGTCCAGATGTTCACCCTGCTCACCATGATTGCCATTTAGCAAATAGTCAAAGCTGCTCTAGGCGGCTTCAGATTGAGAGCCCTTCACATCCTGCATATCAACGAAATCAATGCCGAAACCAAATGGATATTTCATAACGCGATCCTCAAGTATCTAGATTGGGGTTACGCAAGTGATTTGGAGTATATTGTCTTCGATGATGGTCCGGTCGACCAAATCCTCAGGTTTTCGGACTGTCATCGGATTCAAAAACAACCATCCATTGACAGTATTAGCCCCTACGTCCTCCTGCAGGACAGAGCCTTGAACTGGGTGGGCGGTGTTTAGAAGACTGTATCAGTCAATAGGCATCAGAGCCGTGCAAGCAAAAGATCCGATTATGGTGTGTATGTGCCTAGACTTTTTCCTTAGACCAAGTTAATACGGATTGGGATAGACGAAGATAGATAAAATTTGTCTCGTTTTTCTTGTTTCGTCCTTCAAATGTAGCCAGCCTCCCGTTTCAGATCCAAAATGACAAAATGTGTAGATTAGCAAGTACAACAAATCAAACTATTTCACCCATCGGCCAAGATCAGGCATCCATGGTACGCTTGAGATGAATTGGGAAAAGCTTATCTTATCTTCCAATCAACGCCCAAGAGCTTCCATTCAATAACCCCCAAAATCCAGTCAACAGCTTCAACAGAACAAAGCGTCCTAGAAAAGTCTGCTGGGGAGTCAACTGCAAGTTAGCAAAGGATCTGATACATGATCTTGTCATGATATCTATGAATCATTTGCAGACAATCGACTGTAACTTGATATAATAGTAGGTATTTTACCTTCAATAAACAATAAAGATACAATACAATAACAGCCTCGCGGCATCTGAATGGTGCTTTCAATGTATGCTATCGAGTCACCTTTGACAGTGGCTGTCACGCCGTGATTCCCCTTCCTGCCCTTGGTCGGGTCGTTGCTCGCCTTGAAAAAGTCGAAGAGGAGGCTACTATAATGGAACCTGTTGCCCAGCACGCATCAATCCCTGTTCCAAAGGCTTTAGGACTTGGAGAGTGCGCGGTTGGTCAGTACATTGTGACGGAGGCGACATGTTGATAAACAGCGCAGCGTCGCTAAAGTAAGAGATGGAGGATAAGGGAGCTCAAGGTTAAACGCGTCCTAGGCCCTTAGAGGATGCAGTATGCAGTACAATAGAATGCTTGATTAGTTATTAGAAAGGAATTGGGATACGGGAAGGAAGTAATGAGTGGGTGGAAATACGCGGCTTCGAGGACGCTGAAAATGGAAGCAATGAAGTCAGCCTGAATTGGACCCATTTGGTGCTATCAAGCAGCACCGCACCCGGAATGGGACTGTATCAAATGGAGTCATGGATGTGTGATGGAAAGAGGCGTTGGAACTATAGAGCCTACATGGATTTAGTATCAGCTCCATGTGCGTTAGGGAACAGTGGGACTTATGTATTTTCCTAGGTGACCTATTTTATTAGGGCCTGTTCACTCAGGCTACTCGCCCTTACACTTACCCTGTGCATAAGGACCAGTCGCTAGCCATTATTGACATCTATGTATACGCTATAAGAATACAGCTAAATGTAAAATCAAATAAATCAATCAAGGGACATCTCCTGAATCGCCTTACTCTTACTCCGAATCACATGTCCTTTCCACAGCAGAACCGTTGGTGCCAGAACTAGAGCCAACGCAATGAAAGCCAATAAGGAACTCGCCCATTGGAGCCCTAGTCGAATATACATGGGTTTGGCGGCCAATGGTAGAAACGCAGCAAACGTGTTCTCCCCAAATGCTACTGCTGCAATAGCACTAGCCGCGTACCCCGAGTAGGCGTCTGTGACATAGACACTGGCCGCGATAACAATAGTCATGATCCCAAATCCGATCAGGGCGAGACCGATGGACGGCACGATCCAGTGCGAGCCTAATGTGCTCCAGCCATACATGAAGAGACCGCCACAGAGCCCGAAGAGAGTGGCAGGAATCGAGAGATGGAGAATGCTTTCTGGGATCGGGATATTGTGTTTCTCCGAGTTATGCGCGGCGCTGCGGATGTAGACTCGGTTCTGGAAAAGGAAGGCTACCACGCCTACTATTTCACCTATTGCTATTGCGACTTGTACCAGACCACAGCTGTACACGGGCCAGCCGTATACATCTCCGTACACGAGAGGAATGGACTGAGTAGAGATGAAGACAAGGCCGAAAGAGAACGCAGACCAGGTCGTAAAGGCTGTCACCGTTGGCTCAGTGGTGAGCAAAATAGCCGCTCGAGCCACAGTGTTTCTCAACGCGATTAGAGCGGAAGGCCCACCGGTGTCTTTCTCGTCCATGACCTTGCCGCGAATGACTGGACCTCGGGTTTCTGCCAAGCCAAAAAAGACAATAGGAACCGTTGCTCCATTGATGATCAATTGTATCCAAAATACCCTGTGATTATTAGCACTTGACGATGCTAGAGATTGTTGACCAATGGCTCACCATCTCCAGTCCAATGGCTCGACCAAGGCACCAAATACGGGACCAATAGTGACCCCAAACATTAGAGCAAAGGCATATAATGTTAAGGGCAAAATTCGCTCTTGGGCTGTAAAGAAGAGGTTTGCTGCAATACCATCTGCAGCGTTCTGAACTGTCCCACCGAAAGCCCCTGCAAGGAAGCGGCAGACGACCAGCGTCGCGAAGTTCGGTGCCACGCATTGCGGGATGATGAAGACGAAAAACAGGGCATACGCGCCCTGGGACCTATTAGCCCCCCACAATATACGCCGAAAGAATCCTTACATACCGTATAGCCTATCCGAAACCCAAACGTCTCCATCATTGGCAGGGTGGCCAAGGGTACAATAGCTGCCGTAGCATTCCATGATGTAACAGGAAAGAAACTGAACTCAAAGAAGCTATTGCTAATATTGAAATCTGTAGATAAAGCTTCTGAAGCCGTCGTATAGGATGTCGCGTTTATTCCAACAAGGATCGTGACCCAGTAGGAGATGATCATAGTCACCCATTTCCGCCACAGCGGCCAGTTAAAAGGATTACGGGGGTCATTGGCCCATGCTGAGTCGATACTGTAGGCGCCATCCTCCTGAGATCTCTGGCTGGGCGATTGCGAATGCGATGAATCAGAGGGCAAATCGACTGTCATTTCCAGCTTATAAATGTACTTCAGACAGCACCTCTCGCTTCCGTAGCCTGATATTAACCACACAGGGAATTGACAGGCACTAGCCACAACAACCGACGAGATTATATAGATGTGTGAGCAGTGAATGAGAAAGGAGAATAGAAGAAGAGTAAGCAACAAGCTCAAAAAGAAGAAGAAACGAAAAGCTCAAGATTCAGAGCCGGGAAAAAGTCATCGCTCTGTCCAAAAAAGGAAGGCCAAAAGAGAGATCACCTCATTGGTCGGCAGCTAGGGCCAGTTCGTCACAACCCGCAGCTATTCCGAAACCGGACTAGCCTCGACAATCGTATGCGATGATTAACTGGAATAGGATTAACTCAAGATTGCCGGATTTGGCTTCAAGGCACTTCTAGGGTTAGGATAGAAGAGCTCACAGTGGTATCTTTGGTTGTGTCCGTAGCTAGCAAAAGGAATGACAGAAATTACGAGGAAACCCGCATGTCAGCACCTCTAACAATTTGATCTGCACTGAAACAGTGATGACGGACTTGTGCCTGCCAAGATGATTTTCCAGTCTGACAAAAGGCATGCAAGTACTCGTTATACCAGTACGGAGTACCCTGGAGTACTCTGATGGGTTTCTACTTCAGATACCCACTGTGAAGCAAGTTTGTTGTGTTTTTTTCTTTGTAACTAGTAAACGCAATCATTATGCAATGCTGAGTCAGAGCTCAACGCCAAGAGTTGCGCTGATCCTTCCTTTCCGAGGCTTTCCACGGCTTCACATTGCGTTCTGTAACAGAGTATTCTGTAATAGTACACAGCAATACCACGTGGTACAGAGCAGGTGAGTTGCGATCGAACTCACTATTTATGGATTGACTAGCACTGACTAGATCAAAATACGCCAAGACGTAGATCACTATGCTTTTTCGCCATGAACACATCTGATATTTCCTCAAAATCTGCTACTTCACGTCCGGATAATTGTACACAAAATGAACCAGTTTCTTCCGCCAATGCGAATAAAGATGCCCCGGATGATGCCGAAGAGGGAATAGGATCTCTGCGTATCTCAGATCCATCCGCTCAATTCGTACCATTGGACGATCCACCACCGTACAGACCACCGTCGCCAGCGGGGCGTCCCCTAGACACTAGGGCTTTGTCGGATGCCGCCCCAGACGAACACTTACAGCGAGATTCTAACACATTTACTCCCTCTCCGGGGGTACCACGACCGGCAACTGACACTTTTCCAGTGTCGTCAGTACAACAGGAACCACAGTCCGCGGCACAAAAGGCATATGGTGAAGCCCGTCATTACCTTGGAGGGCTTATCAATCACCCCACCGAGTCGAACAAGCATTTCACCATCCTGCGCCATTCACATGGTGTTGTCTTCTACCGTGGCAGCACAACGTCAGTCACTTTCTCTATTTTCTCCGATGCCCCTTTGCCTCCGGACCGCACGCTCTGGCTCCAAAGCCGAGGATGGACTGGCAAGACTGGAATGCGCACTAAGGCGCTACTCCGGTTACACAATGACTGGCTCAACGTGACTCCGTCGGTGGCCCTTCAGGCGGGCCAGGTAGATCCCGCAAACGAACGCGCCTGGCAGCGAGATATAACGCGATTCCGTAGGAAGGGTCCGGCGAAGGTTCGTGATGCACATCAATTACGGGAGACCATCATGGCGCGGGTTCCAGTTGAGGCGGGAGATGGGTATTTCCAGATGGTGCTGTGCCAGGGAATGAAGAAGAAGGTTCTCTGCAATAGTCCTGTGTTTCGTGTTCTATCTACGTCTGCGAACCCGAGTTCCATTCGCGGGGCCAGTCTGAGTACCCTGCCACTGGAACTGGGTGCGATGATGCTTGGATCCTATGCGCGATCAGTAGTTGAAGCGGTTGCTTCTCCTGTTACTTCTGCAGTGGAGAATTCAATCCAGCCATATCAACCGTCAGCCGCAAAGACGACGGCTGCAAAAACAGCCTTTTCCATATCTAATGTGGAAGATCGCGTGGGGAATATTTTGGGTCCGCAAGATGAACGGAATCCGCAGATGTCTAGGAGACAAGAGGGGCCCGAACGTCTGGATCAGGGCCCCATAGCACCGTTTCCCATGGATTTCAAAGGGCGTGGGAATTTTCTCCCTCAGGGACAGCAAGACGAGCTTCAAGAGTCATCTATAGTTAATATCACTGGGGTCCCAGATGCAATCCAGGAACAGCTTCGCGGGTACTACATGTGTTGGGCTCGCTTCTACAAAACTACAGAGAAGGAAAAAGCAAATGAGGCAAAAGACGCCAGTGAAAACCCCTGGTACCAGAGTATCCTTTCAATTCGCAACATAGATCATGCCTCAGTTACCCGCGTCAACATGTCCCATATCACCAAGAAAACCATCTCCCTTCGTTTCCTCGAGGAAATCCAATTCCCAGCACAATTCAAACTCCAGGTTCGGGTCATGCGTTTCATTCGTCCTGAAATACAGCTCCCAGTTGGAAGATCAGAAACAGAACTTCTTGAAGCCCGCGAGGCAGTTGCGGAAGCCTCTCTACTAGCAGATAGCTATGATGCGTCATATACACAGACCGTCTTGGATCATCCCGCATGGGCACCAGAGGTTTCGAAATTAACTGAAGCCCAAAAAGAGAACGCGGGATTGTTGGATCGAACGAAAAGTGGCCTGCATATGGCTCGAACGCACATTCAGAAAGTCCCGTTGCATTTGATTGGGATTCGCTCTCCTGCGTCTGCGAAGATGGAACAGCAGATTGCGGTTAATGGATTTTATGTCGTGCGCTGATGTATCATACCTGCGTACATTTTGGTTCGTTTTATGTATATTTTTGATAGCATTTTTTAATTCTGGTATCATGTATGAATATGAAATGGGGAGTATTATACTGAGTTAGCATTCTCACAGAGGTGACTTGAATACACTGAATACTCTTTATGTCTCAATATTTGTGGGAAGACCTAGGAATCCATTGCTACTTGATATAATAAAGCTCCTCACAATATACTCAGGCTTACTCTGCATTCACAGCCTTGAAGAAGATGAATATTGTAACTGCAGGCTCAAACACCCTGTGAATGACAGGCCTGTTTCATAGAAGCCCTAAGGAAAGAACCCTATGATGGAACATTTAACCCCAGCCTGGAGTACAAACAGCTCTCCAGGCATTCAGCAGTAAATAAGCGAGAAGACACTAACTTGTATGTTCTGTTTGGATTCTCTCACAACAGCTATATAAAGCCCTTGGGTGTTTATTTTCCATCTTCTCTTTTCTCATCACTCTTCCATACTAGATCGTCCTCCAACGCCTGAAATCTAACGTCTCTTCTTCCAATCTTCAACCAATATATCCAAAACTCCTACTTTACATCCCTCTAAACCTCATTACCAACATGAAGCTCTCTATCCTTGCCTTCCTGGTCTTTGCCATGACTGCCCGCGCAACCCCGGCTGACTTCCGCAAAGGTGAGTAATGTATCATCCCTTCCACATTCCTTTCTTGTTTCAAGCTAACCATAGGTAAAAGACTACCTCAATCAGCCCTGTGGTACCCATGAAGAGTGTGGCACCGGATTTTCCTGCCTTGGTGGTGTTTGCATAGACAAGCCTCCTGCGCAGCCGCCCGTTGTCTAAAATACCACACCCCGGCCTTCTCCATCGCTCCTTTGGCTCGTTTTTGCCTATAACCGACGGAAAGTAATATGTGTAAACTGGGTACTGAAGTCTACGTGAGCCCGTTTCCGTAGTTACAGGTCGTTCAAAGGTTAGTAGCAGCGTTTACGTCTTCCTGGGAAGAATTATGACATGCCTGACATACTAATCAGCTATTATAGGGGATGCGGCTTTGGGTTGTTATGACCTGTTCAAGGGAAGGTTGATATTTGGTCTTGTAACTACACGATAGTTATAAATTTAAGATAACGATCAATACGAAATACTGCTATGAATCTTTGATCCTTCACAAGAATATAGTGAAATGAGTAATATAAATTCAGTCCAAGGAGGGAAATTAAAAATAGGATCATATAAGTTTGGTCCCTCATTTCAACCCTAAATTGACTCGCAGTCAAAAGCATCGCGGGTCAGTATGGCTGGACTGGGAGCCGAACACTCAGGCTTATATGAACGAGGCAAACTGTTTCACCTCGCAGTGGTGACTGGGACTATGACCTTGATACTGGGCTGCTTGTCGATCTCCAGGCTCTGTAATATCTTCCAAATACGTAAGCAGGACGTGAACTGGCTTGCTTACCTGCTTGTCTGTTACATATTATTTGATTTATTCCCAGTATTTGTCTGTTGGATGAATGTTCTAAAATAATGTCAGTTAGATAATTGCATAGTAAGCCAGTCACATGACACACAGCTTTAGTTTGGCCAGGATGTTGTACGGCTTCTGCCGCTTCATCATATTCGATGACTCCAGGCTTGTTTCCAAATCCCTGGTTTTTGGAGGGGTTGGTTAAAATACAAGGTTCTCTCACAGTCTTATTCCTTCCTCAGAGGTAGATTCCAGTCGAAACGGTCCCTACCACCTCAGAACAGCGCATAGATTTGTTACCCCACAATGATGAATCTTCCGTACGAAATACGACGTCTAATATGCATACAAGTATGTCAATTATTTTTTTCTATGCGGCTGCCATGCTCATTAACATATATTCAGGCTAGTAAAACCAATCATGAACCTTTGCGCTCCCTCAGTCTGGTAAACCGCGACTGGTATGATGCAGCAGTACCTCTACTATACTGCAACCTAGTGATCTGGTTCATAGACCAGTCGAGTTTAGAAGAAGCCGTATATAAAATCACACGCTGTGATCTTGGACGGAAATATTTGGAGCATGCCAGACGGCTGGACATAATCGCGACACGAGATTTGCCGTACTCCCGCATGAAAGAGGACCAACGAACCTTCCAAGACGTGTATGGGATGGGATGCAACCTCATGCATTTAGAAGATTTCGGCTTGGATACAGCAGGCTCGTTTACTAGCCAATGTTTTGCTCGTTGGTGTGACCCTTGCCTGGATCAAATAGAATTAGATCCTGGTTATTACTACGAACGAGACTGGAGTCCACTAGAACTACTATTAAGCCGGCTCAAAAAGGTAACGGAGCTAAACTATGCAGTCGATAATGCGTTCCCCGACTGCTTGCTTAGCGCCATCCACGAGTTTCATCCCAGGTGTCAATTGAATATTTGGAGTTGTCAGAGTCTGAGCCCAGATCATCCGCCAAAGGACCGCGTGCGCTCGGCAAACTCCGCAGACTCAGACACAGGTCTGTTTGGAATGGCATTACTTCGATCTCCATGCATAAGCGCCATCAAGGTTGACTACGGGATCGTATATTCACCTGACCCGGGACAAGGCAGCCAGCAAGAAGCGATGATCCCCGTTCTCAATATCCCACCAAACCTCAAACATATCTATATAGTACTGCAACAAACAAGTGTGGACCACGTCATTGAAAGTAATCAACATTGGGCTGAGTTCTTTTCATCGTACCCAGCATCAGCATTGACGTCGACACGTACGAGCCCTGTCTCCCTGACTGTAGACAAAGACGATCACGAATGTGCAACGCTGTTGACTACATTACGCCGTTCGATGGATTTCTCACCCCTTCGATGCTTGCGTCTTGGGGCTTTCAGTCCGATCGACGTAAAGGAGGTGTCGCCTGCATTGTCTTGTCTGGACACCTTGTCTATAAACTTGGACCTCACACCATGGACGCCGCATAGTGAAGCCCAATACAAAAACATGTTCGAGTCTTTGAGGGCGCTAAGGTTCCTTGGAATCCAGGGATTCTGCTCCAAGGGCACGTTCGATTCTATTCTCTCCCGCCATGGTTCCACTTTGCAAAGCCTCATTGTCCAGAAATCTGAATGCCACTTTCCATTTCAGCTCAATTATACTGGGGGTTATTATAGCTACCCAGTATTTGATGTTAAAGATATTAGCGACATTGCGCGACGCGCTCCGCATCTGCAGGACCTACGCATACAACTGAAGCGCTCGGCCAAAGCAGAACGAGAGCTTGCATTTTATGACGCCTTGGGGCAATTTCCGGCTCTTCAGAACCTTGCATTAGACTTCGACTGCTCAACCACGGAATTTCCTGACAAGAAAATCCTCACTAGGAACCCCGTGGATGAAACACTTGCCGCCAGGATCTGGGACAGGATATCAGCCCATCCAACGTCTTGGTTACTTTGCAACCTTTGTATTGTACCCTTCGGCAAAGGTTCATTAACACCTTTTGATTTTGCTGTCTTTCTGCGGCGATCAAAGTCAGTGCTCGTGTCACGGACTAGTGATAATGGTCGAACCATACGGGAGGTTGGACGGGCAGAACGGGAAGTACTATGTAAACAACAATGGGAGCTTGTAAACCAGCAGATAACTAGCTGAGGCGCATGCTGGATAGTTGGTAAGTGTCAATAAATATTCAGTGCTAGGGCAGTTTTAGTTGATACCTGAGTAGCTAGCCATACCTTGTGTCATAATCACCAGTACAATATAATAGCCCTTACGCCCACACCGTTCTTTGCGTTCTCATGCCATCTTTACCTCCACACTTGTTGTTCAGACCAGGCATCATAGACTTGGACACGCACAACCTATAGGAGCTAAGACAGCATCTTCACTACACATGTCAGCACTCACAACGGTTAACACCAAGAAATGAACTTCTATAGAACAAAGAATGGAGCAAACTACTAGCAGCTCAAGTGAGCATTGCATATATTTATTACGCTGACCCTACATTGGACAATATTTTAGCCTCAATAAAGATGTAATTCATAACTGATAACAATAGTAAGTATATGAAAATGCTTTTACTCAACTCCCTCCGACGCAGCCAGGTTACACTGCCTAAACAGCCGAACCTCCCCATCCAGAAAAGCTCCAACGACCGAATGCAACACTCCCCGGTTATTAAATAGAACCATATCGCCCTCTTCCCAATCATGTGCGTAGACGTAGCGTGGCGCAATTGCCGGTCGTTGAAGGTTGTACACGATTTCGCGCACCTTGCCCAAATCATCGATGATGGTCCCGTCGGCACGATGAATTTTCAGCACGGCCGATGGGTGAATCTGCAAAGCCGAGTGTCCGGTAACGGGATTCTTCCAGACCATAGGTAGGGTAAGGATTTTAGATGGGTCGATTGGGGGTAGATCAGTTTCAGGGAGTTCTCGGCCCTCGGTATACAGACCCAGGCCTGTTGGGAGGGCGCGAGCAGGGCTCATCCAGACGTATCTAGTAATGTCAGCTGAAGCTAGTCAGACATAGGTGATTTGACATACGGATGAGCAGCATATTCAATCCGACTCGTCTGCACAAACTCCTTCTCCTCCTCGGATAACCGATCATACATCTGTTCACCGCTGACAAAAGCTGTTGACCCCAATGGCACGTCCAATGTGTCGCCAGACCCATCATCGTACAGCAGTGTCTGTCTTCGTCCTTTTGGAACCTGCACCGCCAGTAGCGTGGTCGCCTTTGGTGGATATAGGTCATACAACGCAGCGTCGATATGCCACCGATAAAACCGCGTGAAATCATGGTCCTTCTCCGCCGGGATCGGGTCTCGGTGAAAAGTACGGTGGTGCGGATGCTTCAGATCGAAGTTCTCCAGGCCCTCATATGAGTCGATATGTCCATGTCCAATTAGTTGTACCTGCTGTTGGTGTGGGACGGTCTTCAGGTCTGGGTGTAGGATGCTGCGTTTGCTGTCGTGACTTTTGCCGTGTCCGTAGGATGTGGACTGGGGATCGAAGCGTTGAGTTAAAGCGTATTGGGCCTTAGGTGAAACATCACGTTGTCCCTTAATCACCAGCAGCAGGTTCTTGTAGAGCGCGTCACGGAGGATGTTGAACGTAGCATCTACTCGACTTTTGTCAGCTGTTGGACGTGCCTTTTGGCAGTAAACTTGAAAGGCATACCATTAAGATTCTCGAGGTCCACGTTCTCAACCACGGCTCCAAAGTTGATATCTGATCCCGCGGGAGGGGTCAATGGCGTCACAGAGACAGTCATGGTGGGTTGATATGGTCGGAGGCTGCTGGGATGAAGTTGAAAGGGTGCAGGATACCGACTATATGTGCAAACCTCGCTGGAGCGCTACGTCACCCAACTGATGAAGTCGCAATGTCGGTGACAGTTATAACCGAACCCATTGTATCCCAAGTTCAGACGTCCAATTTATAGTCATAATTCTCATTATAATAATTGTCGGATCTTAGAGCAGTATACCTGGAAAATAGTACGGATCACGGCGCACCCCGACGGCCTTATCAGTGCATAAATTTATGCAGTTATGTACAAGAAGCCAGTTATCTATAAATGACGTAATAGGGTACATTGCTAGGGCTTTGTCTTCCACAGGATCAACTGGCGCAACTTCGTCCACGTCGGCGGTCCTGGAGGTACCTCTGCCTCAAGGATCTCCTGCAATCCCGTCTGCATATCCACGTTCTCTGGACTCCACGCCCAGGGATCCTGCCAGAACACTATTCGATGACCAAAGTACAAAACCAGAAAGGCCGGGATGCCAATATACGCTGTGAAGAAGTCGCTAATGGACCACTGGGATGGGAAGAATACCGTGAATCCGTTAATGAGCATAAGGAATATGGAGCCGGCCATGCCGATATATGCTCCCCAGGGCTGTAGGGTACTTGTGTACGGCGTTTCGACACTTTGATATCGCGCTGCGTGGCGAAAGCGGAAGTAAACGATGCAACAGCATATCCAGGAGATGAACCCCGATGTGTTGGTGAAGTTGACCAGCCAGTTGAAGACTACAGAGCTTGAGCTGCCCACCGAGAGGTATGCTAGGCCCGAGAAAAGAGAAGATGCGCCCACGGCGTAGTACGGCACCCCGCGAAGGTTGCATGTTTTGAAAATATGAGGTGCGTTACCAGATACAGCCAGCGAGTACAGTGACCGTGACGACATGTACAGAAATGCATTTCCGGCTGACCAAGCGCTGGTGAGGATTGCGGCGTTGACGATGTGATCTAGCACTGGAATGCCGGCCCTCTTGATTCCGACCACAAATGGTGAGGAGCCGGCCCCTGTGCCGCCGTTCGTGAGTCGCTTGTCGTTGGATGGGCAAATGACACCTATTGCGATGGCTGCTAGGATGTAAAGAAAGACCAGACGGTAGAAAAAGCTGCGCACCGCTCGAGAGACATTTCGTCGCGGCGAGACCATCTCAGATCCAGCTAGCACGATCAGTTCTGGACCGAAGATGAAAGCGATGCTGCTTTTCTGGATACATGTCAGCAGTCCGACGAATCGACCAGCGTCGCCGGATACAATGTACTCGTTCATCGCACCGGGGTCGTTCCAATACCGGAATCCCTTGCGGTCGTGGTCGGGTCCACCGCCCAGCATGAGAATAAGGGACACCAAGAATAAACCCAATAGAGTGATGATTTTGATGCCGGAAAACCAGAATTCGACCTCCCCATATCCGCGTACAGGCAGGAAGTTCAACACAACCACAACGACCAGCATAATCGTTATCCACACCGCGGCGTTAACACCCGAATTCCAATACGAGATGACCAACGAACAGGTGGTTAATTCATACGCCACGAGAATCCCCATCGAGTACCAATACAAATATCCCATGGCAAACCCTAGACTGCGCGAGACATATCGAAAGCCGTGGTAGCTCATACTTGCGCCGTGCACCGGGAGGTACGAGGCGACCTCGCCTAATGCTGTCACCAGCGAGTAAATAATCGTAGATATGATTATGTACGCGATTAACAAACTGGCTGGTCCTGCGATAGCCATCGCCTGCCCGGATCCGACGAAGAGACCTGTGCCAATGGAGCCTCCGAGTGCAATGAGCTGGATATGACGACTTTTGAGTCCTCGTTGGGTGGTTTGGTATCTCTGCTACCGTCAGCGGTGCCGATTAATATTGGTGTTAGAGTTGTCAATACCTCGTCCAGCAGGTCCGTCTCAATTAAAGTCTGGGGAGTGCCACTTTTTTCCGCCATGGTGGTTGTCTTCAAAACTCTATGCAGATTGATAAAATGGCTACATATTCAAGGCTTCTGGTGTTCTTAACAAAGCAATCCCCATATCTCACCGCTGTGAGCTCGGATATCAAAACAAGCAAGCGTGCGGGGTATACACATGGCACTATTTTCCTAGCAAAAGAGAACTGGTTAATATGGCAATCTTCACGATGCCCAACGGTTGCAGAGACGGCTGCACGCTATCTGTTATCTATATTGTGCTCTTTTCTCCGCTGCGTGGGGCTGGGAACAGTCCAGGCCAGCAGACAGCAGAAGCTTATCTCAAGTAAAGATAACAGTCAAGGCAAACAATCTGTCATCTGTGTTTCTACAACTGCCGTGCATGGTTTCTACTTATTATGCACTGAAGGATCATGCATCTATGTGTATGTCTGTTTTTCTCTTGCCACTAGCTTATGGGTCGACAGTCCGTCCTCTGCACAGAAGATGGGAAATTAATTCCCGCTGCGTCTTGCTAGGATAACCTGGACAGGTCAAGCTGAAGCTGGTCATATCAAAATAGAAGCAGCTCATCCAGCTAATGCAGGGGGTCTTTAAATCTCCGACGGTGTGTCCATTAAAGCTAGGTTTCCAAATAGAGACGACCTTTTGCCAATGGGACAGTCACACTGTATAATGGACAAGGCACTGTTCAGAGAAGGAGTTAATCATGAAGAGGATCGAAAGATTATGTGATGCCTGATACACCAAGGCTATAAAACTTTCCGGAGTATGGCTGGAGATATTGCTCTGCTGATATATGATAGGTCGACGGTTTCCGACCATTAAAGGCATAGTGTCAAGGCGACACTATTGGTGTCAACAGTAGCGCGGGCCCTATTTCAATCCCAATACGACGTTTGCCCAGAAATATGGCCCGAATTTCCGAGCAAGATGAAATGCCCGATAGTTCAATTGATGAATATGAGGGTACACTCCCTGGACAGTCAATGCTGTCTGAGAATGGAAATATCTGTCGCCATTAAATCCTGCAGTAGTAAAAAAAGGCCCCGCAAAATGGTTTCAAAGGTAGAGTTGTGTGCGATCATAGGGATGGGGTAGTCTAGGATAGACAAAAAGCATGGACCATGGAATAGACAACACAAAGGTCCAGTCAATAATATGTCATATCGAACTCATTATCCGCAATATATCCCGGCAGCTGGGATTCGAACGGCAGAATAGAAAACTCCTGCATATGATATAATTATCCCTTTTGACCAGTATGGGCAGGCTCTCCTTGAGAGAAACCCCGAGTAAGGCATGATCAAGACTGTTCTTTGTACTTTCAGTTTTTGACCCTATAGAGACCCAATAATTCCATCAATCTGGGGTTATCCGATCCTGAGAGTCGTCGTTGTACACTTGTGGAATAGGCATTGCGCCATGATATAGATGGTACTCCATAGGGAGTTCCCTCCAATGAATGAAGGGCCGCTTCTTTTTCCTCTCTTTCCTCTTTTTTCTTTTTAAGCACATCTGTAATTGAACTTTCTGACAAGATACTTAGAGTGTGGTACCTATCACGACTGCCTTATTGCCCGCTAGACTGGCGATGCTGTCGAGATGGCATCGATGAAATCGAAGATGGCTGTACATGTGTGACGCCCCTCGTTGGGCAAAAGGGCTGGAACGCGGTTAGTCGCTGAATAATTCTATCGGGCCATACCAATTAATATACTTCTGAACTCCAAGAAAGTTACCGGTTTCTGTACGGTATATTTGATATGTCTTAAGTAACATGTCTTTTTATTTCGACTAACGAGGTCTTCTATTTATAATCTTGATGTAGTCTCAGACTAATTACAGGCCTGGTCAGCCTCCTGTTCATCGTGCGTTTTCAACTCTTCTTCAGAAAAATAAGAATGGACAACTGCCTGGAAGGCCGAGAAGAGCCTCCAGCCTTGTGGGGTGCGTGCCAGAGTTACACAGTGGAGCCAGACTGTCATATGCGAAAAGCTGGCAACGGTGAAAGGTTACCATAACCTCTGATCAAACTTGGTTGCATCATAGACGCATTTATTGCATGCAAGGCAAGACATCTTGTAGTACTAAGACTGGGGAGCCAGTGTCTTTTCCCTTGCAGTTTGATCCTTCTACCCAGAACCCAATTCACCAAAATTACATGGCAAGCTAGGGATACTAGACCCCAGATGGAATTCTGGAAACTGGTCTTGGACGGATCGAGGAGCAACCTGAGCCAACTGTCAATCAATTATACTTTAAACAGCTGTTGGGTCATCCATTGGACTGAAATACTTTATAGAAGCAGTATACTACAGGGCAGGGCCTGCTCCTTCTTCTGCAGGCAGATAATGTGGTAGGGTAAAGTATCATCCTTACTTTGTAAAAGGTTACAGTCCTTTGACGTACTGCATCATCACATGAGACAATGAGACTGCTGCAGTCACCCTTACCAAAGTAACTCACTTCACTTTAAAAAAAGATTGGAATATAGAGAGTATACCCGTCCTTTATTAGAGAAATAACCTACGGGATTAGGAATTCCTAAATAATTGGATTTAACAGATTGTATGTTTTTGTACAGTTGACCACAGTGTTGACAGTCCGCTGTACTGAGCCAATCAGCAAACTGAACTGGAATATTTGTCATGTGCACAGTGAGCCCTACCATAGTTCCACTGCAGAGCAAATCTCCACTGTCATACATATTAACTTTAACCCTATCCATACTTGCTCCGTACTTACTCCATGCGGCTGCTCCCTGGACACTACTTCTGTAGAGTGCACCCTTTTTCTCCATTACTACGTCGCTATCTATAAAGTGCCGTACCATTGACCCACTTGAGTATTAGAGTAGTATTCGGGTACCACCATATTATTGACTAGCCTGTTGCATAGGATCACGTTTTGTTTAACCAGCAGTACTGATACCGTCTAATCGATCAATGAACCTGAGCACTCCGGGGACTGACATGCGGACTGAGAGAACGTTGCTTATGGTTGTTACGGTTCAGTGACGAGGATGACAAGAGGAAGTTTATCTCTCTCGTGGGACGAGCTATTAGAGAATTTAAACGACCATCTAGCCTGCACGGTGTAGCTGACTGAGATGGCATGGCCCCTTGCGTCGTACGAACGACTACATAACGAGGAGAAGAGAAGGCGGAGACGAAGTGAAGACATGCAATGCACTATGTCGCAAGGGAATAATCTGTCTCGTCTAGTTTCTATACAAAAAGCACGCACTTCATAATATATACAAAACCAAAACCAATGGATCAGTCAATCATTCAAACAACGGCGTAAATCATAAGAAGAATGCAATTATGGATTCTCCGCATGCGCGTACTCCTGGTGCTCTTTTGATTGTCCACCGCCGGCATACCCGGAGTCCATGATTTCGACGCGCGGGACCTCAAAGCTCTCAGACTTCCACGGCGGAACGTGGTTGACGTACATCCAGTCAAGCTCTTCGAGGGTACGGCCGCGACCCTCGATAACGCAGAAGTAAACCACAAAGATACCGAAAAAGAGACACCCGGCAAAGACGTAGCCGTAGGCGAAATCGATCTTGGCCGTGATGAAAGGCGTGAAGAAACCAATCAGGAAGTTCCAGAGCCAGTTGCTTGCGGTCGCCAGGGCCATACCCTTCGCACGGTATTTCGAGGGGAACAGTTCGGCGGCAATAGCCCAGATCATAGGACCCCATGTCATAGCGTATCCTGTAGTGGTAAGGGTTAGCTGAGCTCCTATTATCATGCATTTGGCAGTGGAGTAGCGTGAAGGTGAAGATAGGGTCGGTGGATCACGTGAAAAGTAAATACCACGGTGCCATGTGGAGAAGCCACGGGAAGAGTTACTACGGGGAAAAAAAAACTAACCAGTAATGAAAAGACAAGCAAGGACGACCATTCCCTTGCCAGCACCAGGAGTGTTGGTAGGAGTGTCTTTGTCAAAGGCAAAGTGACCGACAGAG
This sequence comes from Aspergillus sp. MA 6038, assembly GCA_003004525.2. Taxonomy (NCBI): domain Eukaryota; kingdom Fungi; phylum Ascomycota; class Eurotiomycetes; order Eurotiales; family Aspergillaceae; genus Aspergillus; species Aspergillus sp. MA 6038. The sequence goes on from PQME02000014.1 coordinate 193,556, forward strand.
GCGAAAGCCATGAAGCAGACGAACATGAAACTGGCGCCGACAATGAGTGACTTGCGACGACCAAAGTTCTCGACGACGTAAAGACCACCAAAGGTAGTGCCGAAGTTGACGGCACCTAGGATGACCTGGGTGATGAAGGGGTTTGAGATACCGGCACCTTGCATGATGGTGGTGCCCTGGGTTTGTTAGTGATCAAACATGCATAGATATTGCAGGAAAGGGAGGAGGGTAAAAGACATACATAGTAGAAAAAGTAGTTGGCACCGGTCAGCTGCTGAAGGGACTGCAGCACCATACCAAGGATAATACGGAAGAACATGCGCGGCGCAGTCAAGAATTCGTGCCACTTTTGCTCCTGGCTCAGGTCGGCCTCGTACTGGTCGTGGATCTCGTCCATTTCTTCCACAATGCGGGGGTGGTTCTCGGGAATGCCGTAGAACTTGGCCAGGTTGGTCCGGCAAGCGTCGACGTTCCCGTTCCGGAAATCGTACCGAGGACTCTCGGGGAAGAACAGCATACCACCACCAAGAGCAAGGGCAAAAAGGAAGGTCAGGCCCAGGGTGATACGCCATTGGGCAGTGCCTTTCATGGTCTCGGTTCCCAGGTTGATACAGTAGGACAGGAAGATACCCAGGGTGACGAAGAGCTGGTAGCAACAGATAATGGAACCGCGGACGTGACGGGGGGCAGATTCACCTATGATAAGTCAGCATACCTCATGTCAAGAGAACGCGAGAATGAAAGAGAAAAAACGTACCCTGATACATCGGAACGACAAGGGAGCAACCACCCACACCCAGACCAGTAACCCAACGGCCAATAACCATCTGATACCAACGACCGGCCGGCGTACTGATCTGCACCACCAGACCGACGTTGAGGATAATACACCATAGCGTGATAGACCACTTGCGACCCAGCTTGTCCGCCAGCGGAGCACCACACAACGCACCGATCAACGTACCAATGGACAGCAGACTGACAATCAGACCGGCCCGGACGTTGCTAAAAGCATACGAGCCGTCGGGTTGTTGTTGACCGTACCGTGCCAGGTAGTCATCCATCTGTTGGAAACCAGAGATCTGACCGGTGTCGTAACCAAACAGCAGACCACCAATGGACACGAAAGCGCCCATAATGAAGGTCCGGAATGTGAGCCGGGGGATGGGAGTGTTGACCCCGGCAAAGGGGGACTTATACGCCGGCGAGGCATCACGGGGAGCGGCAGGCGAGATGTCCTCGCCATGATGGGCGGTAGATTCGACGCCCATAGCGGCAAGATCTTTATTATAAGGGCGACAAGGTCTGAGTGGAAAGAAGAAAATATACCAGAAGAGACGACGGGAGAAAAAAAAATCAAAGAAGAAGAAGAGAGCACATGCCCAAGGGAGGGACCCCCGGGGCTCTATATAACCGGGCAAAGAAATTTCGGCGTGGCCCGTGGGGAAAAAAAGACTGAAACCAAACCAAACCCAACCGGGAACTTTTTTCGAAGGTGTCAGTACCGGCGACAAAATTACAGACACTGCAATGGTCAGTCGGAGTACTTCCGGGCCGCAGACACAAGCGGAACCGGGCCTGGCTGGTGGATGGTGATTGGTGGAAGGGCAGGATTCGGCATTCCGTGAATGTTCCTATTGGTATCTAGGGCCTTGTCAAGGTTACAGAAGCGGCCGATTACCAGAAGAGTGGCCTACTGCGTCTACAGGAAGGGTGTATGCGCAACGGCATTCCGTACAGAGGAGATGGTGATGCATGCGGAGTGCCATCTCCAGATGCGGAAAGTCCGGGGATTTTTAGTCCGTCTGGAGAACACATAGGAGCCATGCCCGATACGTTGACCGGTGAGTTGAATCTGGGGTAGAAGTGATCTCATCAGATGCAATGGATATCCTATTAGATCTCAAAAGACAGACAAGAAGATATCGCCGCATCAATCCATCAGCATTCAGGCGGCAACGCGAGTTATCACCACGGGCAATCTTCACGGCATGATGCCGATTCCTGCCCGTCGGACCGACTTTGAGCTTTGCGGTTGCTTGGCATGCGCCTCCTTGCAGGGTAATTTCTCGCAGCACATCACAGACCGTATAATCCCTCCCCCTTTGGTTGCTGTGTACATTGCTTAGATTAGTGGTTCTTGTTTTATTTCTGTACTTTAGGTGACTCTCTAATGTTCTCCCTTTCACTAATTCCATTTCCTTTCTACGCCGGAGTATTGTCTTGTATACCGGATAAATCCTCTCGCTTGGAAAATTCTCGACGTTTGCGGAGCTGGCTTTACCCGTGGCCAATCGTAGACAGCTCTGTGGGTCCGGGGAATTATCGGGCTGCTGGATCACATGACGCGCCACCCGCCCAGACTTTCCTTGTCCAGAATCCAAGGCTCGACCACCGCTGACGGTCCAGGATAGTATCAGCTGTGCGGTAATACACAGCAGGCCATGGCCCATTGGGTTGCCACGACGCCACAGAATAGTCCGGGGTATTCTGGACAGTACTCTGTACTCTGCGGTGAAGTGTGGAAGCTCTGAGAACTGCTACTAGTTTACGGAGTAGGCGGCCAAATAGTCCAATGACAGCTCTGAAACGCGATCCCACAAGCGCGGCCCAAAGGTTTGTTAACAGAGTCACGACATATTCCGTGTCAGGTGCTGGGTTTGCGCTCTGAGATCTGAGAATCCCGGAGACATCGCTGCCAGTGCGAAGTACGTAGCATATTCCACTGGCGGCCGTAATGCCGATTGACGTCTACGTTGCACGCTACAAGAGAGACAATGGCTACGTAGTACTTCTCATACCGCCCCGGCTTCCCTGCCTAATCGGCAATCCGTCGAGTTCATCGGCCCACCTCCAGACTCGTGTCGGCCGCAGAAGAACGAGGTTGACTCGATGGCGCGACTTTAGGGTCCATTTTACTCCAGATGACTAAGGGCCCCTGCTCGTGGAGATGAACCGTGCAGCACCGATGATGTCACGCGCTTTCCCCGAAGAGGAAATTCAAGCGAGTGTTTGTAAGGTTTGACCGCCTTCTCCGCTGGGACCACTCGCTCCCCCGGCCGAAATGCGCTCTCCACGACAGACGACTCTGGGATTACCCACGAATTACCCACACGCTCGCCGCATCAGCCATGGTTTTTGGTTTGTCGCTAGCTGGCGTCGGCCCCCCCGCTTCCTCCGCGTTCCCACTGTGGCTGCCATTCTAAAAGGCCCGAGTCTGGAGTCCGGTTCGGTAGCGTCGGCCCTTTTCTCGGTCTGGTTGGTCCCGATTGGTGCACAACCCCTTGTCACTACGGGTTCATGACTGCGGCATAAGAACAGAGGACTACGGGGACACAGCAGAGGCAAAAGGTATGACCTCAATTCACAGGGGTCCTCTAACTTGTTTTATCCTTGTTGGGTTACTTCCTCCCCCATGTCGATGGTCACTTTCAAGGCCCGATGTTGCGCAGCCGCTTGGAACGTGCTGTACGCCTTGTCCGCCTCCGCCATGGAGAAGGCTGCATTGCGGGGTTGGTTAGTGTGATTTCAAGGTCCATGGTGGATGTGCGCACGACTTACAATGCGTCACCAGGCTTGATACGTCCAACATACCGCTTTCCACTAGGCGCATCAACCGTGGGATGGATGTTGCGTCCACCAGGGCCATGTTAATGCCTATCAACCATTACCTTCCCTATCCCACCATTGACAGCAGATATACGGAGTAGTACTCACTGATGTTTCGATCCCACAGGCGTTCTATATGCAGGTCGACCTTTTGTCCGTGCACGCCTACGTTGGCTATCGATCCTCCTACCGCGACTAGCTCCTGCGCCATCTGGAACGTCACCGGGATCCCGACAGCTTCGATGACGGAATCAAAGCCTTGACCGTCGGTCAACCGGTTCAATGTCTCCTGGGCATCCGGTGCCTTCGAGTTGACCGTCTGCGCGCCCATCGTCCGTGCCTGCTCCAATCGGGCGTCATCCACATCCATCATCACCAATATCGCCGGGGAATATAGCCGTGCTGTCAGCAGACATCCGACACCTATCGGGCCGGCCCCGATGATTACCACACTTCCTCCGGGCGTGACGTTGCCGTTCAACGTCCCGCACTCCATGCCCGTCGGCAATACGTCCGAGAGCATAATCGCAATTCGCCCCGGGATGCTGTCAGGTACCTTGTGCAGTGACAGATTCGCATGCGGGATCCGCACATAGTCCGCCTGCGTGCCATCTATCCGGTTTCCCAGCTGCCAGCCGCCTTCATCACAATGCGACACAATGCGCCTCTGGCAAAACCGACACGCACCGCAGCTTGTCTGACTGGCAACCAACACCCGATCCCCGACTGCGAACTTGTGCACCGAATCCCCGACCTCCTCCACCATCCCAACCCCCTCATGGCCCAGAATCCGCTCCGGTTGGATGGACGGCACGTCACCCTTGAGGATGTGGAGGTCCGTTCCGCAAATCGAGGCGTGCACGATGCGCACGATAGCATCGGTTGGGGCTTGCAGGGTGGGTTTGGGACGGGTGAGTAGCTCGATGGTATCGGGTTTGGTATACACTAGGGCCTGCATCGTCGCCATTGTACAGTCAAGAAGTGTAGTGATCCGTATTGTCGTAGACGAATATTGACAGCCCGCGCGCGCTTTATATTCACATTCTCGGATGAGCGTACGACCCCGCATCGGTGTCTTTTCCGGCGTCTCGCTCTTGTCCCGAGCGAGCTACCTGAGCATACAGAGTAATACCGGGCATGGTCTCTACAAACTACCGTACCCTGGTCAATGTGTCCAGTGCCTGACTGTCCAGTGCCCGGCAACAAAATTAAATCAAGGGCAAGGACAGAGGATTGCCGTCTGGTTCTTGTGAGCGCCAGGAACGGAGAAATGTTCTCAGCTGACTCGCCGCATATCCTCGTTACGAGTAATGCTTATGGACTTAAAAATTCGTTTCGAGTGCAGCTGGTAAATATGCATAGCACGTACTGACCTTGGCTATATATATTACATAGAATGGCTGTATTCGACGCCGTAACCGGGTTCCATATATTAATCATTTTTGCGATAGTATTGGGCTTATCCTGAGACGATGACGAGTATCGATGCCATTGCTCTTTCTGAGCATTCTACGATTGTTACTTGGCGTGGACTCGTAGCATTCGTCGGCTTGCTGCATAGAAGTGAGAGACCTGCCATTTCTCCACCAGTATATGCTCGACATCGATAACTAGGGCTTCTCCGCCAATGCCATAATACTTACACTGGGAATGAGAATCGCACCAGCATCCATGGATCGGGCTAGGAAGTAAGACACCAGGCCACAATTGGATAAAACTTCTCGCCCGTCTATCAGTTGGACGCCTACTCAACTAATAATAAGCCAGCCGGAACTCCTGTGCAGCACTTTGGTGAGGCATATATCTCCGCATTAGGGTTTCCCATTCTCCATCCTCTTCAGCATCAGTAACTGAGCTGCACACGTGCTCCCACCATACTAGGGAGTATCCAGACATCTCCTAGTCAACAGTACCAGCAAGACGGCCGTTCTCAACCATGATGCTAATGTTCGTTAGGTCACTGTGAGTGAAGGTATAAGTTGCAGCGCTGGGCATGCAGTTTCGAAGTAGTCCCTTGTTACTCGAAATCATGGACAGACATAAAAAGACGTAGCATGAGCTGTTGATTAATAGCTAACCAAGAAGTACAGTAGATATACAACCAAAGCCAGTGAGTATACTAATACAAAACACGCAACCGGTGATAGTATCATACATGCTTGACTCACGCAGAATCCGCATACTCACTCCGTTCATCATACTCATCCTCCGTCAACCGTCTCAAAAAACCACCCTCAATCAGCTGGTTCACCCTCTTCTGGCTAAACACCTGCGTGCCCATGCCCGGCTGCTCGAACCACGGCGCAATGGTCCCAATCACCACTTCAAACTCCTTCAATACCTGGTATACATGGTAATTGTACGGATACGCCCCGTCGTTTGTGTCCAAGTTCGACGGCGGCAATGCGCGCTCCAGGTATGCGGTGCCCAGCACGGTAAGGTACTTTCCGTACTCGGATCCGAAACGGTCCAGCTTCTTGCCTGGCTTCATCGTATAATTGCCCCAGATGCGATTGTCACTGTCATCCAGCACGAAGCCGTCTTCCGGTGGGTACTTGAAAGAACCTTTGTCGTTGGTCCATTTGTCCAGGAATTCCTTCGGGCAGAGATTGCCAAAACGCGAGTATGTGGCCGTCTCGCTGGAGAGAGGGAATTTGGTGGGGAGGTCCACTGGACCGAGGCGCGGGTCACCACATAAGTAGGACGAGTTCTGGAAGGGAATGCCGTCGCATGGGTTTCCGCATCGCAACGGGTAAGTCTGTTCAGTTAGAGGAGTCTCATGCTATGCAGGATGGGAGGGCCAATTACCTCTGGCGGTCCTTGAGCGAGGACCGTCAAGGGGAGAAGAAGTCCAAGGGAGAGACGCATTATGCTTGACGAGTACAATAGGAAGTACAGTATAGAGTACAGAGCGGACAGTTGTACGGTGTATGATCCGAGAATTGTCACTGGAATGCCAGAAGGTCTTATATACCCACAACCTGTACTCTGTAGTTACCAGGGGTAATACAGATATTTGTTTTTCTGTTCACTCAATACCAGCTCCTTGCATACGGATATTTGTGCAGGAATTATCGTTACAGATCAGCCAGCTAGTTCAGCACAGACATCGCATCCCAGCCAGATCAGGACCCATATGAAACCGGCGTAAACAGCAAGGCTTCGGAGACTGTTCGCGGGCCGTCGAGGAAGTCTGAATGAACATACGCCGGAAAGTGGAAATGGCATGGGCGATCTGAAATGGCAGCGTATTAGAGCAGTACATTTGTGCTCCATCTACAAGGCCGAGATTCCAGAGGGTAGAATCTGGGGTTAGGGTTCAGATCTCTTACCCGTGTTTATCTCAGATATTGGACGATTATCGAAAGCCGTAATGTTCAATCACAAGGCTGTACATAGCCGAGAAGTAAATGCTCCACTCGCTTTGCCCTACTAGTTGGCCTTGTATTTCAGGAACTAATACTGCCATCGTCTAATGACCTTGGCGAGTCCGCTGCTGGTCGCGAGGCAGAAGAGGGTACTGCCAAACTTCGATCCCTGGTTGAATGGTTTCAACAGATCCGGAAAAAGTAGGTAATAATGTCATAGTTATGTTGGCACAAGACATTCCTCGTAAGTAGATATCCTACAATGCTAATGACGATAGATTGACCGGATGTCCTCTGCTAACTGCTGTACCTCGCTTCTCACCCATGGCATAGCATGATGATAATCCACCTCGAGCACTTGTCTCGTCTGCGCACTAAAATACGTCTCGGTCTGCTGGACACCCATATGAAGCACCGGGTCGCGCAAGCCGTGAACATGCAATGTTGGCAGGGTTATGGGGTCGTTCCGTGATTGCTCGTCGACATCTATCCTAATCAGTCGATCTGAGTGCCCGGGTCCTGAGGGCACGAACTTACGATGACCACTTTCTGCCTCCATCGGCGGTCCACCTCCCATGCAGAACACACCAAACGCGAGCTTGATCCGACCAGGCTCGCCCAGGCTCTCCCGCCGTTGTTGGTCGCGGAGTAATCCACCAACTACCCTTGTTCCCTGACTGAATCCCATCGCCCCGACCCAATCCGCCGCGTCGCCCTGTCGCTCCATTAGATCCAACACGCGCTCAACCCCATCGCGGCCAATCCGGTCAAATCCGCTTCCATCGGAAAGCTCGTTGCCAGTGTCATCCTGCGTGAACCATGATTTGAAGGGGCCGCTGTCGCGGAAGGCCGGGAGGACACCGGGTCCCGCAGGACGTTCGAAGGGGCCATCAAAGTAGACCAGGCGAAAATCGGGAGCGAGAAGGCGCTCCAGCTGGGCACATTGGCTCTCATAGACTTCGGAGTTGGAACCACCGCCATGGAAGCAGGCAATTAGCCGCATTTCGGGTTATGTGGACATATACTAGCAAGGAATGGGATGATGGTGTTGGTCGAAGATGGTGGACTCCGACGAAGGGATAGCAGGTTCACAATAGTCGGTATGCATGTCTCTCCAGAAGCTGCACTGTTTCATATTTTGGCCAATAAATATTCATAGTTTGTCGGATATGCTGCTAGTTATACTGATGTTACCAGTCATATCGGACACCGCCAGCTTAGTACAAGTTCGACATCACCATCCGACATCCAAACCAAACTTGAATGTTATTATATTACAGTCAGCTATACTCAACGCAATTACAAAGTATCTATACAATGACAGCACAATGCCACTTCATAGGACCCACAGGATTGCTGCCACGTCGTATCACTGCCATGGACAGCATAGCAATCTAAGAATAGAAAGGCAGCTTTCCATAATAATAACTGATCACGATGCTCAACATGCTTTCTTACTACAACCATGGTTCCGGTACTTATTCTCATCGGCTTGGCCGGTGTGGTTTTGCTCTTCTCTCGTCGGCAGTATGTATGGAACATCTGTACAAGACGACGCATCGAAGCCCCCGTGGTGGTAAAGGGGCATACCTTTTCGGACTGCAAGGAAAGTGAGCCAGTCCAACTACCGCAGCGCGTTGAGGAGATCCGTCGCGTGTGTTTCATTGGCACTGGTAATGGGGATATAGCTGCCCTGTCAGCTTTGGTTCTGGCGGATCGGAATCCAAATGTTCAGGTCGATGTTGCGGATCGGGAGACTGCACGCATCGCTGCTTGGTGCTCGGATTATGCCCCAGTCAATGAGCCAGGTGTGGATGAACTACTCTTCGACGACACCCTAGAAGTCAAAGAAGACACGATGTATAGCCAGGAGGTACATCGGAAAAGACGATTAGCCAATGTCATCTTTTCGACTGATATCGCGGGATGCATCGCTGCGGCTGATGCGGTGTTCCTGTTCGATGGCATTAACATCCATGTAAGTTCCATCTTACTTTATACTCAGGAAAGAATACTCATGCGCTGTACAGACAATCCAGACAATCGCACGAGCCTCAACCGGGCATAAGATCGTGATCCATAAAGGGCGCGATGGTGTCGACTGCATCAAAAAGCAGGTGCGATATGATTAAGATCCCACGCTTGAAAGTACCCTAACATAAAGCCAGCTCGAGAAAGCCCCAACAGCATCTTTCGATATCCTTACAAGCCCAGATTTTGTCCTCCCAGGCAATATCATGCAAGGCCTTCTCCAGCCAAGCCGCATAGTCATTGGAAACACACCAGACAAACACTCCCTTGCAGCAACTGCACTGCTGAAAAAACTATACTCATGGGTCCCTTCAGACCGCATCCTCACAACAGATATCTGGTCCGCAGAGCTAGGCCGGCTAGCAACGAACGCCCTTTTAGCGCAACAGAGCGCCATCGTCCACGCGCTAACTGCTGTGTGCACCCAAACAAAAGCAAATGGTGTGGATGTGTCCAGGATTGTCGGTATGGATTCACGGATAGCTATCCGTCCAGTTTCCAGCTCTGCTGGCAATAGTGCTGGGTACTTGGACGAGGATGCCTTACGGAAAGACATCGATTGTCTGGTGCATCTTGCGAAAACGCTTAATCTACCAGAGGTAGCTGACTACTGGGACTGCACCATGCGTATCAAAGACACTATGAATAAGCGTGCACAGCAGGCGGCTCTCTTATCTCGATTACTTGATCATCCAGAGGAGGTCGCTACAATAAGTGCCCATGAAACAGCACAGAACACGGTATGATCAGACTCTCGTGCCATTGGTGGATATCTACGATATATGCGTGGACAGTTAGTACATTATAGATGCTCTTGGCTGCATGGCGGGCTCGAGCATGGAAGTTACTTGAGAGCGTGATAACGGGTGTAATAATATCGGGACACATATTGATACTGGAATTCATCGAGGAAACCTCGTAGTTGGGCTTATGCTACCGTTGAGGTTTCCTCATGATCCGTATGGAGCTATGGATGAGCGGCTGATGGAGTACGGGTTGGATGGCGGTATTTCAGTTATTTAAATGTAGTATATGCATTGTTTCCGTATATTTGCCGAAATCCTTAAGTTCAGTACTATATGTTAAACACTTTGATTAGTGTCAGGCTAAACCTTCTCCTCATGAGTAACCTCCTCAGTCTTCTCTGTCTGTTCTCGAGCTGGAGCCTGCACGTTGGCCGACTTCCACGCCTTGACCTTCGTGTCAAATATATAATCGACTTCCTCGAGCGACCGCTGTGCCGTCTCTGGATACAATAGATACACGTGGAATGTCATCACGGTGCAAAACACCCCGAAAATAATATACGTCTTCCATTGGATATTGGTGAATGCCGGTGCAACGAAATAGGCCAGTGCGAAGTTGAAGATCCAATTTCCAGCTGCTGAGAGACCGACGCCCTTGGCGCGGTATTTTAGGGGGAAGATTTCCGAGGAGTAAACCCATGCCGTCGGAGCCTGTTATACATATATTAACTTCATGTACATGGGTGCAGCAGGGTAGGGTTTCCAGGGCTTACCCATGTTAGTCCGTAGATGCCGGTAAAGATGTAACTGCAGGCTATTACAGCTTTGCCCGGAGCACCGGCGATTACCCAGCGGAGATTCGCGTTACCGTTGACTGAGTCTGCATGGTGGCCGTATGTTGCCATCGTTCCGGCTATGGCGAAGTGGAGCGCCATACAGAGGATCGATCCGGTTAAGAGGAGTATGCGTCGACCGCACCTGTCGATGAATGGGAGTATGATACCAGTGGTTGCGAGGAAGATCACGTATTGGATAATGGATGATGTGAGGGATTGATTTCCGCCCTACCCAATTAGCTTCATCTCTTGCCTCACGGAACTGGACATACCATATTTGCCATCTGGAAAATATACACCACGTAGTACATAGCGACGTTCCCTCCAAGTAGTTGTTGCCAAACCTGAACACTGACACCGCACAGCGTCCGCTGCCAGATGCGCGGCCCAAATAGGGCCAGGATCGAGATATCCTCCGACTCGTGAGCTAGACGCGCAGCTTCCTTCACCTCCTCGAATTCCGCTTGGACAAGCGGATGGGTGCGGTCGCCTTTGCCGTGGACAAGGGCTAGTGTATCGAGGCATTCTTCCCAACGCTCCTTTCCAGCAAGCCAGCGCGGGGATTCCGGGAAGAAGAGTAGGGCCACTCCTAAGACCAAGCCAGGCACAGCCTGTACGCCCCAGCAGATTCGGAAAGCCGCAGGACCAGATACCGATGTTGAACAGCCGTATGCAACTAGGTACATGACCAAGATGCCCCATTCAATTGCCCATTGCTGGATTCCCACGATGCGGCCGCGGACGTTTGCTGGTGCTAGCTCTGCAAGGTAGACGCAAACCTGCGAGGATGTCACGCCGACTGTCTTGTTCAGTAAATAGTTCCACTCCATGCCCAAGGGTTTACACACTAGCCAATCCACTGATGACCCTGCCCGCCACCAGTTGAGCAATACTGTGCGTGCTGCATTGAATTGCTGCGCCAATGATCCAAACCACCGATGCAATCATCAACGACAGACGACGCCCGATAGAGTCTGAAATGAAACCTGCTGCAATCGCTCCACCGAAAGAGCCCGCGGACATGGATGCTGTAATACCACCCTGCAGATTGGAGTTGGGACTGTCAAAGTAATCGAGGTACTGATCAGCCCCAATCCAAGCACTCATGGAACTTATATCGAAGCCGAACAGGGCACCGCCAATGGTGCCAAAGGCCGCCAAGACTGCTAGTGTCAGTGGGTGCAATGCTAGCAGGGCCAGTGAACCTACCGTAAATGTTGGAAATGCGATACATGGCTGCTGGCTGCTGGCTGCCATGGTCCCCATCTGCCGGCAAAGGGGTTATATAAACACCAGTCAGTCAGCCCATCACTAACCCCATATCAAGCGGAGACATGTGGAGAGTCCGGGGCAGGCCCGTCTGGGGTTTCCGGACGACGTGAGGGGGAAGGCCAGTCGGCTTTTTGCGTGCCCATTCGGCTGATTCCAATTTAACCGACATGTACCAACCATCGATTTTCCCGACAGTCGACGCAAGATGAAATAGATGGACCTCGATGTTTAGGGAGGTCAATTATCCCGGCAAATATCAACCCGTCTGGCCCGACGTCAGACTGCACGGCCGTCCCGACTTCTGGATTTTCCGAATTCGTATTCTGCACAGACCGATGGTCGGGGAATCGTCCGGTTCGTAGAATAGCCCTGACACAATGCGTCATTATCTGAACTCGCCACAGCCAGGTTGGGAGGCCGGCAGACATGCGTGCTCCAGTTTGGGCTGTCCGGGTAATATCAGGGCATATTAGAACGTACAGTGCCAGCACTTCCGTCACCTTATCGTATCGCGATAAAAAGCTTGATTGTTCGATCTGCTAGTTATGATGTTTCCATCCCTCCGGTAGACTTGTCCCTCGATAAAAGGCAAAGGATGAGTTCATGGTTGTGTCATGTGACTCTCTACGCTGTCGTGTTTATTCCCGATGTCCCCTTAAACCCAATAGACGCTGAATATCCCTAGCGACTCTTATGTCTGTTAGGTTCGCCATATACTTCACTATCAGAATATAGGTTCCTTCAACCAGACCGTCGTCCTTGTCCTAGCCGCGGCTCCCTGTCCCAGCCCGTCAATGCGCAAATAACATACAATAGTGCGGGCTTATAACCCTATACCATGGCAGAAGCATGCCCACCAGCCCCTATGGATGGCCGCAAAATTGGAATAAGCCCTCGAGCCAGCTCACAGAAGGCCGTGGTATCCATTTACAGCCACCAGGGACCACTTGTTCTGCATATGTATGGCCTGTTTAACCGAGTGGTGCGTGCCTGGCATTAGACGAAGTCACTACAATTTGTTGAACCGGCTTCGGGGGTTAGAATCCTTGCAAAGTATTGTACAATTTATTCTTATTAATACCCGGTGATAGCAGGGTGTGTGACATGCCAGCTGTTTCTGTAAAATTTTCTGTCCGTGTTGCATCTTTGACCAATACCCTGGAGAACATACGCAACAACAACACTTGCCCTATCCCAGTGGTCTTATTGCTCTGCAGCTGTCAACGTACTTGCATGAGTCGAGTCCAAGTACTGTTATTGAACCGAGACGTATCAGGTGCATAGCACTGACCTAGTTGTGCCTAACAGAGGGCCAACAGCGGGAATGTCGAAAAAGGCAGACACCCGTATTTCTGCTATTTAACCATACTAAGCTAAAAGCGAATATAGGTGAACCCCGGCATTCGACGTTGTACACTCAACTACTCGGTCCCTGGTGGAAATAAAGCCCTATGTCGGGCTCAGACACCACCACACCTGGTATGCACCTTCCAGCCACGTTGACGATCGAGGCCACGAAGAAGACAAAAAGGACATGCATTGACGGCCATGGCTCAAAGCGATACGCTCAATGTGCCTTTGTTTCTGATGGTGGTGTGTTGGTGTGGTGCTCTCCTGGGGAGATGATGGTACCGTTGGATTGGTATGGTGTATATAAAGTTGTGACATGCTTTCATGGCTTTACACAGGGATATTAATATAAATTCTTTTGTCTTTGATACTAACTGTTTTGCCTGCTGTGAACCGTCCATCCTGTCAGTATGGTATCTTACAGTGCACCATACCGAGTAACCTGGTGGCGGATTCTCTCCATCATCCTGCGAACGGCCGCCCTCATTAATGTCGTTTCTATTAGCCTCATCTCTGCCCTAACCGTGCTCTTGCTTGCGTACACTTTTGGAGACACCATCAGAGGAAGAGAACGAACTGGGAGGCCAGTCAAATGCATCTTTCTGGGGCACGAAGGATTGATCATAGCCAAGTTGACACAATAACAACATTAATTCGAGTCCTATTTCCCATTGAACTAGCGAACCACGGGAAAGGTATATAAAGAGCTGCGTGCGACAAATGAACGCGAATCTGGTTCGTGCAAACAGCCACGAATGCCGTACATTCAGATATATATATGACTGACAGGCTTGACCCCTGAAGGCTGCGAGTTGACACCTACACTCGCCTCAAAACATAGAGCCAGTGAAAAATCTCCGGCGTATGTGCTGTGGAAGAAACCTCCGCGGCCTGCGCACTCAGCGGCGTCCGCGAAATCACTATCCAGTATCGCCCAATAACCCGCATATCATCAAACCGGAATTTCGAATATGACAATGCGACCCACATCGTTCCGATCTCTGTCAATGGGACAAGATGTATAGCGAGTGTCTCGACGGGTGACAGCGACAGTTCTGTGGCACCGGATTCCTCGACCATCGCGCGGATTGTTGGACATAGATTTTCGTCACCGTTGTCAGTTCGCGCGAATGACAGCGGCTCAGCTGTCGCAATAGAATCGCTCGTGCTTTTATCCATGACCGCGGCAAACGGCGCAAGATTTGCGAGATGCGCAACATCTTTCCACGACCGGAGGTCCGTATGCATCCAATGCATTGCGCTTGAGGCGTCCTTGCCTTCTTCTGCTTCCCGGCCCATGCGAACGGCTTCAGTAGAGAAATCCACATTCTAGATGAAGTAGAGCAATCGATCAGCTGTACCGCCAAAGAACCGTCGTTGTGGTGGTGCTCACGACAATGCCGTTGCCAGGCCATCTGCGACTGATAAACATATCCTGCAATTTACTTCCCATTCTCGAAATCCCAGGCCCTAAATGCAGAACCCGCGGGTTGGTGTTGGGCTTGTAGCGGTCGTCCAGATCCCCCAGAATCGCTTCCAGGATCATGTCTCCTGCGTTCAGCCATTCGCCCACATCCTGACCTGCACTGAACCTGTTGTCCCAGTATGCGGGATCGTCGTAATCTGGGGCTCCCTTGAAGTCCGACCGCTGTCTCCCAGTGGACATCTTCTGGTAAAATCTTGTCCGGTGGTGGGTTCGTTCTTTCGGGTGAGGGGCCCGGTTCACGTGACTCACAAGCACAAGATCATGAAGCATCGAATATCGACCACGAGGAACGATAATAAATATGCAGAAGGATCCATATGAACAGAATTGCAGCACGTTGGCTTGAATCCCAGTCTTTGGAGCGGGCCGGTGTTCAGATTCTCAGGGTTACTTTCTACTAGCGATTGTTGTCGTCATTGTGCGCTTGAGTTCAAATTCTTCAATTAGGCTCGAGCGCAGCATCCACCAGGCATTCAGTAATGACTGCCCCGAGACAGCGGTAATGATGGGTCGTGTGGGGAGCGCCAGAAGAATGCAGGCCCTTCCATGCTGTGGTGCAAATCGGATTGATCCAATTCACCCACGCAGATCGTGGACAATACCATCGGATCGACAGTGTTGGACATAGAGTACATACGGAGTATAGACTCTACCGCGAGTTCGGACCCAGAGATATAAGCAGCAGTCGTAGTATACCTGTAGGTCACCTAATTAGACATTGCACGGTGAATGAGTACAGCGGGCCTCATCTGTACCCCATAGACCCATGACTGAAGCAGAACCGGCACGGACAAGCTTTGAAGAACCATGGGTCAGGTCTGGGGTTTCCGAATCAACACGATGCGATGGTGAAAATTTTGAGGCCAATTGTCAGAGGCGAAAGACCGTCACAATCATGGACGAGAATCGAACTTATGCAAAATGATATCTATTAGTAACTTAAGACAACCAAATATCTATGTACACAACGAATAGCCACCTCAAAACATCAGGAAGAGCATAGTCATAATTGTATCTATGTACAGCAGCGGAGGATTTTCTGCATTCCCGCATGGCGGGTCTATCAAGAGAAAACAGGGCTCTTGGTTCTTATACGCCAATGGGGTTTTTTACAAGCCGCATTGTATTGTGCCGGCTGTTGACGGATATATGGGGTTGCGTTGGGGCATGCATCCTCAGGACGGTCGTCGCATTCGACTGGTACGGTACGAACTAGGTGACCCCGTAGGATGATGTCTTTCGCTTTCGAGTCCAATAATAAACCCGTTGGGCCGCCGGCAAGAATTAGGCAGTACGGTTCGTGGTTCGTGTCCATTCCGTTCCGGTCGTTTCGTTGCATACGTGGGAGCAATGGGGTAGAAAGAAGGGCGAGGAATCGTGAAGTGATGGGGAGAAAAGAGAAAAAAGAAGATTATGCGATGGGGTATTCCGGATGCCGAGCGGGTGACGTGATTGAAGGTGGGAAATGGGCGCAATGATTGGGGTTAATGCATCCGGGCGTTCTTGTCGGGCTGGAAAGTCTCCTGAGACGATTCCGAGTCCATTTGGAGTCCTTCGGATGGCGGGCCATTGTAGTTCTTGTGACCAGAGATAATGTACCAAGCTGCAGAGAGGGTGATGAAACCAACAAACACAACTACGGCATAGTTCATGCTCTCGAGGGTGACGGGGATGGCTGTTGGCATGCAAAACAGGGGGATGGCCAAGAGGCACCATGCTGTATGCAGTTAGACGCATGTAGAAATGAAACTGAGATCAGAAGGACTTACCGATGCACACCAGGTTGCAGAAAATACCCAGATAGCCAAGGTTATAGCTGGCATGCTTGAGATCCTTGCGACCACGGAGGAAGAGGGAGCACGCAACCGGAGAAGTGTAGCTGAGGGTCAGGAAAATAACACCAACACCAGAGAATGCACTGAATGCTGCAGACGAGCCGAAGTAGATCAAACCGAGAAGGAGCTCAATGACCATTCCCAAGACTAAAGCGTTGAACGGAATACCAAGGGTCTTGTTCACCTGACCAAAGAAGTTTGAAAATGGGAGCGCACGGTCACGAGCGAAAGCCCAGGTGCATCGCGAGGTCGAGGTCACACACGTAATACCGCTGCAGATACCGAGAATTGTGACAGGAATGGTCAGACAGAAGGCACCGACGTTGTTGCCTGTGGCGTACAGAAAGATGGTCGGGATAGGCTCGCTCAGGTTGGCCAACATGGAGGTGTCGGGAAGGACGAAAGCAATAGGAATGATGTAGAACAGGCCGGCGATCATGTTCATGACGACAGCGCCAACGATGGCGTTTGGGACTTGAACAGCCGGTCGACGAACCTCTTCACACATGCTACTATTATTAACAACCAAGGCGGAGTCAACAGGGACAAGGACAACAGTTACTTACGATGTGACCATGCCGGTAGCAGACAAACTGTAAGCACACTGGAGTAAGCCAATACAGAATGACCACCCATCAGGCCAGCCAGAGTGCTGTTCAAATCCACCAAAGACCCATCTTGCATTGCGCCGTCCGTTGTCCGCAACAACAAGAATGGTGACAATCGTGGCGATGATGCCTCCGATAACCCAGAAGACAGCAAAATACTATGCCAAGGTCAGCAAACTTTTAAGCAAGGAAGCGCACCAAGGTGGCATTACCTCGACATAGGTCAGCCACTTGTTCCCAATAGACGGGATGATATGGGCCAACAGCGTGATGCCCAGAAAGATCAGATAAGTCTCCCATGCACCCCAGTTATCGGTGTAGCCAGTGCCATCGCTGTACTTGAACAGATTTAGGCTCGCAACGAAGAACTGAGTGACACCAAAGGTCACAGACAATGTGATGGTAACCTGACCGGCGAAATAACACCAGCCGCACACCCAAGCGGTAATGCGACGCCACGAGGAAGGCGACAAGGCGTAGGTCTGGTAGTAGACACCACCAGCCGTGGGATAGACTGAAGTTATCTCAGCTAGCGAAGCACCCAGACACAGCATAATCAATGTCACCAAGACCCAGCCCCAAACCATGTTCGAGGGGCCACCTCCCGAGAGGGTATAACTCATCGTCGTCGAGATAGTGAAGGGCACGGAGGCCATAATAAAACTCATAAACATCACCTGCCATGTTGATCGATTGCGCGAGAGCTCTGGGACGTATCCTAGATTTTCCAGGTTAGAATCAGCAGAGGGCAGTCCGTGGCCCTGCGCCTCTGCCATATGGGCATCCATGGTATGTGATGCTGGAAGCAAACCTGGTAACAGGAAGACACGAGAGGGTGGGGAAGCGGGAGAGGAGAAGTGGTAAAGAGTCTGCGGACGCGTTCTTCGTCCCTATGAATAAGCTGTATGCGAAATGAGAACCTCCAAGAAAGAGACAAGGAACGGGATAGAGCGAGGAAGAGAACAAGATAAAGAAGCAAGAAAGAACGAACAGGGATACTGATAAGTAAACGCCAGGCCTCGACGGCCGCCTGAAGGGGCCCTGCCACTTCGGGACTAGCGCTAGGGCATCGGGTTAGGGCGTTCTTGCTCCACATGGCAGACCCACTCTAGCCGCACGGTGGGCCAATCATGGATGAATTCCTCGTCTGGGTCTTCATCAAGCATCGGCCTATGATTGGCTGCCAGTCAATAGTTTATTGGTGGGCCCAAAGTCTGATTGCCTCTCATTGAACGGTGCCTTTTCTGTGGGCCCTGCGCGGTGTCTCTGATTGGCCTACCACATTGATTCAGCCTCCATTCGTGCGAGAGAATTTCGGCAACTATGTCACATGACCCGGGCACTTTCGCCGACAACCCGCCGCCGCCCTTCATCGAGGATACCGCGTACTCTGTATTTCTCGAGGCGCCAAGAGAATAGCGAAGCATTGAGGAATAGCTTTCAGGCAAGGAATCACTTCGAGGCTTTACGGTATGCTTTTCTCATAGGAGGGAGGCTGCCGTCTGCCTCGTTCGATGCACAGACCGAGGTTGGCCGGCGTTAGAAATCGGATCACTCTGAGAATGCGCTAGTCCAGGTTAGCGTGAAAACTTTTTTTTCAGACTCGATACGGATCAAAGTACGAATTAATTATCTGGCAACAGAACAAATCATAGTACAAGTACTCTGTAGTACTGCTCCGAACGGCAGACGGCACCAGGCAGGATGGAGAACTCCTCCGTAAGGTATGCCAACTTGATCACAATACTTGTACATAATGCATATGCCCCATTCTCCGCCGTATGCACAGCGCCTGATCAGTGCGGTTCTTGAATCCCTTCTCTTGGGATTCGCTATTCCGGAGTAGTGACCATGATGTGCACGTCGTTCCTTGGGTGAGGAGACGCTATTGTCCAGGATCTTCTGTCGGGTTCTGTTATCGTCCTACTGTGCATCAGCTCCGTACTTCGCAATACTTTGTGTTTTATGTTATGCCCTCTCGGTTCTCACTGTGTATATGACCACATCGTGATCGACATGATGCAGGATCATGGTCATGTTACGCCAAGAAGGCAGTTATCACCGCTTAGGTACGATTTTGATGTCGGTGCCTGTAAGTCTTGACAATCCCTGGTACAAGTTCATTCTTGCAATAGTACTAGCTTTCGAGACCTGCAATATGACGGTACCCAGGTTGCATTCCAAGCCATTTTTCGATAATGTTTGATTAGCAGCGTGAACCCTTAATGTTAATACTCTGTAAGGGCATGGATATGGCACGGAAATGGCATCCTGGTGAACAATAACGCTTGCATGAAGATGGTGGGTCGAGGGGGAAAAGCGACGCATCGTGGGATGCTGTCGACATTGTCACGATGCCGTGGCAGTAAACGTAGCGTACGGAGTATTCCTTACTGTACAGTATGTAGTATTCTGTAGTGAGAAGCAGCTATCGCAAGAAGGCTTTATCCTCCCTTTTAAAGTCGCATTATTCGTTATGATGGCATATCCGGACGAGATAGCGTCAAAGTCTACTCCGGAGTATGCATTATCTGCATTACCCAAATAGGAAATTTTGATGCAACAACCAAAATGTCACTTCAGCATCACAGCACCAAAGCAAACGCATACACAGGCGAACACTTTGGCATTCAATTGGCTTCAAATAATATCTCGAAGCGTGATGGCATCTACTTCAATGGTCTTAAGCAACAATATGTGGGACACTGCATTGACATGTTCTTTTCCATGTGCGTTATGGCAAGTATACTATGTTGGTAGGGTAGTACCATTAACATCAACCTCACCTCAACTGTCTTTGTCCTAGTCTCTTTTAGATCTAGATCGTTCCAAAGAAATTCATCAAACGGTTTTGTACAATTACATTTCTATGATGTCATTCTATAAGTATCTACGTAGTATATAACTGCTGGACCGAAACGTCCGTTTTACGCCGCGTCTCAAAGCCGAGATTTTTTACCAACTTTGTAAAGCACTACTGCACTGTCCATAATTGCAAGATGAAAGCATTCGGAGTAGAGAACTACGGTCCAATCGACAATCTCTGCGAAAAGGGGCTACCAAAGCCAACCATCCAGGCTCCGCGAGACCTCTTGGTCAGGTATATCTATTATCGCAGGTGTCTTCTGGTCTCATGCTTACCATGCCTCCAGGGTCAAGGCTGCCTCGGTGAATCCTGTGGACACCAAAGTCCGGCAAGGAACTTACGATGATTACCCTGGTCAGCTCCTCTACACTTGGTATCCGAGAGGATGTCTCGCTGACATACACAGACTACTATGACCGTGTTCCTCGACCCTTCCAGATCCCCGGCTACGACGGATCTGGCGTAGTGGAACAAACTGGCACCGAGTGTTCCTTCTTCAAAGAAGGGGATGAGGTCTTCTACTCTGGCAGTCCGATACGACAAGGCTCGAATGCGGAATACCAAGTCGTCGACGAACGTAGTGTCGGACATAAACCCAAGTCGCTGGACTTTACTGAAGCGGCCGCCATGCCCTTGACCTATGTTACCGCCTACGAGGCGTTGGTGGAACGACTCGAAATAAAGAAGGGGGAGAAAGCAGCGCTGTTGATCATTAACGGTGCTGGCGGTGTTGGGGCCGTGGCCAGTCAGATTGCTCGTAACTTTCTCGACTTGCCTTGTGTTGTAACTACTGCGTCGCGGCCGGAGACAATCGAGTTTAGCAAGAATATGGGAGCCACGCATGTTGTTAATCATCATGGGAATGTCCCCGATCAAGTGGCGAAGCTGAACCTCGATGTGCCTGTCAAGTAAGTGAGTCGACGCTTTGTTTATGGCAAATTATACTAACGTGTTTGTGTGCCCCAGATACATTTTCATCACACACTCGACAGATCGGTACATGGAGACCTGCAGCAAGATATGCGCTCCATTTGGCAAGGTCTGCTCCATCGTGCAAGGCCAGGCCAAAATGTATGGAACCGAGTTTATGTCCAAATCACTGTCATTTATCTGGGCTCTCATCGGGACGAGACCTTATCATCATGTTGATGTTGATTCCCACCACCATATCCTTGAAGAGCTCTCACGGCTTATTGACTCAGGCGTCATCAAGTGCCATCTAGAAAAGCGGTTGAAGCTGTCGCTTGATGGGTTGAAGGAAGCACATGCCATGATCGAGTCAGGGAAGAGCAAGGGGAAAGTGGGGTTGGAGTTCTGATGGTGCTCACATAGGAACATTCCATGTAGGGCTTTCAATTAAAGGTCATATCACGATCACAGCATCGATATATACCAGATTATACCAGTCTTAGTAGAGCCTTTCATTTCCTATAGTTCAGGTCTCATGCACCAACAGCAGAACACCGTCGCCGTTACCGGAAGCACCCCTATTGTAGAACGAGTCGAGATATTATTGAGTCCTGTGCCACCTACCGCACTTGGATTTTGTATGTGACAGGCATCTCACAGTAAAGCACACCATACCTCGGTCATTTCAATCATAGCCCTCCAGTATACAACGTTGATACGCTTACAACGCCCCCGTCAAAAACTGTGCCTGTCCCATTCCAAAACTCCAATCCGCCTTCGTGTTCTCCGCGCAACTAATAATCAAATCCTCGCCAGACAATCCACAGGAGACCGACAGACCATCATGCAATGCCTTATAGACTTGCTGTTTCTGCTCCGTGTTGCGGCCCTGCTGGAAGATCTGGATGATGACGAGCTTGTTGCTCCGCGTGAAACCGAGGTTCGTGTCTTCGCAGATGAGTTCATAGTCTTCGTGCTGGGTTATGACCTGCCATGCGTCATATTAGTATGGATATGAAGTTGTTGTTCGTTCCGATTGAATGGAAGGCACCTGGTATCGGTCCCGCGGAGGGGCATTGAAATGGTGGAGCATCACTTGTTGGACGACATCGGCGAGTCTCTTGATTTCCTGGGGTGTACGGACCCCTTTGATTAAATCTATCTTGACAAGTGGCATATCGAAGGCCAGGAGTTGTGCTAGTGAAGTAGCTCTCTGGAGTGTTGACGGATGATGGCTTATCAGCGCTCAGAAAACACAATGTCATGGTGATGCCAGCTGGGCTCCACCGTTGATAACTAATGCCATCCATAAATAACACTGCGTCTTGCCTACTAATACTATCCTTTTGAGAGAAAGAAATCCCGTTACGGGCAATAACGAACGGAATGTTAATCTAAAGCCAAGAAAGATTACAAGAAATCTCGGTGTTGTATTCTGAAAGTTCTTTCAATATGCTGAACGGAATACTAGAGAGAAATTCAAATAAGACGGACTCTAGTGAATTATTCAGTGTACATTGAATATATATATTCAAGCACAATAAAGCAACAAAAAGACTGATTGATATGAAATGATGAGATCCGAGTCCTGTATTGTACAGTGAGTCATTAAACTTAATAAATCATGCTAAAAGTAATCTTATAGTAATAATGACAACGGGGAAGCGTTATGGCTGGATCAGAACCAGCGGGTCAATATAGCCACAAAAGAAAGAGTCGTAGCGCTAGAATACGATGACTATAAAGGGGCAGATAAAGCAACAATATGAGAGAAAGCAACTGCGCGAACTGAGCAATAAAATGACTGATTAGTTGAATAGTAGACTGCTTGCCGGGCACTGTTGTAGAGTAGTCGTGTCGGCTTTTGAGATACAAAGGAAATAAGCGACTGCTTCCGCGGAATCTGCAGGGATCGATCTAGCAGATTCATGGGTGGCACGGCCACGGGGCATTTCCCGACTACACTAGCCCTTAAGTCATGGCCACCCCTAGTTATGGTGGTTACGGGTCAGTGGGGGTCGTTATATGCCTGGCCGACTTAGAGGCCCCCTGAGGCTGACTAAGCGAGGAACTCAAGCTCCAAGAATTTCCCTAAATAAGTAGTGACTGAACTACTACACCCGAGAATCAAGATCTTCGACAACCTAACTTCTAACACCGTCAAAGATCGGGATGGCCCCCGCAGCATTGGACCACCTCCCAACGGAGATTACACACTTGATCTTGAGTTATTTGGGCTTTCATTGCAGTGAGAAACTCCTTCCAGAACCACCAGACGCATATATTCGTGACGACCGGCAGGAGAGCGACCAGCCGTCGTGGTACTCATCGAAGCTTCAGACGCTACTCTCGCTGTGTCTGGTCTCCAGGCGCTTGCGCAACGCTGTTCAACCCATTTTGTACCATGAGTTCATACTAGGGTACGGCGACTCATGGCGTTCAGATCTTTACACATGGGACGGCCGACTTACTTCATTCATGCGGACGGTGGCACAGCGACGAGATCTGGCCGCGTTGGTGAAGCGGATTTATATTCACCCGTACTTGTTGGAATACCTTGGTGAGGAGGAGGAAATCCAAGTGTTTGAGCATTTGTGCCATACGAACATGTGGAAAGTTATCCGTCCGCAACCGCGGGAATACATAGGCAAGGACGAGGCTCGGGATGCGCTCCGGGAGGTTGCGCATGCGCTGGGGATCGAAGCGCTGCAGCAGCTCTCAGCTGGCGACCTGGTTACTGTTTTGATCACAGAGCTGCCCAATCTAGAACATTGTAGCCTTCAAATCGGCCCATATCGCGACGAGATCGTTCGCTCCGCGGGGCTATACGCGGCCGGGATTTCACACCTGCCTCTCAGGACGGTCGACATTTCTGTGAGAGCTTCGGCACAGGAGGCACATTACGGGGGTCTATTTCACCTTGACCAGTGTGCGAGTGCTCTTTTAAATGTATCTACAGGTCTAGAAACGCTCAATCTCCACATGTGTAGGGGCGTCTCGCACCAGGCTCCATTTCCTTCCCTGCCAAATCTCAAGACTCTTCGTCTCACATTTAGCCGACTCGACGAACGGGACCTTGAAGGGCTACTTTCTTCTTGTAACGGTTTACGCAGCTTTTTTTACGAGGCTACTCATTGCCCCTTCAATGGATATAACAGTTCGTACGACTGCAGCGATCACTTTCAACTATCGAATGCGGTGAAATATCTCAGCCGCCACCGTGCAACCCTCGAATCGTTGCATCTCGATCTTCGGAAGCGCGGTTACACCCAGCATGGCCCAGACCCCCGGGCTGTCTTCAGCTTTCGAGAGTTTACTGTGCTGAACCACTTGTTTCTCAACTTGGACGAGTTCTACACGCGGTTCTGGGCGGGGACTCCTGCAGGTGACCCAGAGCTCCTGGTCCAACTTCTTCCTTCTAACATCACGTCGTTATATCTAGCTGGCCAGATCTCCGATGAGCTTCCTCGTCTGGAGGAGAGCCTGCTTGGCCTTGCTCACGCTGCTTCGCGCGGCCGATTCCGGAGGCTGGAGCACGTGAGATGGGACCAACAAGAGAAACTGAATGGTGAGCTTGCCGTGAGCACTATATTCGCAGCTGCGGGGGTTAGCTTTGGTTACGACAGTTGGCCGACTACCAAGTCTACGCTCGGCGACGGTGGCGGGTTACCACCACCTAATTGGCGCAATCCATTTCCCTTGCCGGACGAGGAGGATTCCGATCGTTGATCTTTAATTCGCTTTTCCTGGGAAATGAAGGGACACAGGAGTTAGTGAGAAAGCAAATTACAAAACTGGTATACTCAAGGTTACATAGTGCATATATCTGCAAATTGTTGAAACAACGTCAGTTCCGTCTCTATATCATCTATAGGGTTTCAACTTTCGCTGACGGTTTTGATTAAGGAAGCTACCGGTACCAGGAAATATAGGTATCAAGGACTTACATATACCGTAGGCAGACTTGAAGTACCAAATGAACATTAGTCCCTCTTCTTGGGCAAATACCCTTTATACCAATACACCGTGTTTACCCACGTTACTAGATGACAAAGTGAGCCGGATGGACAGCAGATTCCTCTAGGTAATCTGGGGCTAACTTACCCATGGCGTACATCGAGAACGCTTCTGTGTCCCTATGCCTCTGCATATCTCCGTCTTTGGTAAGCCACTGTTTCCCTTTGGTGATTTCCAACATACAGGCCGGGTCGACCGAGTTCTGTATAACCTTCCCGTCTGCCTTTCCAATATCTGCTCATGGCACGTCCCCTGCTATCATGTCAGGTATGCGCCATTTGGTTGGAGATTGGGTGGTTGTAGCAGCACGTACGGCT
Source organism: Aspergillus sp. MA 6038 (assembly GCA_003004525.2). NCBI lineage: Eukaryota > Fungi > Ascomycota > Eurotiomycetes > Eurotiales > Aspergillaceae > Aspergillus > Aspergillus sp. MA 6038. Next base: position 218,806 of record PQME02000014.1, read on the forward strand.
AGGAGGTCGGTCGGTTGACGGATAAGGCTTAGCGCTAGGGTTAGGGCAAGCGCCGCACACACACATTACTCTGCATTCTGCCCGGCCTACCTTTCTCCTCTCCATGTACGAAGTTCTTCAGATAGGCTACCTAATAGATTATTCATCTGTATAGCACAAGCCATCATATAACTTTGTACATCCTTTCACCTTTACCTTCATTACTCTTCCTTAATTTTCTTTTTTTATCATTTTGAGTGGATAGTTGGACCTTACCTGCAGGTACAGGACACTAAGGTCAAAACCCACTTGAGCAACCATGGATGCACAGTGAATTGGATGAGCTCCTGAGTACCAACAAGTCATACTTTGCAGATCCTGACGAAGTGTGTCTTCTGCCTGTCAGCAAAATGGCTAGACCTGCTGTGACCCCAGTTGTTCCACGTCAGAATGACCACACGACCAGAAACAGACATCAAGCGACTCTGGACTTGGACAGAAATCAGAATCCTCATGAGTTTAGTAGAGAAGAATTCATGCAACTATGCAACAAACAGCCTGAACACCTTTACAACATGGTTATCAAAGCCCTACTGGCAGTGGCTGAACAAAACAACAAAATGACAAACAAAATTGAGAATCCAACCAACTTCCAGGTGTCAGAGCTGGAAAGAAAGATTGAAGAACTGAAGAAAGCTGTGGAGACACGCAAAGCTCAGATTGATGAACTGATCAATGAGAGAGACAAATATTGAAATGTCTTTGCCAAGAATGCTCTGAATCATAACTATAGTCCAGTCCTGATCAATGGACACACCTCCAAGTCAGAGAAAGTCCCAGACCCCCCTATCTTGACTGACAGAAAGGAACCCAAATTTGAAGACTGGCTAATTGAAATGAGAAACAAATTTAAAGCCAACACCAACTATTATGATACAGACCAACTTAAACACAGCTATATACTGTCTAGAACTGGAGGCAGTGCCAGAAGCCAGCTCAGCATTTGACTTTGCAAGGACTCCCCTCAACTGTACACTAGTTCAGAACAGATGCTGCAGACCCTCATTGCAGTGTTCTGCAGCCCCCATTGCCAAATAGAAGCAGACCAGGAATTCCAAAGTCTCTTCATGAAACCAGGCAAGAAATTTTCAGAGTTCTTAGTGAAGTTCATGTACTTGGCAGGTGAGTCTGAACTGCCTGAAAATTGATACAAGTTGGAATTGAATTGTCATCTACACCAACATGTCAAAGAACTGGTGATCTCTCACTTGAGCCCTGACAAGTTGTTTGATGAATTTACATCCTATGTGGGGACTGTGGTCCAGTCACTCCATGTGAACAATGATGAAGCCAAAAGATGTAACCCAACCAGCGGTTCACATTATTGTGGCAGTGGTCATACTCAGACTGGTGGTGCCACCAGAGGAGAGAATGGAGCCCGCATGGATGAAACAACCCAATGTGAACTCATGGGACAGGGTAAGTGCTTTAATTGCAAGGAGATAGGTCATTTGTCATGTGATTGTCCTTGTCACTGAAATTCTTGTGTTGTGTCAAACATCAACACTGAGTTAAGAGAGTTGGAAGGAAATGGTAATGACACTGTTACAACCAATTCAGAAAAAGACAGGTCCTAGGAAGAGTCTCCATCCTAGGACAAGTCCTATGTGTTGATTCATCAAAACTCATGGAACAACATCCACTCAGCCTCATGATAGGAGGCAGAAGCTTTTCTGTACCTATTTCAGTAGCAAAGAATGGATTCAAAGTTCCCCTGACCACATTAATCAACACTGGAGCAAACATGTATACAATCATTAATGCCTCTCAAGCAATAGAGATTTGTTGCCTAACTCAAACCCCCACAATCCCCATCAAAGCAGATTGTCAAATCCAAGGCTACAACAACCAAACAGAAGATAAGATCACGCACCTCGTCAACTTGCACCTTGAGGTGGCAGGTAAACATCTACCCAATACACCATTCCTTGTGGCAGAACTAGGTTGTCATGATGTCATACTGGGACGAGCATGGATGGAAGAACAGAGCATCTGGCTAGATATACAAAATCACTGCTTAATCTGGCCCAAAAACAGATTCACTACAAACATCAATGATTCCCCATCCAGATCAAATAACCAAGGTTCCCTTCCAGCAACAAACCCTTGTCACTATAAGTGTATAGTACCCAAGAAAATTTTGAAACAACCTCCACAAGACCCAAACCACCAAAAAGATGCTGAACAAAGAGATCAGGAGTTCAACAAATTGTCATTAGCCCAACCAACCTTACCAACAGCAGCCCCAACTGCTCCCACCAGAACCACAACCATGAAAGTTGATGTCATGATGATCAGCGCAGTGGCCTTTCATTGTCATGCCTTGCATAAGGACACAGAAATCTATTGGACCAACCTGCAACAAATAGAAGGTGTGATAAAGGAAAAGTCAACCATCCCTACCAAACAGCATTCCTATGAAGAAGGGGAAGAAGATTACATCAAAAGCAAATTGCCAAAGCAATATCATGATCTTATCCATGTGTTTTCAAAACAAGAGTTGAACCAGCTTCCCCTGCTGAGGCCTGGCCGCGATCATCATCTGATTATTGAATCAGACAAAGACCCAGTCTCCACTATTGGACATAGTCCTCTTTACCATCAATCTATAGAGGAACTAGAGGTGGCTCAAGATTACATCTGATAGAACTTAAAGAAGCAATTTATTATACCAGGCAAGGCCCCTTTTGCATCCCCAGTTCTTATGGCAAAGAAACCTGGAGGTGGACTATGCTTTTGTGTGGACTATTGAAAGCTCAATTCAATCACATGAAAGGACATTTATCCTATCCCTCTGGTAGATGAACTGATGGAAAGGTTGTCTAATGCAAAAATCTTCACAAAACTGGACATCCAGCAGGGTTTCCATCGCATATGAATGGACCCTGAACAAGAGGATCTCACTACATTCTGATGTTGCCTGGGGACCTACAAATATAAAGTCATGCCCTTTGGCCTCACTGGAGGTCCTGCCTCATTTCAATGCTACATCAATGAGAACTTCATGGAGTATCTAGACAAATTCTTAACAGCCTACTTGGACAACCTTTTGATCTACAGTATCAATGAGAAAGAACATGAAGAACATGTCTGGAAGGTACTGGAACAGCTAGATCAACTAGGTCTGCAGGCAGCAATACATAAAAGTGAATTCCATGTGACAAGCACAAAGTATTTGGGGTATATCATTTCATCTGATGGAATACAGGTGGATCCAGAAAAGATACAAGCCATTGCTGAATGGGAGCCATCTTCAACACTACAAGGAGTACAAGCATTCCTGGGTTTCTGCAACTTCTATCAGAAATTCATACAAGATTACAGCTGTATCATCCATCCTCTCACATGATTAACTTGGAAGGACATAGTATTTCAATGGGAAACAGATTGTCAAAAAGCATTTAAAGAACTGAAGGATTGCTTAATGTTGGCACCTGTTTTGTGCCATTATCAACCCAATCTCCCCACCCAAATTGAGACTGATGCTTCTGATGGAGTCATGGCAGCAGTCCTCTCCCAGGAAAGAAACACAAACTGGTACCCAGTGGCATTCTTCTCAAAGACTATGGCCCCCGCGGAGCAAAACTATGAGATTCATGACAAGGAGATGTTGGCTATCATAAGAGCCATGGAGGAATGGCGCCCCAAGCTGGAAGGTCTGCATCATACTGACCCCTTTGAGGTGTTGACAGATCACTGTGCCCTGGAATATTTCATGACTACAAAAAGACTGAACACCCATCAAGCCAGATGGTCAGAGTTTCTATCCCACTTCCACTTTCTCATCCATTATCGCCCAGGCAAGCAGAACACATTAGCCAACGCGCTATCCCAGAAAGAAGAAGAACCTGATTGGTCCCACTGAGATCAGACACTACTGAGGGATCATCAACTGGACGCTGAAATTCTGCAGGAACTCAATAATAGGAACAACACATATCATTCTTTTATTGCACCAGTAGAACCAGAAAAGCAAGAGAATGAGCTCCACTCCTGTTCTTCCATCCAGTTAATGGACAATGTTCTACAGGCAAACAAATCATCAACCAAACTCCAGCCCTGGAGAGAAGAGGCTACTCAAAATCATCCATCCTGGCAACTCCAAGATGGACTCCTCTTGTATCAAGGTTGACTTGTCATACCAAACAACACAGAACTAAGGACCTGACTCCTGGACAAAATTCATCAGCAACCATCAACCACCCACCCTGGGAGAACTAAAACTCAATCCCTATTTCAGCAAAGATTTTTTTGGCCAGGATGGGGAGCCACAGTGGATCAATATGTTCAGAACTGTATCAAATGTCAACAAGCAGAAAACCCTTGGGATCATCTACCTGGGCTGTTGCAATCATTGCCAATACCAGATAGGCCCTGGCAGCACATATCCATGGACTTCAGATCTTTGCCTAAAGATTGTACAGGCACCAACCATGTCTTGGTAATTGTCAACCACTTGAGCAAGCAAGCTGTCTCTATCCCTTGTCAAGACACAATCAATGCTAAGGAAACAGCCCAGCTGTTTATAGAGCATGTATATTGGCACCAAGGTCCCCCCAACACTGTTGTATCTGATAGAGGTTCACAGTTTGTCTCTGAATTCTGGAGTGAACTCTGTCACATCTTAGGAATCAAGCTCAAATTATCGACAGCCCACCATGCCCAGACTGATGGACAAACAGAAATTGTCAATCAAATTATGACTCATTGACTCTGGCCCCTGGTAAACTATTATCAGGACAATTGGAGCCAACTACTTCCTATCCTTGATTTTGCTGGAATCTGTCTGCCTCACAAATCTACAGGGCTCTGTCCATCCCTAGTCAGCAATGGATATGAACCTTGACTTTCATTTGACTGGACACCATCCCCATTGGCAAACACAACCCCCAAGGAACAAATTGAAACCAATGAAGCCTGTCAATATGCTCATCACATGCAAACCATTTGGGACATGGCATGAGAAAATATGAAAAATGCCCAGCAACACCAGGCATTAGTGGCAAATCAACACTGTTGCCCAGTTGACTTTGGCATTGGAGACCATGTATGGCTATCTCTAAAAGAATATTGCACCAAACAGCCCAGCAAAAAACTTGATGATCAAATGGCCAGACCTTTCCCTATTGTTGAAAAAGTTGGACATGCCTTTCACTTGCAACTACCAAGCTCTATGAAGATCCATCCAATCTTCTCACCAGATAAACTACAGAAGGTGGACATGAACCCCCTGCCAGGCCAAGTGGAGGAAGCTCTTGAACCAATCCATATCAGTGGAGAAGATGAATGGCTAGTCAAAGATATCCTTGCATCAAGGATAGTACAGGGAAAACTCAAATACTGGGTCAAATGGACTGGCTATGACAATGATCCAACCTGGTACCCAGCAAGTAACTTTCAGGGAGCTCCCCACAAACTCAAGGACTTCCATGACTCCTATCCAGACAAACTGGGTCCACCAATACAACTACAGCACTGGTTACAAACCTGGGGGACCGATGAAGAAGACTCACTGCATCCAGATGACGACAGACCCCAGAAGACCTGAGGACAGGCCTTCCTGGAGGGGGGGGTAATGTAGCAGCACGTACGGCTAGGAGGTCGGTCGGTTGATGGATAAGGCTTAGCGCTAGGGTTAGGGCAAGCGCCGCACACACACATTACTCTGCATTCTGCCCGGCCTACCTTTCTCCTCTCCATGTACGAAGTTCTTCGGG